>JBCFYV010000024.1:44622186-45222186 GCA_039000515.1 Timema cristinae
TTTTTTCATTCATTTTAGAGTTAACTTTCTTTTATACCATTAAGAGATATATATATATATATATATATATATATATATATATATATATATATATATATTAAAGTAACGCTGTAACCTATTACCTTCAGGCTAATTATTGTAATCCAATTCAATATGACAGTGGCTAGCTCCACGTATTTACAACAAGGGTGTAGTTAAAAACTAAGACATGTTATTTAGTAAGTGGTGTAACCCTACCATTCCGTGGTTCCAAGAGTGGATTTCTGTGGTGACTTTCATTCCTTAAGGCGGTTTTGCAGCAAGTTGGGACGTTGGTGCTTCAAGCAATCTCCCTTCCGAGGCTTAGACTTAATTAAGGTTTGTCTCACTGGCCTTACCCGTTGCTACGGGGATTTTTTTTTTTTTACCTTTGTCTATTGTGGACACTTGAGTTTAATTACCTCTGCAAAGAATATTATTTTTAACGTCCTATTTCCACTAAGTTAAATGACACCTTTGTATATATTTTTTTTACCATAGTTGAATTAAAATCAAGATAATGTAACGTCTGTTCAAAATTGTTTGTATGGTTTATATATTCTACTATATTTATTTTAATAATAATTATATATATGTACCAAATAATTAATGCATTTATTTATATTTGCTTCGAATATATGTCGATGTAATTAAATATACAATTAATTTACTAACACGCCCATTTTAGCTACGAATTTAAATATTAATACTCTCCAAAATTTTCTAGGTCAAGGAATATGAAGAATACACAGATGGAAGATTCACCATCTTCTTACATTGTTTCTTTTTATTTTAAAAATCACTAAATTATTTACTCTCTTCACTTGTCGTTTGAGCAACCGTACAATCCTTTTATGTATATTATTTTCCATCGAAAAAAATCGTCTTTTTATGTTGTTGCAAATTGAAGTTTTTATAAACTAGAACTCTTGTCTGATTTGAGCTATGACTTAAATGCAACTTAGTAGTAGCTATCAACTCAATCCAGTATGTTTACCGTGTAAAAACGTATTAAATTGTTATAAATTAAAATATATATATTTTTAGGAGTGTAAAAGTTGTTTTTATAGCTTTGATATTATATTTAATATGATTTGTTTATTTTTAGTATAATCTCTTGGATACAACACTATATAGATTATGTAACAGATCGATCTTTTAAAGTGAACTCACTAAGTTACAACTTTATTGTGAACATTAAATAAAAAAACTATTGTCACTTTAAAGTAAATAAAATTGATTTTTATTTTTATAGGAAAATCGCTTGTACTGGAGTTTTCAAAAAATTTGGCGGAAGAAATTGAAAAACTTGTTTCTCATATTACAATTACTTGAGTGGACAGTATTTTTTTTAGAAAAAAAAAAGACTAGTTTTTCATCTCACAGTTCCACCGGGCGATGAACCAAGGACCGTCGCGGGGACACATTACTTCATCGGTAGAACCAACTGAAGAGGAATACGAACTCGCGACCACACGCGTAGACCCCTAGAGTCATACTGTCTGGGACTGCTGAGCGGTATTATCGCGCGCCCCTCTCCGAAATACCCGATGCCCTGTTTCCCCCTCCCCTACACCTCCTTCCCCGAGCGCCACGACGCATCTGCGCAGTGACGGTAGAGACCGCACAAACTCGCCCCGTCTCGCCCTTTAGCGTCGGTCTGTGTAGGGAGATCTAGTTGCGATGGAACGTGATGTATACGCTATAGAAAGATCGTGTAATGATTTCGAGCAAGGTGAAGAGCCGGTGTAAGGCTGCCCTAATTGCTATCAAAAGATTTATTTTTTATCTAATTGCATTGTTTTTGGAAACGTCAACATATTTTGATGAGAAAATAATAAATAAATATAATACAATCTGTCCCTTTTTAAAAGTGCAACGGCATAAATTATCTTGATAAACCACTTAATCTTAGTGTGTTTTTTCCTTTAACACTTCTCATAACTTTCTTATTATTGTATTTAGGAGATAACATGTATTGTTTTCTCTTTTTATTATAGATTATTAGTGTTTTATCAGGTTAAATAACATGTTAATTCAAGGTGAGCTAGAGCTTCCATTTAAAATGTTTTACAACTAGGCCAAACGTGAAAAATAATCTAACCTAAAAGAGTTTAATAAAACACCCTGTTTATCTCAATGTTTAAACCTAACCTAACATTTACAAACAATAAATATAGCAGAAACAAAGTATTTCAATAGCAACTATACTAAAACACGAATAAAAATAACACTTTCAATTTACTAAACGCTAGAAAAACCTTAAATAAACACTACTAAAGCAAATTGTAAAAAATGTATTTAAATCAACGAACGTTAATGAAAAACTTTGAACAAATAACTAAAACCAGGTAAAACTATGATACTAATACAAAAAACATCACTTTAAAGCTAATTAACACACTAATAGACTAAATGGGAAGTCATAAGAAACTCTGAGAAAATAATATTTAGCGCCAATTATACAGATCGGAACGTTAACAGAGGGGTTAGACCCGTCGCTTAACTTCTCAACATTCATCGGTCCCGTTCCGTTGTTGGTTTCGTCCACCGAGCGTACACAATCACACTTGTTGGGAACTACACGCAATCGTTTCAACCGATGTTGGAAACCATTCCGATGTACGTACGCAATAGCCCTGCTGAACTCTAATCCAATATTCCAGTCCTGTAATGCCTCTATATATTTTCATTGTCCGTGCTTTCTTCCTCGAGGGGATTGACCTCTTCCCCCCCCCCCCCACTCCCTTCATAGGAAATCCCACAAGCCCTTATTCTTAAATTATAATTCTGAGGGAAGTAATGTGAGCCGGTTGAAACAAGAGAAGTAGATATATATGCATATATATCGTCAGGTGAAGGGAGATTTCCATTCATTACTCTGGAGAGGAAAAGGATTTAATCTTGAACGTCAATCACTCACTCTTTTCCAGTGGCGGATCGTAGTTAAAATTAGTGGGGGTGCTGCTAAAACGGGAAGCAAAACAGTGCATTTTTCACTTCACAGCCGCAAAGCCAACTTTTCTGTTTGCACCATTCAGAATTAAAGCTACGAATATATTTCTTGTTGTTTATGTCTGGCTGAGATATTAGAATATCAGGTGTTGAACGACCTCTTTTCTTAACTGTAATTTTCTCATGGAGAGATAGCTGTTAAAACTTAAGATGTTGAAGTTCACTTACAGTCACAGAACTTATTTCTTGGAGATGTAAGGCCATGATTAAAGTTTTCTGTTAAATAAAAGAACCAAATAAAAATGAATCAAATATAATAGCTGGAAGCAAAATAATCTAATTCTACACTCTTCTACACTTTATCGCATTAAAGAATATGATACAAGGTTTTTAAGCACAACACACGCCGAGTAAAAAAAAAAAACTTGTTCCACTATCACGCCAGAGCCGGCACTGCGAGAGCAACAGTGCTCTCTCTACCTGGCAGTCCTGCCTTCCTCCCCACCCCTCTCCTATGTGCGCATGCGCACAACAGTCAAATACCACGTCGCTGGCACTGTGCAGCGCACAATTCCATACAAAGACTTTTGTATCTTTTTCATAAACTGGGGGATGGCTACTGAAGTACTGACACTAAGTTTAAGGATTATATTTTGTATTTTAAAAATAGATAAATAATTAAAGAAAAAAGACTCATTATATTAAATATTATCGATAATATCAAGTGTAAATAGGGGGTGGTGCAGTTCCACAGTGCCTATACACGAGCCGCCACTGCTCTTTTCCTTAACATTATTAATATATTCCTAGACGTATGGTTAGTTCAGTAATGGCCGAATAAAATAAATCAATTTTGTTATTAAAATTAGTTATATCTTTGAACAAAAGATTTAACAAATATTCTGACAATAGTTTGTATTTATATTCCAGAATAATGTATGAACGTGGATAGCTAGACGTTTTAGATTGTACACAGTAAAAACCTTTTTAATCATATGACTTCGCTGAAATGGAAACTTGTGTTTGTTTAAAACGTGTTTAAGACTTGTATAAGCTTGAGTTAGTGAATAATTACTAGCAGTGAAATATATGGTTTGTGAAGGGTTCTAATTTACATGAAGTAAAGGAAGGTAAATTAACTTTTACATACACATATGTATACCATAAGTACATGTATACACATCTATACATGACCTACTTATTTACAAATAAACACACATAACCTAAATATATATATATACACACGTAAAATGTACTAAAAGGTTTAAGTATTTGCAAACAATTTGACTCGGGTGGCTGGTGTTTGATTCCCTACCTTGTGTCTTGATATTAATTAGTTTCTTAGCTGATAAAAGTATGGAAATTAAGCTGAGTACTATTGGACTTATTTAAATCTAACCTTATCATCCTATTCTGTTATATTCTATATTCTAATTCCAAAACATATTGAATATTATTAATCAAACTATTAAAATAAATCCATAAAAGAAGTGGTAGTTTTATTTTGATCGTGTCTACGCTCCATAAATTACAGACGGACCATTAAAAAAAATCATAATTTTAGCAAAATTCAACCATGTAAATATAAAATGAGAAAATTTTAATGTAAAATAACTTTTCATTAAATACTTCTTAGTAAATATTATTACACTCAAAAATGTTATAATATAATCTCTGATAATATTTATTAGATGTAATACTTAAAGCCGAGATAAAGAGCCTATTAATTTAGCTCTAATTGTTGCCTAGAGAGGTTAAGTGTGTTTAAATTTATTTTGAAGAAATTTAATTAATGAGAATTTTAGTCATATCGGTGTCAAATCATTAATTAAATTATAGTCAGATTAGATTTATTAAGGATATTTTTTTTTTATCAAGGGGAGCTAAAATAAATATCATATCAATAATAAAGGAGTAGTATTTTAGAACTATATAATTTTAGAGTTACTAATAAATATTTAAAAGATAAAGCTCGGATGAAAATAACGCTAATGTATTAATAATTAATTGTTTAAATATCAAAACTGGTGGTCAGTAGTAATATTATGTAATGTTTAAATTCCATTTAAACAGAGTGGGACGATTAGTAATTTGAAAATTAAGACTTTTATTAAAAAGTAAATATTCACTACCTAAATAAAAGCAAAATACATACTACACCTCACTTTTTGAAGATAATTTCACTCAGATGAGCTATACCTCAGCAGGTTGTCAATCAATTTGCTCAGAATAGATTGTCTAATTGTTTCCACCCCAACCTATATTATCTTTGTAGTCTTAATGAAATGTAAATATCCCTTTTTAGAGAGAGAAATTAACTACTGGTTGCTGGTTATTGTGGCTTATAGATATAAGTTAGTTTATAAATAGTGTGCTTATATAATCAGGCTTTTAAGAAATTAGCGTTAAGTACCTTAATTAAAAAATAATTATATTGTCAAGATATTCAGTTCAAAACGGTTCAGTAACAAATTTAAAAAAAAACCACATATAAACGAGTCTAACACAGATATAGTATATGGTTTATTCTATTTCCCCTCACCTCAAATACTCTCTCTTCAATCCTTTCCTTTTGATAGTTTTTTTTGTTTTTTTTTTTTTTTTCATAAGAGAAATTATCAAAAGTAATCAGTCATTGTTAGGTTGGACACATTAGAAAAGAAGGGCAAATGTAAATTTTGGCAGTGATGTCATGACACAAGTCCTCCATCATCTAGTTATTATATATATATCAAACCACGAGTTGTTTAAAAATAAATGTATCAGCATCAGTGTTAATATGCTCTAATGCGTCACTCTCGCATTAGACTGGATCTCCGGAGACGGAGAGATAAGGGATCAAATCCCAGTTGCGTGTACTAAGTTTTTTTTTTATATATTTTTTTCATGAATGATTTTCCACTGTCGAGCTTGGTTGTCTTGGGGTTAAGTGCTCGCCTTAGTACTCGATTTTTATAGGTTCAAACCCAGCCGGTGTCAACGAATTTTTCTCGAGCGAAAAAAAAAAATCGCATAACTTATTTTGGAGAGTAAGGTAAGCTGTCGGTCTCAAGTCGATTGTGGGACGTAAAAGAACCCGTAAAAATTGTTAGACTATTTCGCTCTCACTTATATAAATTATCTTGTGTTGATATAATCATTCGGTACAGGAATAGCTCGTTAAATACCTCAAATTAGTGAAAATATTTTTCCTTTCTCCCTCCACTCAAATGGGTGTATATTTCTTCTAGAATCTACCTTCTCTGTGTCAACTCCATTAGTACACGCATGGACTAGACGAGTAGAAAGAAAAGGTGCATTTAAAAATACAGGCTGATTGTTATCTAGAGTCCAGTTTTTCAAAGAACTTAATTTAACTAGCATGTATTCATACGCCAAGTCATGGGATCTAAGGTTGTATCATTTGATGGATATTTTCAATACCTATATTATAACACTAATAAAAGAGTAAAATTTTATAAATTTTCCTGAAAAAAATCTTGTGTATTTTTGAAATATTGAACCGTGATTGTTTCAATTGAAAGTGATAGATTTAAACTCAAATACACCGAGACGGTGTACACGTTTTTATGATTTTGAATTAGTGAAATTAATATTTAAATAAGTTTTTTAATATGTCATCTAATGATATGGTTATAAATTACGTGTGCAGGAATTAACTAAACTACCAAGCGAACCAAAATATATTTTTAATTTTTGTTTACTCAAGCAGCCTAGGTTTTCTTTTTGTATCACCGCTTTTTACTACCTGTTTGGGCTATACGCTTATGTACAAATTAGGCTAATGTTTTTAGGGATAAGTAAGTTTATATTTATAGGAAATGTACCAGAATTTGCATTAAGAAAGAGTGGAAAGCCATTATGAAAAAAAAAAACCTCAGGGAACCCAACTGAGATTCGAACCTTGAGCTCCCCATCATTGGCAGTCTAGCTTACTTCGTGACTAACGCGTTAGACCATGTGACCACCAAAGTGAGTAGCTAAGAATTAAACCCCAAGGTAATATTAAAAATATTGTATACTAATATAAATGGCATTTGGTAATAATTTTATTCTCTTTAAGATCTTTTGTGAAAAAATACATTTTTTTTAGTTATTTATTTTGGCTTACGCCATCTAACCGATTTGGAAACGAGGAGATATTTCCATAGAGCTTTTGTTACACAAATAATGTATTTTTCGACAGTAACCTTTTCATAGAAAAAAAAGTATTAGCATCTTGGGAATTTTGAGATTATTATAAATCTTGACATGGGCCTCCCAACTCAAAAAATGCGTATTTTCTTTGTCCCCGTACATATTTGTCTATCTGTAGCCTGAGATACAGTCTAAATGGTTTGATGGATTTCATTCAATCATAATATTAAGATGATTCATGGTCACACCTTGGGATAAAATAGTAATTATAATTATGTTTAAAATTAAGTGCCGCTCACTGATTATTTTAAAAAGTGAAATATTTACGAAAATGTATATAATGATATAGGGTATTACATGGCTCTCTTGGTGTAGTAACATATGTATTGGACCATTTCAGGTCATCATCCTGAGATATGAGATGAAATGATGAAGGTTAGGAAGAAAGGAAAGATATAAGAGCCCCTGTAACCCTTATCTGTCCAGTGGACCTTGTAAAAGGCTGTTAAGTGACTGAAGGATGTCAAGTTAGTTTGAAGAAGGGTGTTTTGGGGTTCGAAATGAAAAGGGGGTTACTATGGGCGTTTTTAGTGAACCTCATTGAGATATTGATTAACTTTGCATATCCATTAACTGTCTAGATATGGGCGTGATGGTACAGTCCCGGACATGAAACATTGGATCTCATCACTCTGATTAGTTTCTATTCGTAAGAAACAAATATTCTGTACAATGTACATATATTTACAAAAAAGTGAAACAGTGTTTTTATTTGAAAATATTTGTTAAATTATCTAATAACATAATATTAAATAATAAATCTTAAATTTAAATAATTGTGAAGTGGCAAAAATCAACATTTTTAAGGGGCTAGGTAAATTAACTAAATACCATCATTTGGTATTGGAAAAATTGAAACCATGTCAAAAGAAGTTTACATTTATTATTACAATATGTCACAAATGTTGGCTAATAAATATTTTTTTGGGGCTCTGGGAAAGAAAAAAAGAATTAATTTGAATTCAACGTTAAAACTTTAAAAATAAAATACTTATGTAGTATTAAACGTCCAGCTATAATATCAAAATATTCAATAGAAGAATTTAAAAACGAACAGTAAATAAATAAATAACAGTGCCATAAACATCCTGCATCAATCTAGTCTTAGTTGGTTTTCCAGCGACGGGGATGTAAAGGTTAAAAATCATCTGGGTGCATCCTAAACGTGTTTAAAAAAAAAATCATTTTACACAATACCTCACAAAAAGTGACTACACTTTGTCTCCATTCAAAATTTCATACCCGTACACCATTGGTGTTGCTAAATACGGCAAGTCAAACGCAGTGAATATAAGAACATTAATATGAGACCTCAGTCTGACTGCTACATACAAGCTTTTCACACCAGAAGCCCGTTGTATTTTGTATGGAAAAAATTATCTCTAATACAGGGTGTCCATATTTTATTCACCCCATAAGTATTAATAAACTCATCATTTCAGGAGATATGTTAAAACTGTGTGTCTGAAAGTAAAGAAATACAAAAGATCTTTTATTAATTAGAACTAGAGCAAAACGTTTTAAGTTGGCTCCTAAAATAACGAGTTTATTCAGGTTTAAAATGGGGGAATAATTTTTTGATATCTTGTATTTTATTGTTATCTGAGTTAAATGTATTGGAACTATTTAATTACACATCTTATTTAACCCACTTCGGTGGCTACATGGTTTAAAGCGCTACTCTCGCAATAGACTAAACTGCCATTGATCGGAAGATATCGTGGTTCAATCCCGGTGAGGTGTACTAAGAGTGGTTTTTCCTAAATGGTTCCCCACATTTTTTCTCTCTTCACCCAACATATGCTGGTACAATTCTTATAAATTCAACCTTACTCATCCCTAACCCATTGGCGTAATTATTAGTGAATAGGTGTATAACTCAAATGATTAGTAAGACGTGGTGAAAAAAAAAACTCTTAAGGAGTGAATGATATTTGAACACCCTGTATAGTTATTGTAAATTTATGAACCGAAACTGTTATCACCTGTTTGAGAAACAAGGAACTATTCCTCGGGTACGAGGAAGCGTATATAAGCCGACGGTACACTAGACGTCGCATGGACCCACGGGCGAACATTGCATGTTACGACGAAGGAAGGAGGTTTTGTGGTCCATACTCAATAAAGTCTTGACCGCTGCGTCCCTCAAGGCAAGCTCTGTCGAAAATTTGATCTGAATAGAGAACTAATGACATAGTTTCAGATCTAAAGCTCATCACTCTCCCCCCCCCCCCTCCCCCTGTCTTCCAACACGTTACAACTGACGAAGCTAACCACGACCAAGATTGCATTACATTCGTTGTCCAATGGAAGCTGCTGGAAAAGACATCTTGCGGATGTTAAGTGGTGCTCATTTAGACGAAAAAGGGGAGGGGGGGAATAAAAAAATTCTGGCTGACACATGGATAGGATTCCAGCTTTTTTCGGTTAGAGGTGAAAAAAAAAATCAAAAAGTGCTGCTTCATTTTGGTCGGTTGAAAAAAAGGTGGTTTTAACACACGTCATGTGAATCAGGTGACCTGGTAAACTTTGGGCAAAAGACAGATGCTACTGGTCAATTTTGTTAAGGGTTAAATTAAATTAACTAGATTTTCTAAAAATCTTTTGATTTTCTTTATCGGGGAAGTTAAATGGGGGGAAAGAGAAATATAAATGATACGTGGAGGAGTGCGAGGGTCACTTTTTGGATGCGAAGTTGAATTAAAGCGAAGCTAGAAACATGCGAAGCAAGATCAAATCCAAATTCTATTAGGTAGGAATTTTGTTGTCACCACATAAATTTTAGATTATCTATTTGTAAAAGAAAGGGTTTAGAGGAAAAAAAAACAAAGTACACCCTATTATTTTGAGCATCCATCCACTCGACACAGCTCTAGTGCTTACATTCCTATGTCTATCCATACACTCGTCGCATTGTTTACATCCCAATGTTTATGTATCGATTCGCCACATTCCATTGCCAGTCAGATATTCATCGTTTCGCCACGCGCCTCCTGTCTCCCAATTTCAGGGTATCGCAAAGATACACCGCGATTATTATGGAACGAGCTAACTTAACTTAGCTAGGTAAGGTTAGGGTAAGTTAAGTTATCTTCCAATATTGACCTGTTCGAGCTTTTTGAGTATATCTTTGACCACTTTGTTGACGAGGATGGAAATTTTACACCTGATATATGGGCCAGTAAATAAAAAGCAACGTTTCTGTACTACGTTCTAAAATAAATGTATACGCCTCAGTGGCGTCGCGTCAGGGCAAGCGAGACAAGCACTGCTTCCCTCTGATTGAAGATATTTGACGTCACAGATTTCGAAGGGTGAGAAGGGAAGAGCTGCGGATGTCGGGTAAAAATGTAAACACCCGAACTACGACTTCTCTTGCCCGAAAGGTGACGACTAGAATCGAAGTCACTGCCCCTCTCTTCCCTTTTTTTCCAAATCATTCAATCATTACTTTTCCACAAAAAGGGAAAAAATGCCATGTTTTTTTCCTTCCAAATATTGTATGCAATCACAAATTCCTTGTTAACAGTCACTGGCTAAAATTTATATGCAATCCGTGTGACCAAGATATTGTACAATTTCCTGCACAATTTTTTGTACAAGAAGTTGTGTCATGTGTACCGGGCTTTAGAGTTTTTTGGAATTTATCTTAGCAGGTGATTTTGTTTTGATATGTGTATCATTGAAAGCTAGCAAACGAAAGTTTATAAGTATGTCTATAAAAAGTAATAACACAATAATGTAAATCACAGAACAAAAAGACGACCAAAGCCTCAACTACCATAACAAAAACACCTCAAAATAGCTTCTTGAAGCATAAAAAATTAAAAAATAAATCCATACTTCCCCTTTTAAGCTTAAGGGCACCCCTTCCAAGCTTTCCTAAGAATTTTGGTCACGAGACGCTACTGTTTTATATATATATATATATAATATATATAACGTTTTTATTTGTATTGCCTTTTAAATATTTTGAATATGTGAAGGTTATTTAATTGTCGAAGTGGAAGGAAAGGTTTTTTGACATAAAAATTTCAAAACTCCACACACCCACACTTCTAATTATATGATTATTATTTTAAATCAACCCTTGGTTACCAAGTCGTAAAAAGTTGGGGTTCAATGTATTCGTATATAACTAGAAATGAGGAGCATCTATGGGGTAAAAGACATCAATTTTCTTATGAGCTGAATATCCGCAAATAAAAAATTAAGTTTTAAAGTAGCCAATTAATTTTAATAACTTACTAAACACCATTATAAAAATATTAAAACTTCACTAATAAAATGTTACGGAAATTATTTTGTATATAAATACTGTATCCAGGGAAAACAAAATTACTAACACGACTTGTACCATTCAGTTTCCAAAAGAAATAATATGTTTGGTTTAAGCCCAAAATAAATTATTTCGTTAATTACAGATAAATAGGATACACATAAACGCACGCTAGTATCATCTCACTTATAATTGCCCTCTAAAAAAAAATCAAAAAAAAATCAAATCTTTCAAATCTATATGTACTTTTTGTTTAATAGATTTGCCGTAAGTATTTTTACAGTTTTAATAGAATTGAAGTTTTTTGGCCAAAATAAATCAAAGATTTCTCCAGTAACAATATAGAGTTTAGTTTTCTACACATGCTCATATCAACAGATCTTGAATATCTGTCAAGTAAGTCCTGAATTTTGTCAAAACTTTTAAATAAAGAGAAAAAGTTTTGACAAAATTCCAGGACACTTTTGACCGATATTAAAGATCTATTGATATGAGCATGTGTAGAAAACTAAACTCTATATTGCTACTAGAAAAATATTTGATTTATTTTGGCAAAAAAAAATGTAATCCTATAAAAACTGTGAAATTACTCACGCCCCTCTCTGCCAAACCTTAAGCATTCTATCTTAAAACACATTTCTTTTCCACCGTGCTTTGAAATAAATATGTTTCATTTGGTAAAACAATTATATTAAAGCAACTTATCAACAGGGTTAACGTTAAATCCACTCGTCCTACTAGAAGAAAAAAAAAACCCACCTTTTATGCCCTTCATATATGGTTTCTATGCTTCACCTGAGACTCTTCCGGCCATTTGCGTTCCGTATTATGGCGTAAACGTTAGAATAAGAGCTTCTTAAATGCCACCGATATTTTTCAAAGAGGAAACTTTCGTATACTTTCTTTCTCTCCCTCTCTGCTTAAAAACACAGTCGGTTTTCTACTAGTCGGTTTTTTTTCCCCTAGTCAAAAGAGCTCAACTCCATTACAGCCAAATTCGAACACCCAGTATAGTTGGCTAAATACACATAATATTTTTTTACAGAATATTTTTACTACACCTGTGGAGTTATTCATAAGCAAACAATAGACCTGTTATAGACTGACATTTAATATAAAATTCGATATTAATTATAGTAAAAATGTAGAATATATATTAAATGTACTAAGAATTCAGTTATTAAATTAAAATGTATGCGGCATAAGCGAGCCACACTAATATCGAAGAAAAAGCTATGAAAAATTAGTAATCTTGCTAGAATTTAAGATTCCTAGCTTAGTTAATATCTTCTTAATCCAATAAATATATTATATTTTATATCGGGGTTAGTTAAATTTGTGAATTAAACTTTCTTACATTTATCTAATGTAATTCGTAAGGAGTAAGTAATATTTTATTGACAAATTAATAAATCTGATCAGTCGACTAATGGCTATTAAGCGAGAAAATATAAATTAAACACACTTAGGTTGGGTGTAACGAGGATGTATTTTCCTGATTTTTTTGCACTCTCCCTTTATGGAAATGTGGGTATAATTCCTCTAAAGACAACCTTCCTCATCCATAACACATTAGCGTTATTAATTCAAATGCGTAAAACCCAAACAGTTAGTACAACGCAGTGATAAAAAATTATCATAAATTAATAATAAAAGAAGTTAACATTTAAGTCTTCAATCGGAAAGGACATATTATTACACTTTAATAAAATGAGTTGGATACTTTTTTATAACAGGATGAAAAAGTTATCCGCTATACTATTTTGTAAGGTGTTCACAAGAATGCAGAAAGCAGTCATTAAGCTTAGGTACAAACAAACTAATACATCTTTATTTCTTTAAAATATAGAAATATATTAATGGTTCCAAGTTAATTTTTTAATTTAAATTCACCTTCACATTTTTCTTGTTTGGTTGAAATATACTTTTTTTTTAGCATCGAGCCTTACTTCTTGTTCAGTTATACGACTAATTACGCTAATGAGTTTGGGATGAGGAAGGTTGAATTTAGAGGAAATGTATCCATATTTACGTGGAGGGAGAATGGAAAACAATGTATTAAAGCCACCCTCAGTACATCCAACCAGAATCGAACCCCGATCTTTGTCATTGGCAGTTAAGTCTATTGCGAGAGTGACGCCTTAGACCATACGGCCAAAAAAATCAGGTAATATACTTATTATTAACAAATTATGTTTCTTTTTGATAATATAGGTGATTTTATTAACAACTGTAGTTTTGAGATGTCACTTAACTAAGGTATTACTTATATTTAATACTCTGATAAGATTGTATTAATCCAACTTGTGAATTTGGGAACGCCAGGCCCTTTCCACCGTGGTTCGGATTCCACGTTAAACTGTAGGTCCTCCGTTTCATCCCACAATCACCCTACCATTACACATTAGCGTAAGTGCGTATAACCCGAATGGTTAGTTAAGACAGGTGTTAGTAGTAATAATATTAATAATAATCTTTATATTAACACTTTTTTTTAAAATATTCCTGAAATAAATGTTATCCATTAAAATAGTAGTACGAATTTTTCGTGCAAAATGAATAAGTCGAATAGTTATTTTTGATATAACAGGTGAAACTTTAAATTCAACAGATGTATATAAAAAAATACTAGACTAAACAAAATTTAACACGAACCATGATTAATGTTTAATTACCATTCTGATTTATCTGCTCGACTAGCAATGATACTTTGTTGGTGTCTTACTACTCGTCAGGACAACTCAAATGCTTACACTGGTTATAGTGGTGTGATAATGAGGGAGGTAAAATACAAAGAAAAGGTACCTGCATAATCATGGGAGAATATTAGAAAACTGTTGAAAAAAACATTCAGTACACCCAGCCTGGATTTAAATCCTGACCTCATCATCGACACACTAAGATAAAGGTGGCGCATAGTTCTACGCACCCATCGATGCGTATAAGAGATATAAAAAAAACATGGTCGAGAATTTTATAAGGTGGTTATTCTTAGCGAAGAGCATAAACCGTTGGCTCCTTAAACGTTTACGCGGTTCTGTTGAATTATTTCTCCCCTCTCCTAACGTAAGTAGTAAGTGATCCTTATTTCTCTCTCTCTTGGATCTTTAGTTTCATGGTGAGCGTATAACCGACCATTTGCTGGAGATATTAGGAAACTTGTGATCTTTTGGAAACCCCTCACTCCTCCCTTCCTCCCTCACCCAAATTACGATTTCTTTTACCGATCCAGAATTTTTTTTATGACGTTCTTTTCTCTACTGTAAGAAAGAATTCATTGATTGAAAAAGTTAGCTTGATTTACCAAATAGTTGGTAAAGGGAAGTGGGCTCGTAAATTTTATCATGTATAATGCATGGACTGAAACTATAAATATGAGTTATCTCTATTAATTAAACCATGATAATAATAATTATCACTATATGACTATAATAATGTTATTCAAATTATCTTACTAATGGAATACAAGGATAAGCCAGTACACGATGTAGCTTATTGCTACTATCGAGATCTTACCAAGGTATCATATCTAATAGTCCCCTCACTTTCCAACGCACTAAGTCCAGCGTATTCCTTCACTCCTTGGTCCGTGGACAATCGACAGCCTCTTTAGGCACCTTAGAATGGACCGAACAGGTGATAATTCAAAGGAGTGAGCTCAGTACTAAATGTATGGTGCTCCAATACCTCATTTCCTAGATCTAGAAGGTTTCAACAGTGTGGGCGTGGCTGTTTGAGAACGGGCGACAAGTATTTCAACTTAATGTAGGCCTACTTGTGGCCGGTGATGCCAAATATCGGCGTTATGAGACGTACAAATAAGGGCAGTATGCCCTGACAGGGTGGGGGATAGGGAGGAGGTAACACATTAAATAAGCCGCACAAATTAACAGAGCCAACAACCATACATTTGAAAGAATCGGCAGTTCCTTGTGACTACCTCTTGTCAGTTAATTCAATGGCTGTTACTATTCATAATTTACACCACGGTCTTCTTGTCATGTGCTGAATATTGAAGATGCATACAGTGCCTACTTTGGCGTCTTTTAGCACCGCCATTTGGCATCAGTGACACCATGTTATTAAGTGGAAATACTTGTCTTGTATGACTTTTATATTTTTACCCAGGTGATTAGAATAACCCAGTATAGCCTGATTTACGTACCTTAAGCGAACGAAGGTGTGTATGTCAAGTTTCAGCTTTATAAGTTTACTTATTTTTCAGTAGTCACATAACATAATTTTTCATTTTTTTATCTAGGCATGAATGCCAAGTTTAAAAATCCATTGGCCAAATTTCATCATAGCAGGTTTCTTGGTTTTGTAGCTCTAGTGTCTACACAACCCCAGAAAAACACATTATATTTAATTTGTATGCAAAAAAAACTATTTAACTGTTTGAAAAAATGAAATATACATTAAAAATAACATTGTTTCTAACTTTCACCCCTCCGCCCCCCCTACCCCTTCCTGTGTGTTAGTCTGCTAGGATAGCTTGCGGGGTAGGATAGGGACGATGGCAAAATTGGTGTGCGAGTTCGTAATTTATAGAAGGCTTTGGTTTTTTGGGTTTCTTACAGCACTACAAGTTACTACAAAAATGTGATGTGATGTTACAATACGATATAAGGACTATGACGTAGAGGCTCGTGAAAGAACTGGCTTAGTAATGAATACTTGATTGATGGCTCGACTGCCACCTGCACAGATTCAAACCCGGTACCTTGGCAAGATGGTTGCCCCCCAGTATAAGTACCCTATGACACGATGTTTTAATCCGCGTCGCCCAGAAAACGGGCAGAGTGACCCCTCTGAATATATATTATGTTGTCAGCTTCGATAGCTCTAAAATAGTACCGTTTATACTTGAAATCAACCCATTTGCCAAGGACAGCGAGGAGAAATGTTTTGAGTTGTCAATGGTTTCATCATAATGTTTACTAACTCATAATAACAATAAAACTAGACCAGTTATTTCTCTTGTTTCTTTCAACATTATGATGTTAATTTCAAACAAACATCCATATCTAGGACAGGGCAATTACAAAAACAACATTTTACGTCCGTTAAAAAACTCACTTTGGTAAATTATATTAATATTATCTCATTTCTATGAACACAAATGTGACCTACAATTATTACAAATAAAAGATACATATAAAAAAAATCTAAATTCAATAATAAAACTCATTGCTTTGAAGGGTAATGTGGTTTCCCAACAAAATAAAATGTGTTAGTTAGAGTAAGACTTAGGTAACTTTTATGCATTTAATAAAAAAAAGGGTGGATTTTTGTGAATTTTTTAAAAAAAGTTTCGTTTCTAAAAATAAAATTTTTGAATAAGAATTTAATTCAAAACTTAACTAGGTGCAGCATAATTTCAGTTTTATCATTTTTTCAAAACGTGTGAAATATGAATTTCAATACCGTATTGCATTTCCTAACCAATAGTTAACAAATAATTTAGTTGTATAGAGTTTAACCATGAATTCTTTGAATGTTAAAAAAAATACATGCACTTAAGAAACTTCATAGGAATGCAAATAAAGTAAAAGAATAAAATACATAGTAGTGAATTGGAAAATTTAAAAAAACTTTAAAATTATATTATTACTTTTAATAGATAGAATTAATTACATCTCTAATTCCAAGTAAAAAAAAACTCACCTATCAAGTGGATTTATAATTTACATGGTACATATATTTGTACCATGAATGCAAATAAAACGAACCTGTGGGAAGCTAAATAGTTTCCACGAATAACTGTGACCAAGACGACATAGGTGAGCTGGGTTGTTTCGACACCTGTGTGGTTTCTCACCCTCTATCCAAGCGAACACAACAAATTCGTTCTTTTTTTATCTGGTTAGTCATAGTCGAAGGCAGGAACACTCTTTTATTAATTTTTTCAACTGAAAATATTACAATTTTATATAAATAAAGCCAGTACTTCAGTTGAACGTCAATATATCTTAGTTAAATGGGTTTTGTGTCTACTTTAGTACTAATTTTGACTTCAGAATACGGACATAAATATGTAACTTTTTTAAGATGGGTTTTTTTCGCAACGACAATATCGTAACTTATAGTTATGACAGTATAAATACTTTAAACCCTTTTAGTTAGTATCTTGTTTTACCATCATAGATATTTTTTTTTTTAGTTGTTCTCAACTATAATTTTAATTGTAGTTGACACCACTTTAAGGTGTGTGTTTGGTGGAGGAAAGGGTTGTCATAAGAAGAATTTTTGCAGTTTTTATTTTATATTTAAATAAAATTAATAAAATATTGCTTCAGTAAATTCATTCATTAATTTTCTATGAATGTAATATCAGGGTTGCAAAGCACCTGTAAAACCGTAAAAAAAACATAATTTTTCCTGTCTGAAAAAAACCTGGCAATACACATGAAATTTTGCAAAAGGTAATAATACATAAATATTTGTTAATTTGGGACATTCAATTTAATGCTTAAAATAGTAGGTCTTAGGAAGGACGAGAAAAGTGAACTGAAGAATTAAGCACGCTAATTCAAACATCTCATTACTCCTCACACAAGGGTTGTGAAGCGATAGAAGCTGTGTTTAGCCATCAATCTTAAATCATCTTATCTTAAACATAATTTAAATGACTTCACACTAATCATTTTGATGAAAGATTGAGTTTTATTTCTCTTCTATTTAATATTATCTGCCTGTAAAAATGGAAATTCCTTCTGGTAAATCTGGAAAATACGGAGAATTGATTAATAAGAAGATAGTGACAACCCTGTGGAATACACGGTTCTCGGTTATTTGTCTTGGGCATGATGGCTTTTGACCAGAAACCTTTTAAAAGATGACAGAGTCTCATGTTCACATTCTAATACGCCCTTGACATACTCTCCAAGAACGGTTGAGATTACTATGTGTAGAAAATTAAACACTCTGTTTTTACTGACAAAATAGTTAATCTATTTCTGCTAAGAACCATTCTTACTAAAAAAAAACACAGTAAACGTAAAATAAATATTAACTTGTTTCTCTATGTACCTTACCTTAAATAGTATTATTAATCTAATTGATTTACATTTTCTTCTGCGAATCTCTCCTGACACAGGCGTCATCTGGAGGTCTTCCCATTTTCCTCGGTCCTGAGCGTCTTCTTTAATCCTTGTCGCTTCTTCCTTTCCTAATACCTATTATCATTCCAAACCTTATTATTCTTCTTCCTTTTTTCCTTTAATCTTCTCATCCATGGTCCACTTCATTTAAAAAAATCCTTACGTGGTGTGTAGTCCAACCAAGACGTTTTTTTTCTTCGTTTTCATCCTTATCAGGCTCCTTTCTTCTCCTATCCTCCTTAAAACTTTCTCATTCCACACCCTGTCCATCCATTTTACCTTCTCCATTCTTTTTAACGACGACATTTCACAACCTTCCAAATGCCTCTGTTCCCTTTTTCTTATTGTCAACGTCTCTGATACATACGTCACCACACTCCACACAATTTGCAAACATCTTTCTTAACTCAATCGGAATTATTTCCTCTGTCAGTAATCCCCTGAACCATCTATATATTCCCTTACTAGTAGCTATCCTTCTTTTAACTTCTTCCGTGATTGAACCATTCAAAGTCACCAGATATTACACAAAAATTAAAGTACAAAATGGTCCCCCCAAAAATGTAAGTTAGTTCGCTCAAACACACATTTGTTAATTTAAAACTATATCACGTTTCTTATGAATATATATTCATTTTAAAACTCAAAATAAGCAATGCACTCAATCCATGAGAAACTTCACAGGCAAATCCATGGTTCCTGATGCTATCGTAAATAGCCATTTAGATCATTAATTAAAGTTAGTTCAAAGAAGCAATTAAAGTGACTTCAAGAAAACTACTAATATGTAAACTAAAAGTGTACCCCCTGTGATGGTCACAAGTTCTATGGTTAATCTCTAAAAATACTGAATTGACATTCATGGGGAGGTTTAGGATCAAATCTCAACTGGGTGTAAATTAAGTCGGTTTACATAAATGATCTCTCTATAGTTTCCCCATATTTTCTCCATACCAGTGCGGATAAACTTTATCCAAAACAGCCTCTTTAACCTTTGCTCTAGATTAAACAGTTAAAGATAATCCTCAAATTAAAATGAATTAATATAATATAATATAATGAGAAATAAAAATAAAATATCTGCTATAAAGTAACATTTGAACTCAACTGATCTACATTTAAGTTATAAAAATTACAATGAAATACGACCAAAATATTTCTGTCAAATGTAAAACAATTTATGTTATCCAATTATAATAAAACTCGATTGTGCGATTAAAAAATCCTTTATCTCGCAATTTTATCGCTTCGCGTAGCCATTCCATATTTAATTATTATTATTACTACTATTGAAGCTACTATTACTACTACTACTATTATTATAGTAATTTTAACATCTTTTTATAGCTCATTCTGACTCATTTTAATTGTCCCATATCCCTGTATAATGTTGCCTTCTTTGTTTTCCCTAGCTCGTAACAATTCTAATGTTTGTTTTTTATTACAACACCCAAAGGAGTTTTTCCAAGTGTTTGTAACTTTCCATAAGATGGTACTTTACTCATGTAAAATAAATCAACATTTTTTTTTTATTATTCAAACTGTAAATTTGGAAGAATTTTTCGTGAATTGTTTCAAACATTAGATGGAATGTGTAAGTTTGCACACAGCTCGCTGTTTGAGAGTAATAAAGTGTTGCCTACACATATGGGCGAGTTTCATACGTGGAACTGGCCCATTTCATTCGAGTTTAGGTAGGTGTCGTCCTATTTAGTATAGCACCGCACTTGAGGAGTACTCAATCTGATTATGAAACTGGCCCATAGAATAATGTAATGTTGCTAGTACCAGAATTATAATAATAATAATTAGCACCACGTCTTACTACCCGTTCGGGTTATACGCTTTAAGTACTAATTACGCTAATGGATTAGGAATTGGGAAGGTTGAATTAGAGGAAGTGAACCCGCATTTGCGTGGAGGAAGAGTGGAAAACCATTTAGGAAAAAAAAAACCCAGTTCACTCGACCGAGGTTTGAACCTCGATCTCCCCGTCCTCAGCAGTCGAGCTCAACACGACAAGCGCGTTAGCCAACTACGCCACCGAGGCGAGTTACCCGAATTAGATGTATTTGAATTAAAATTTAATTTCAGCATTTAAATCATTTTTATAACGTTCCATTGAAAGGTGATTAAAAACAAAATCAATATCAAAGTTATTTATTTAGACTGCTCGTACAAATAGTGTATGGAATATTATCAAGTTTCAATAATATAAGTTTAATTTTGATTTTAATTAATATAATTTAATTTAGTATAATAATAAATGACAAGATAAATTAAATACACGTACTTTATGTATTTGCGTGAGATCATTAGCGCATTTAAATAAATACATTTTATTAATTTTTCCATAAATATATATTATTTTATTTTTTCTGAGTTGTATCGTCTCTCCAAGCTTTGCGAATATTGCCATTAATGAAGTGGTAATGATGTAGATTAAGTGTATATGAAGTGTACCCCCCATGACCTTACCTTTACTGAAATCCATATGTTATGAGACACGCCTTTTTTTATGCGTGGCCAACGCTTAGGGTGGTAATTTCTTAACTAATTAATATATCAATAAATTATGTCTTTTATTTTCTAAATGGGCCTTTCTATGAAAATTGAAGTGTAGTAAATGTTGTATTATGCATGTTAAAATTGCGTGAAATTAAACTGATGTAATTTTCAATTTAGTAAAGCAACCGACTTTCTCTAACACATTCTACAGATATTTTCACAAAAAACAAAACAAAAAAAGTGTGGACTGACTGAACTTCTCTCGGCCTTAGCTTGTTTGAAAGGCATGTATCCATTATCCTTCAGAAGGAAACTTCTGGAAAATGCTGATCATCTCGAAACGTTAGATATTCCACGGAGGAAATTTGCAAAAGGTGATACGTTAGGTTTTCTTCTAACATTACCATTTACCATCTGTCCGTCTGTCACTATATCCTTGTCTTGTTCATATCCCTTCCTGTTCTTGCAACCGTGGCGCCACATGCGGGAACATGGTACACTAGTGACATCTGCTTCGAAAACCTGACGTTCTACTTCCCTATTTCCTCTGGTGATGAAGGGAATGAGAGATGAATTCCCCCCCACGCTTATTTTCACATAGATTAACATTTACATGAGCATATTCAGTAATTATCGCTTAGAGACTGTTACGTTTTTCACTTTGTGTTAACCGCAAATTCTCTTTCTTCGCGATAGATGAGTCATTATATTAAAACATTTTGACATTGTCTGTAGATAAAGTGTTGTGACAGACTTAATTAGTTTCGTTTGTGTGGTTTACTCTCTCCGACTACTTTAGGAACAGGTAGTGGAGTTACTTTTTTTTTTAAATATATAGAATGAAGTAGTTTAATTAGTCGAGAGAGGTAACATTCTAATAACATAATATGACAAAGCCGAATTAAAAAAAAAAATCTCTAGGAAACTAATCTTTGCCGTGAAGAGTAGCTTATAACTTTGAAATACTTAACTTTAGCAAATTAAAAGTTTGTAAAACAGTTTCAATTAAATAAAAAAAGTTTGTCTTTTAACATTACTTAAATACAGCCAGCTCATTTTCATTACAAACATATATAGATTATTTTAATTCATAAATTAAGGTTTTTGCAACATAACTCTTTATTTAAAAGAAGTGATTTTTTTAAATCAACACCAAATAATAATCTTTGAAGTACATTTAGTAAATAGTTGATAGTAGTTAATAAATAAATAAATAAATAAAAATAATAGGTAGAGCGACTTTGGGTCTGAAATATTAATTATTAGTGTTAGCTAGCAAAGTGTAGTAAAAACAAGTTATATCAGAATAGTTTGTAAAC
This sequence comes from Timema cristinae, assembly GCA_039000515.1. Classification (NCBI taxonomy): domain Eukaryota; kingdom Metazoa; phylum Arthropoda; class Insecta; order Phasmatodea; family Timematidae; genus Timema; species Timema cristinae. The sequence continues at coordinate 44,644,566 of JBCFYV010000024.1, forward strand.
AAATATAAATGACAAGCGAGGTCAGCGCAGTTTGTAGATAATATTTAGGTCAATAGTTTGTAAATATCTATTATATATAGGGTAGGGCAGAAGTGAAGGGGCAACCCTGTCGCCAATTGCCACAAATCTGGTGAATTTGAGTTTGCCGCTCTTATGGTAAAACAAACTTTTTCCTGACAGTGTTTGCTGGTTGTAACTAACTTTTAACAAAAGGATAGTAAAATTTCTCATTATTTCATCTAACATTCTCAATTATAACCATTTTCAAAATATTAATCTGGGACAGTTGTAATTAAGTAATCAAAGTGTACATGTTTAGACACGTTCAAACAGTATGTCTTGTTTTATATGTTTTATTGAGCCATCTAATTTCTCACTTTTTACACAGTGTGGTTAATTTCACTTCTCTTTCGCCATACCTGTGGTTACATCTTAGCATATGTTGCATCTCTGGGTTAGGGGAGCGATAGTTAGTAGACACTTAGTGAGTACAAGTTAGATATGTGTAGTTTTTAAACATTAGTTTATTTTCTGTTAGATCTCAGAGGTTTTTAGCGCTCTGTAATAGATTACAGGGTGTCTTAAGTGCTTATAAAAAATTACCTAAACAAAGTTTTCAAACAACTTAATTAAAAAAAAAAAAAAAAGAGAATAACATTTGACCCTCATCGCTTCGCCACTGTGACTTTGCTTTATACTTCTTCACGTGATTCACTTTATATCTTCTTTCGTCCAACTTCTTTTCTCTAACTTCATTGTTTTACTTTATTATAGATGTTTGATTTTCCTTCCTTTTTATTTTTTTTAACCTAGAGTACTTGTGAGTATAGATTCTCCCCCCCCCCCCTTCCTCCCTTGTGAATGGCCAGAGAGAAAAAAGAGCCCCGTTTCCTCGTCCTACCTAAACACAATTTGATCTTCTCAGAACGCTCGTGGGCTGATAGTGAAAATAGTAGGACTTTTTTTGGACGGGGATGGGCTAAAAGAGGGGAGCGTTAGAGAGGAAGTAAATCGTGACCTGAGTCACTAAAATTCTAAATGCCAAGATTTGGAACAGCGAGTCTTCGGTTTAATGTGTAAAAGCCGACTTTGAGAGAACTGTACGAAATTATTATGCCCTGCCTTTATTGTTTCCAATATAAAACTTGGTTAGGACATTCTAAAATAAAGCTTATCTTTATTTAAATACGTATTTGGATATAGATTTTTGTAGAACTTACATATTTCTAAGTAATTAATATACTATATTTATGTGTGCTCTGAAACATTTAAAATGCAGCCCTTAGAAGAGATTAAAAAAAAAATGAAAGGCACAGTGCACTGCACAGATTCTCTCCCGCTTTTATCTTAAAATAGACAATTACTAAAAACTCATAAGATTTGTGAAACAAATTTTTTATATATATATATAGTGTTGTAGAAACACTATACCAAAGATCATGAATGAAATAATATATAAACTGTTACGTACTCTATGGAATTAGGAACTATGAACACTGTTACAGAAAGATTGAGAAATGAAAAACATATCTGTTCCCCAAAGAGCATAAGAATTTAATTAATTTTCAAAGACCTAAATTAAAAAGTATCTATATTTACTCAGAAATTATTGGTTATTTATTAGTTTTATACAAATATATTCCAAAACCATAAGCGTACATGAGCTTATAACAGTAAGATACGGTGCTAAGAAAAACACATTTCTTGGTCCATCCCAGTTCTTAGTAATCTCTCAGAAACAGTAAACATCAAAATAAAAGAGGACCCTAGAGAAGACATGTAATCCCAACCCTGTTCTAGTTGGTGGTTTATAACAGGATAAGTTAGTTTAATCCTGGATTCAGGATCTTGATCACGTCTGTCAACCTGAATACCATCTGTGGTGGCGGCGAATGTGGGGAGGGTGGGAATGGAAGAGGCCATCTCAGGAGCGGCGACAGAGCGCTCAGCTGTGAAACGGTGTGTGCGCTCGAGTCGAACTAGCGATCCTTGTCACCCCCTCTGGGCCTAGCTAGGACTGTCGCCTTACATCCCTGTTGTCGGCTCCATTATTCATGTATCCTCCCCTATAACGCTTGCGCCACGACGGCGGGAACACAGGCGCTGGGAATCCGCTTGTGGGTCGGCGGAAAGGTCGCCCGCGGATAGCGCGTCAAGGTCATTTGAACCAGTCGTGTCACGCGAGATGTGCGAGTCCTCTAAATTGTGGAGTTTTATTACAACAAATAAATATCAATCATTTTATTAAAATTATATGCACCAAATCTATTTGGCTACTCATCCAAAGAGAAATACTGTTTTGTTAACTATTTATACAACGATTATATTTATACATTCAAACAAATGAGGGAATTGTATCGATGGGAGTACTGGCTAAAGCCTCAACTTGTTATTGTCTGGTTTATTGGTGAGGGTTTGAGTCATGTTTGGGTTCATGGGGAAAAAGCCTTTTCTAAACTAGTTTTCCCTTCTAATCTAAATTATATTTTCCTAATATTGCCCAATTAGTAAGTTACGCGTGGGGGAACAAATCCTTTCGGAAGGCTTACCAACATCCTGCTATTTTACTGCTCATAGGGAGTAAGAAGTGGTATGGTGAAAATAAAAAAATATCTTCAAGGCGATCTAGGGGTAAGGTGTCGGACTTCTGTGCTGGCGGCCGGGGTTCAATCCTCGGTCCCGGCACAGATTCATCTGATTACCAAACCCTCCCTTCACCTCTGACAAGACGTGTATTAATCACAGCTTGTGAATGTAGGGAAAGCCAGCCTTCACCGTGGTTCGGATCCCACGTTAAACTGTAGGTCCTCCATTTCATCTCACAATCATCCTACCACTTACATTAGCGTAAGTGGTATAACTCAAACGGGTAGTAAGACGCGGTGCTAATAATAATAATAATAATAATAATAATAATAATAATATATTTCATGGAAATGAACGTACTACAATATTAATCCACAAGTAAATAAGTATTAAGTTTGTGAAAACAAATGATTGGCGATCATACTTGGGGTTCATGACAAAATATTCCTTCCTTAGAAGTTTCTTCCTCATCTAACATTCCATTACCAAGCCAGATTTTTTTAAAAAAAGGTAAATAATAATGTATGATGTTGGCAACACTGTTATTCTCCCCTCACCCTCAGAGATGCAAACATACATACACACATATACATACACATGCACACACGTACAATTTTCTATGTTTTGCGCGCAGCTATTCTGGACGTTTGTTCACGCAATGTTATTTCTGGTCGTCGTTCTCTACCGGTCGTTTATGAACAGCGAAAAAGAAAACGCAGTTGATGTTGCAGCTGCTCCCCCCCTCACCCATCCCCTCCTTCACCATCTCAATATTTTTTTATTTCTCTCCTGTTCTTCTAAAATTAAACGCGATCCAATTTTTTTTTGCTGTCATCTTCTTTTCTGCTCTGTGTTTGTTTGTGAGTGAATGTGTCTGTGTGTGTGTGAATGGCTGAAACGAGTGTCCAGGCTTCGTGAATGAGCGAAGTTCTTGTGGCTATTCTTACTTACATCATGCCGTCGACACCCCCCCCCCTCTCGCCCCCATACACCCCTTTCTCCTTATTCCCTTCCTTCCCTCAATATATCTACATCCCACTCAACCTTTTTTTTTTAATAATGTCTCGTGATTTCAATGACTTTAATTTTTTGGCTCTTGTTAAATAAAATATTTTCAGAAAGCGAAATGTGATTAAAACATTATTTAAACAAAGCAATTAAAAATTAAAAAACAATTATTAAAATATTTATATTTTAAAAATGTCTGACTTGACATTGGGGTTGAACCCGAGAGTTCTAACTAAATCAATTGGGTTAGATTCCGTATAAAAATATCATGTTTACACTATATTAATATATTTTAGTTGTATATTTGTGAACTAAAGTATTCAGTTTCCAATGAAGATAACTACCAACCGTATTTAATTATTAGTTATAATAATTATATTTATAATACTTAAAACAATTTTAAAGAATTAATTTTTCTACAAGTCACCTATTACGTGTACATACATTTTTTTTTATCTTACTGAAGGACTCGAGCCAACATTCCTTGCATAAAGTTTTAAAAATCACACAGTTTTGTGACGAAATACCCCATTCTTAGGAAGGGAAGGTGGAACGCGAATTAAAACAGTGTTTTTGAATTTGTTGAAGTTTTTATATAAAAACTATTTCTGGCCATAACTTAGAAAATAAAATATTTCTCTTAGTAGAAACATAGAGCTTAGTTTTATTCAAGTGATGATGTCAACAGTTGTTGGATGATTGTATTATGTATAACAAATCAACAAGATATATTAGCTTCATAAAATATACGGTGATACGGTTGATAATTATTACAAAATATCTAAATATAAACTATGTTTGTGAAAAGTCTATATTAATGATAAACATTAGTTTACCTTGAAAGTTATCGGTCTTACCTTGATAGATTACAATATTGCCCTATATTATATAAGCTTCACCATGGTGTAACTAGTCAAGGTAATCTTGCTACCTTTCAGGGTAAATGGAGTGTATATTATACTCTGTTATGTACAACTATTTGAGAAAGTTAATTCATAAAGCATCCAATAAGAAGACCTATTATAATGCAATGTCAGTGTGTGGTGAATCTCTTCCCGGACACAGTTTACAAAAACTATTACACGGATATAAACCAATAATACACACGTGATTAAACAATTAATAAAACGTGATTAAACAATTAATATAAACGTGATTAAAAAACATTAATATACACGTGATTAAAACATTAATATAAACGTGATTAAAAATTAATAAAACGTGATTAAACTTAATAAACGTGATTTAAAAACAATAAACGTGATAAAACCCATAATATAAACTGATAAAAAACATTAATATACACGTGATTAAACATTAATATACACGTGATAAAACAATAATAACCGTTAAAATTATATAACGTATTTAAAAAAACATAATATCACGGATTAAAACAATTAATATAAACTTATTTAAAAAACATTAATTCACGTGATTTAAAAATCACAACCACTCAACAAAGCAGTCACTGTATGTTGGCGAATGTATAACCCCGTTAATCCAGTTTCTAGACAAGCCACTACTATTGTATTCCTCATTATCCTCAGAGCTAGTACCTCCAATCACTGTTTCACAGAAATCTGAAGCCGGGGATCGAACGCGGGAGCTTTGGGTCTGTAGCCAGGAGCAGAGACCAATAGACCAAAACCAATTATGACAACTTAAACCCAAGTGTCCACTTATAAAATTAGGTACAGACCCATCTTGCACCAAAAAGGTTTCTCCACTTTTGTAAAGGATGCGATGGCCACCTGTCGTCCTAATAATATGTTTTATTCTTCCAGTGAGACTCATGTCCTAGAATGCTCCGCAAATAAATGGTTGTTTTTGTGCCAGGAGAAGATTGTGTTCGTGGGAACGGCCGAAATAACTTCCCATACCTACTACTGTGAATTATTACTTTTTAGTTCTTTCTTGACGTAAGTTGTAGAAATAGTCTTCCAACTATTATAGTTTGGAATTTTTACTTTGCTGTATAATAAATAGTTTAAATATTATATATATATTATATATATATATATAATATATATATATATATATATATTATAGGTAAGTTTGCCATAATTTGTAATGGTTTTGGCGATATGTATAATTTTGTTAATTGCTTACTCAAAATGAGAACCAGTATTGTTAATTAATAATTATCAGAAGTACCCTGGCAACGTTTTTCTTTGCTTCAAACCGGGAAAAAAAAAAATAATTAAAATTATTCTTACCCAGTGCATAGAGGTTAACAATTTTAAAATTTCAGCTCATGCATTGAAGATATTACACTATGCTCATGGACTGACTGACAGACAGACAAAACAAACTCTTCATTTATTAATAAATATTAACTACACAACTGTAATTTATTATTTATTCGTAAGTTTATTAAATTAAACAAATTTAAATTCCTTGTTTAAAGTCTTAATTTTGGTCGTTATAGATTAATTTAGTGTTTAGATATTTTGTTGTATAATTATTTATTAAGTACACTTAATTTAAATCAAATAGCCAAAGCTAATATTTATGCATTTTAGTGAGGACTACTCCATCTAGATATCATATTCGAAAATTGAAAAATGACACCTGGAACGAATCCTGGACTAAGCAAAGGTCCCAGGTTCGATTCCCGTGTCCAGGTGTATTTTTAAATTTTCAGCTATACACTTAATTATCTTAATTAATAAAAAATAAGCTATATCAAGGGTTAATGTTCAAATAGAATGCACAGTTATATTCACATACATTTTTCCCACGCCTAATCAGCTAAGACTCTTATGATTTGAGTAAAAATGTATGACACAATTCCAAAAATTATGATTAATCTTTTTTTTTTTTTTTACTAAACGATCGCAATTCGAAGATTCTCATACACAAAAAAGATCACGTGAACTAAATCAAGGAATCATAAACATTGGAAAACCAACCACTCATAACAGTGTGCCATTTCAAAAATAAACTCGGATAAAAAAAAAAACAATTTTGGAACGTTTCCTTTGAGTTAGAGCCAACAACGACGAAGTAACAAACCCCGCGAAAAAAAGCTTGTCTCATTCGACCACGCTCCAGCTAAGGTGCGTACAAGAATAGATTCTCTCGATTTGAGAATACATTCCAGAGAAAAGATTTCAAATTGAAACGCTGACGTAAAACGTTGCCAGAAAGTAGGCACGTAGCAAATAAACTGAGACCGAAGTTTATTAATTAATTAATTACAACATAGTTATTTTAAATGAAGCGGTATTTCAAAAATTGTGTCGCATCAGTAGATACAAGAATTGTTATATAAATCTTGATACGATAAATCGTACATAAGGCCTACTTTCTCATTTATCAATCACAACAATTTCAAAACTCTGTAATCAGTAAAATACCCTCTAATTAATCCTTTTTGATCAAATAAAATCTTATAAATTATTTATAAAGTATATTATTATTAATTAACACCGCGTCTTACTACCCGTTCGGGTTTAAGCACTTACTCTAATGTGTAATGGTAGGGTGATTGTGAGATGAAATGGAGGACCTACAGTTTAACGTGGAATCCGAACCACGGTGAGGGCCTGGCATTCCCCACATTCACAAGTTGTGATTAATACACTTCTTGTCAGAGGGAAGGAAGGGTTTGGTAATCAGATAAATCTGTGCCGGGACCGTGGATTGAACCCTGACCCCCACACAGAAGTCCGACACCTTACCTCTAGACCACCAGGTCACCATTTATAATGTAAAACAAAGCAATCCCAGATGTATAATTTGAATAAAATTGTGAATTTTTCGAAAAATTTCAAACTTTCCAAAATCAGATTTCAATACATACCTTTAAATTCTTTTCCTCCTATAAAACAAGTATACGTCTATATTCATAATTTAAACCACTCCCAGTATAGAAAGTTTTAAATAAGTTGTTATAACCATTTTCAAACAATCTAGAATTTTCAAAAATTGGTTATTACTAATTCTACCCTTAATTTTATATCTAGAATCAAAAACGTTTTTTCCTATTATTACTATATAATATTTACATATTAAGTTTAAACGAACTCCTCGACTAAAGATAGATAGAAATAGATATATACATACGGGATGGATAAAAGACAAACTTTATTTTCCTGGTTTGTTTGCCTCGATATCTTAACAATCATTAAATTCAAGCCGTTATAGGCAAATTTTGATATATCCTTTTTTTTTTTAACAAAATATCATTTTAGTATTTAAAGTATAATTACAAACAGGCTTAGCACCTAAATACTATCTGATCCTAATGCCCTATGTTAACCCCCTTACCTTAAACTAAATTAACTAAACAGACAAACATACTGAATTGTAAAACTCACTTTTTTTTAGTTCAGGGGGACATTATCTCGATTAAAGATTACAATATTTTGTTTATGAGAAAGTAAAATAATAGCCATCGTAGTATTTTGTGTGTGTAAATGTAAGGAATTTTTCGCTTGAATAGATAAAGTAATGCTTTGGTTATATTAAATAAATTATGCCTGGACAAATATTTAGTAATTTGTGATTATGAGTCCAGAAATTGTCTAATAAAAATGACAGCAATTATAAATTTTACTAAATAAAGAATAAATATGCTGTTTTAATGTTTTTTATAATTTCAGGTAGTTCACATCGGTGACCGCATGGTATAAGGCATCGTTATCACAATATACTAAACTGTCGATAGTGGAGAAATCGGGGTTAAAATCTCAGTAGGGTGTAAAGAGGATAGGGTTTATAGATGGTTTTCCTATCTCCCTCCACGCAAATGAAGGTACATTTCTTCTTAATTTGAACCTTCCTCATCCGTAACAAAATAGGGTAATTAGTACATAAACGTACAACCTGAACGGTTAGTAAGCCGTTGCGTTAAAATAAATATCAGGTACGTACCGGTTTCTTTATTATTATATGGAAATTGAGTAATAAAAGCGTGAAGGAGAGGTAGGAGGTATTAGGGTTTGAATTATATCTGTATGTGGTAGTCATACGCCTAACTTTGCCATTTCCTTCCCAGTTTTACGTGAGTGATGGTGCATTTTCCTCTGCTTATTAGATTTAGCTGCCCATAATCCCTTTTTTTTTCAGACGTAAACACGATAGTACAAAATATTTTGTAAAAAATTTTGAAATACAAACGCACAAGAATTGCTCAACAAGTTTAATTTGGAATAGTTAAGTTAAACAAAAAAATATTTGTCATATCTATTTAACTAAATTAAGATCCATCTCGGTGGCCGTATGGTCTAAGGCGCTACTCTCGCGTTTTATTAGACTGTCGATGACTGGGGGACCGAGGTTCGAATCTTGGTCGAGTGTACTGAGAGTGATTTTCCAAACAAGATTTCACCCTCCCTCCACGCAATTGAGGGCATACTTAATCTAAATATAACCTTCCTAATCCATAAAACCATTAGCGTTGTTAGTACATAACCCTATAACCAGAACGGTTAGTAAGACGTGGTGCTAAAGGAAACTAACTGATATTCTAAGGTTGATACACATTTAAAGTACCAAGTAGCCATTTATGTATACTAATTTAATAGAATGTCCTATCCATACCAACCAGAGTAATTAACTTAACTTCTTTCACAACAATCCTTTCATCTTCAACAAAAATACTGAGTGGATGTTCGAAAATAATCTATGAGAAATCTATCTGTTACATTAAAATAAATTTAATGTTCAATAAACAAGTAGCTCCAAGTTTATAAGATTGTCTATTCCTAATAGGCCTAGTGTGAATAATCTTATTTTTAAGTAATGAGGACTGAACTCGAAGATAAAGTGAAATAAAGAAAATCTATCTACAAAGTTTTGAACTTTTTTTTTTCTACTCCAAAATATATTTTGAAGTTTATTTTCATTTTGTTATTTTATTACAAGAAGTAATTTTACTTAACACTAAGTTTAAAATATACCACTAAAAACTCAAATAAGAAAAAAAAAACACGGTGAAAGTATTTTAATAAATTGAATGAAGATTTATATCCACATTTTCTATAGCTTGTGTTTGCTCTTACCTTTTATTAACATATTCCCTGTGTCTGTTATTCATACTGACTTCACAAATATAAAGAAAACTTGGCTATGAACAGGGCGCCATTTCCATAAATTTACACAAAACATTAAAGAGCCATCAGAGAGCGAGTGGGGGGTGTAAATGTTTAAATTTATATACAAAACAAATTATTTATACGGTGTGTAAAGAGTAACCAAACCGTGTTAACTAGCCGAATAATAAAAATTCATAGCCCATGAACTTTTGGTTAATTTTGTGCACAAATTTGACATTAAATTGCACGGCACCGATTTCTAGTGATTCTTATGTTTATGGGTACTTTATCCCAAATGAAATAGTTATTACTATTTATAACTAGTTTGTATTAAAACAGTAGACCTTGGTCTATCAATTTTCTAAATGCTAAGTACACCCTATTAAGAATTATTTTAAATTCTTATCTTACTAATATTATAAATGCGAACGTTTGTATGTTAAAAGGTGAGGTAAAGTAATATAAAGTTAACGGATTCGAATGAAAATTTGTACGTTGGTAGAGAATGTCCTGGAATAACATATAGGACAATTCCCAACCTTTGATTTTAAATAATAATAAATATATGATTATAATATGATTGAAATGATGATGTTTAAGAATTTGTGATTTAATATTTTGTAATTGAAGTAAATAATAATTATTGTGACGTGGTTTCATACTAATAGCTAAAATCACATCATAATTATTATTTATGTCTTTCGAAAAATATATTATTTCATTTATTTATTTATCTTACTAATTATGAAGGTAAAAATTAAAAATAATATATAATTGATAACTTAAATAATATATATTTCTTTCATTACGAAATATTTAAAAGTGAAAATTAAAATATGGCAAAATTATTTTATATTATATTATTTTATGTACTAGACGTTTTCCACGTGGTAACATTTACAATAGTGACCAAATTTAAATAAAATATAATTACATACATCGTTTGGCCTAAGTTTTGAAAAATGTTCCTGAAAAAAATTTCGTTAAGATTGGTCTACGGATTTTGCTGTTATCACGGAACAGATATACATACATACGAAATGTGTAACGGTCTAGTTAAATCAGGACCCAAGTTTATCTAGTTTGATAAATCCTAAACTATTTATACCTTACTCACTCTCACTATGAGAAATTCAAAACGGAACTTATCAAAGTGATTGCTTGTGCCTGAAATGAAACACGCCTAACGCTCTTTGTGACCACCAAACCATTTCTCTAATGGGTCGTACATAATATAGGAAGAGATAGGAAATTTTCCTATTTTCGTTTTGTAATCCAAACATTTATTTTCTAACAAAAATTATTTGTCTACATATTCTTTTCCTTCAAACTTCCTTAGTGGCTCAAAACATACTATACATAAATTGATAAAAGATTAAATACGAGTAAATAAGTAGAATAGTTTTGGCAATAATTATTGATGATAAAAATGTTGCTATTTTTCATTGAAACATATTTATAGCCATTAGCATCCACATTTATTACCACAAACAGTTTTAACATACAGGGGGAATTTAGTTGGAAGAATTTTTTAAGAAATTACAAATACATTATTTTGTTGCCAACGATGGTATTATAAATATTATTTTATATGTTTAATATTATCTTAAAAAATAAAATAAAACTGTATTTAAAAAAATTTCAAGTACTAGTAGGCTACTATGAATTAGATTTAGTCAATTTTCTAGATGCCAAATAAATTTATTCCTATGAAAATTTGATTGTAATTGTACTAAAGTTAATGGGAGGCTGCGAGGCTGGTGTTTATTTTCTACCCCAAATATATTCTTAAATATATAACTTTCAAGTTCCTATACACATACATGCATTATAGTACATATTATTATTAGTATGGATTATTATTTCTTAAGAGTCATACAAACTGAATGAAATTTAAATTCTTCTCATTTTATTTAAAGAATAAATTATGGCATGGTGAACGATACCAATTCTTTGCTTCCAGAAGTCGATACTTAACTCATAAACGCTAAGCATTGGATCTATTAATTAAATGTACACGCAAACAAGGTCAGAAGCTCATTCTCCTAGTTGCCCTGTGTTTATCAGCGTGTTTACACGGGGTAAACAAAGTCCCACCCTCATGTAAACCAACGACTCCCTTAGGGAACATCCGAGCTGATTCTGTTAATAACTCGGGGACATTGCAGAGTTAGTTGACTTACTTAGATTTTAAAATGTCACTTGAGTCAAGTAAATATGAATGATAATCTCTAAGGTCATTTAGTAATGGCAGGGACTACATCTGGGATATGTCTTGATTGTTTAATTAAAGAATATGGGCATTAACCTCAAAATACCCTCCATAGTATGTGCGCGGTTAACTGAATTTCTACCCGCTCCGGTGGTCGCATGGTCTGACGCGCTATTCTCACTGTAAACTAGACTGCCGATGACGGGGAGATCGAGGTTAAAATCTCGGTCGGATGTACTGAGGGTGGTTTTTATAAAATGATTTTTCGGTTTCCCTCCAAAAAATGCAGGTACATTTACTAAAAATATAACCTTCTTAATCCCTAAAACAATTAAAATAATTAATACATAAGAGTATAATCAACCGTAACTGGTACTAAGAAGCGGTGATAAATAAACCGCATTAAGACCTCAGTGATTTAAAAAATAGATTTGTGCTTTCAATTTGATAAAATGTGCTCATATCATTTATTGGTTTGAATCATGGTTTCTTGGTTATCAAACGCGGTTTGTTGGTTTCTACCAGGGTATGCTAGACTTGTCGGGACTGTACTAGCTAGTAAAAGTATTTCTTTTCTCAACTCCATATCAATATTGGTAATCACAAAACAAAGAAAAATATGCAATAAAAGAGGGTGTGTTTTTTTGGTTATAAAGGAAAAGATTGATACAGATTTGGAGGGAACACTTTACCAGTAAAGTCGATTTTTTAACAAAATATAGTTTTAGGCTAAACACTCTGGAATTATTAGCTAAATACCTTTATGTTGATGTGTTCTTTATATATTGTTTTAAGAACCTTGATCTTATTTTTCAAAAAATTATACAGTTACTATTCAAATCGAAATAAATCTATAAGACATCACTTGCTACGTCATTAAACCTATAAATATCAAATCAATTGTTCAAAATTTAGGCTGTGTTTAGATTTTAAAGTTTTTTTAAATCAGTTTTAGATCTTCAAACTTATTCAATGTTTTCATTGTTTTAATAGTACTCTGAGAAATTTAAATAAAAGTGTGCAAGCTTATGATAAGCAAGAGCAAGTGTGTATCTAAGTTGACTGAAAGTTTATTAATAACAAGTTAGGGGCGGGGGTTTAGAGAGAGAAAGAGTTTTGAACACGTAAAAACGGTAGTAATATATCAGTTCATATTATACAAACACTCGAGGAACTGAATATATTACCACATCTTCCTGTAAAGGAGCATTATGTACCTAGTCAGAATGATTACTGGTTTTTAAAAATATTACAAGACTGTTATTCGCCGGGCAAAGACTTATATTGAACATTATATAATATATGAAAAAAAATCCTCATGTAAATTATTAAGAGCTAGCAAATTTAAAAAAAATACAAAAATACTTCAGGAGATGGTTTTATGAACCATCAAGCTTTAATTCAATTAAAAAGTTTTTAAAGTAATTCATTGCTATAATCTTAAATAGTGATGGATAGGTTCTAAGATTTTTTCGGTTACATTATTTCATTTCCCGGTTACAAAACTCCCTTAATTACAGGAAATAAACTAAATATACTTATGCTGGATTAAATAGTCACGCTATTAAATTCGTTAATTACGGTTATAGCTGCATCTAAATAGCATACTCTTTAAATTGAAAAATGACACCTGGACACAGTAATCTAGACCCCTTTTGGTTTAATAAGTCATTGTTCTAACGACTGATATATCCATAAAGCGTACCATGCCCGGTGTCAATCTTCACTCATATTTTAGGCTAGGTAGTTGTTTTTTTGCGGTCAGTTGCTGGCTGCATTATCTAATAGCTCGTGATCTTAATTTATCACACACACATATATATATATATATAGGCGAAGATTTCCGCAAGTCCTTCACAGATTCTGCCTTAAAATGTGAGTGAAGAAAGATCCTGGTCATGGGATGACTCCTGGATAGCTCAGTGGTTAGAGAATTGTTGTACTAAACTAAAAGTCTCGGGTTCGTTTCCCATGTAGAACTGTATTTTTTTTTTTTTTTTCAATTTAAGGAATAAGGCCATGAAGGTGACCTGGCAGTCTAGGGATAAAGTGTCAGACATCGCTGCGGGTCTGGGGTTCAATCCTCGGTCCCGGCACAGATTTATCTGAATACCAAACCCTTCCTTCACCTCTGACAAGACGTGTATTAATCACAACTTGTGGATATGGGGAATGCCACGCAGCCACCGTGGTTCGGATTTCACGTTAAACTGTAGGTCCTTCATTTTCATCTCACAATCACCCTACCATTACACGTTAGCGTAAGTGCGTACAACCCGAACAGGTAGTAAGACGTGGCGCTAATAATAATAATAATAATAATAATAATAATAATAATAATAAAACAATGTAGTCTAAACTGTTTTAGTCTTTCTTTATGTGGGTAGTAACAGGTTAAAGAAATGTGTGCATTTAAAACTAAATTGTGGCTATTCCTCAACTAACACACTAAACCGGGGCTATTCCTCAACTAACACACTAAACCGGGGCTATTCCTCAACTAACACATTAAACTGGGGCTATTCCTCAACTAACACACTAAACCAGGGTTAATCCTCAACTTACACTCTAAACCGGGGCTATTCCTCAACTAACACACTAAACCGAGGTTAGTCCTCAACTTACACACTAAACCGAGGTTAGTCCTCAACTTACACACTAAACCGTGGCTATTCCTCAACTTACACACTAAACTGTGGCTATTCCTCAACTTACGTGGTTAATTTTTATTGAGTTTTTTCGCGTAAGCCAAATGATACTTAAATCCGACTTTTTTCCTTACATATATGTTAATTTAAAATGATAATTGAGCCTAAATAGTTTCTTCTTATGAAAATTAAACTTTGAGAAAATAACTTTTGCTTCAGATGGAAACAAACTAAATCGCACTGATACTATCAGCTGTGCGTCAGCATTCGTAAGAATGCAATGTATTATGGTTAATTTTAGTTATATTCAATTTAATTGTAGTAATGATAAATATGAATTCATAATATAAGGAACATACTTGGATGAAACAGCTAATTAGATCGTTTTGTACAACTTCTTTGGTCAATTGAACAATATAAATTAAGAAGCATAACATGAAGACAATTTATTTAAAGATAAACTAATATATCAAGAAATTAAGTCAAATAATACATGAACAATAACATTTCTAAAAAATCATCATTGAGATTGTTAAGTAATAAAGTTGTGAAATTAATTGGTATAAAATAAGTAAAAATATAAATCTGTGCAACACACTATTTAAGTAGTAGCAGATTAAAGGATTAACCGATAAGCAATGAAATGTGTAAATTAGCAAATTGACTAGATTATAATATGAATAACGCTAATCTAGTCAATTTTCTAACTGACACTTTTCATTGCTTATCAGTTAATCCTTTAAACTGCTGCTACTAGTTAAATAGGGTTTTGCACACAGATATATATTTTTACTTATTTTATGCTAATTAATTTCAGAACTTTACTACTTAACAATCTAAATAATGGTGTTTTAGAAATGTTATTTACCTGTTTTATTTGATTTAATTTGTTGATAACATATTAGTTTGTCTTTGATTAAATTATGTTTCATAATTTATATTGTTTAATTGACCAAGGAAGTTGTACCAATTAATCTAACTATCGGTTCCATCTAAGTACGTTCCTTATATTATAATTATTGTGTTTAAGGTAGCGCTCCATAAATGATGTTGCTAGTAATAAATCAAAAGCCGCGACACCGTGAAACTGTAATCAGTAAAATTAAGTCAAGGATTGGTTTTATATCTATGTCATCTTTATGCAACTTTATATATTTTATTGTGTACTTATTACTAATGTATTTAAATTTATATAGCCAAGTACTGACAACCAATTATCTAAGACCCTAAGCCGGTTCTGGTTCTTAAATGAACAGGTCAAACCAAGGTACCGAAATAATGCGTTAAATTATAGCTTTTAATAAGTTAATTGTAATTTTCATTACTCATACTTTTAATTATGTTTGATTTATTGTTCTAATCTAACTATAGCAAAACTTAATATAATAAAGTGTGCTTATTTTGTTTAAACTCAAACGGATATATAAGAGTTAAAAAAAACAACTATGAATTTAAACAACCACTTTATAGTAATCCATTACACATCGAATTCAATCTATTCACCATACAAAGAATATTATTAACAATTTGTGTTGTTCTGTAGAGATTTTATTTGATTAAGTCCAGAGCGTTCTGGACCTGGATTGGTGTAATTTGATTTACTTGTATTTCTCATACACTAATTTTGTCCAACAATGGTCCTAATTGTTTCGAGTTTTACAAATCATGGGGGTTATTTTCGCAAAAAAAACAAAAACATAAACACATGTATATATCCTCTGTAAAGAAGCCTTAGAATGTTAACTATTTAAAAAATCGTATGTTACATTCTGATTTCAGTAAATTATGCTTTAGTTAAAATATGACATTAAAACTATATCCTCAAAGAATTTAAAACTAAAATATAATTACAATATAAAAGCCAAAATTGTCCATGTGAAGACAAACTGAACATTTATCCAACAAATTTTATTCAAGAGCAAATTATATTCATACTAACTCGGTTATAAATTAAGCACAGTTACAGTTATTAATATAGTTATAATAATAATAATAAACATAACTATTAAGTATTCTGTATTACGACAGGTCCATTCCTTCGGTAAGTGAACTTGGACCTTCTATGTGTCCTATCCTCTGCCTCTTCCTTCAGCTCCTAGAATGTTCTTCCTTCCTTCTTAAGCTCCTCTTTCCCTCGACCTCTCCATCTATTACGTCATGCAGAAGACAATTCCTCCTAAGTTTGTGTCCGATCAAGTTTGCTTTGCACCGAATTACCACATCCAAAAATGATTCTCTTCTCACCCACTCTTCCTAAGACGTGTTCATTTGTCAACATGTTTGTCCATCTGTTCTTCTTATCTACTTACTTACGGAAAAGTAAAATCTAAAGCCACTACCGGTCGGTCTGGTGAACTGGAGGGGGGGGGGGGAAGGGGGGGGGGGGAACCCTGTTCCTAAATGGTTTTCCACTTTCCCTCCACGCAAAGGCGGGTTCACTTGCTCTAATTAAACCTTCCCAATTCCTAATCCATTAGCGTATTTAGTACTTACAGTTTATAAACCGAACGGGTAGTAAGACGTGGTGCTAAATAATAATAAATAATAACACTTTTGTAACTAACTTATACCGGATTTTACCATCCAATGAACCTTATGATCATTTTAAAACATAAGTAAATACTAAGCTATAACCTTAACAGGTATTACGACTCAGACCAGAAAACGCTATGACCTCTAGTTTGAAACCACTTCTTAAGAGTGTCTTGGTGTTAAACCATTTGGTGTGATGCGGCAGGGAATTCAATATGGCTCCGGTGAGACCATCTCGTCGTACCGGCCATGTTCAACTGCTTATTTTATCTTATATAAAATTCATTGATAGAAGGGGGCTTGTGCAGTTTACTTTGATACCCCCAAAAGGCGGATAAGTAAGACTTTGTATCTCCCAGGTAGCACTCTGACAACGTCAACGGTAAAACTGTTTTAAATTGTTAATAACTGTCCCTTTCCCGCGATAAAAACTTACATCTACAAACTTACTCTTGCAAGTGTTGATGATACCTACAGAAGAAATGCGGATATTTGCCAAAACCATAAAATGTACCCCACCTTTTTTTATATTAATTGTGTTTATATTTATACAATTCAAACAAAGATATTTTATTATAAAATATATGTATTAATAAAAAACGCTATTTTTTCACAAACCATTTTATGTAAAATATCTAGAATGGTGAGAAATAGGATTTTATTGATACCCGCCTCTCAAAGGAATTAAAAACAATGCTGAGGGAGGAAAGAATTTACCTAAAACGAATAGCTCAATCAATCCTAAATTTTGTAAAATTTTAACTAACATTTTTATACTCTTTTCAATGAGAACTACAAGATCCTTATTTTTAACCCTTTTCTTAATACACTGTAGGTTGTCACTGCCCGTTTAGGTTGCATGCATAAATATTAAATGCGTGAATGTTTCAGGGATGCGGATGGTAGAATTAATAAAAAATCTACCCTCGTTTGTTTGCGGATAGGGAGACTGAGAAACCATTAAGAGGGGGGAAAAAATCCTCAGTACAAACAACTGGGGTTCGAACACTATTCTCCCCCATCTTCAGCAATCCAGTCAATTGCGAGAGTTATACTTAAGATAATGGTGTCAACGAAATTGATTTTGATATATATTATGTTTTAAATAAAAAATACTGTATACATTGTATCTAAAGAAACTATTTCCATAAAACATAACACATTTTTATATCTCCTTGAATTGCATTCTTTTTTTAACTTAACTTAAGTTGTTTAAGTTGACACTCTATCGCCGAAGTTTGAAACGGACAAGTTCAAACGGACCATTCTGCTCAACTAGTTGGTTGTTTGGGGGCCATCTCCTTGTGAGTGAGTGCAGAGGTTGTTGATACGAACGGGTACTACACTGTAGCCGACAATCGGTGGCGAACATAAATTCCTCTTGATTTACGTCGCGAAGCTGTTAAAAGAGCCGTAGCCTCCCCCTTTCTAAACTTCTCTTCATCACCCACCTTTCCCCTTCTTTCATCCCTTGTCCTTTCTACGACCTGCCTCTGTTGTTCTGGATGTAAGGTATCTTACCTTGATTCTTTTACTAAACACAAACAAATATATATATGCAGTCGACATTGATAACAAATTACCATAAGCTTATTATTAGTGTGATTATATGACTATTGATAATATCTGTCCAAAGTTACAGCTGCAGATAAAATGTTTTGACGTATGAATACGTGATAATTAGATCTAGTTTTTTTTCTCGTGCGTTTACAAAATGTCCTGTCACTTGATTGGTTTGAGTCATTCAAGAGATATTATAGTTGATTTTAATATTTATATTACTAATTTCTTCGTTATCGTAATAATTATTCTCGCAGTACACTAGACTGCCGATGACGGAGATCGATGTTCGAATCTCAGTCGGGTGTACTGAGAGTGGTATTTTAAAAATGGTTTTCCGCTCTCCCTCCACGAAAATGTGGGAACACCTCCAATAATGTAACCTTCCTTATTCCTAAAACCATTAGCGTTTTTAGTACGTAAGTGTATAACATGAACGGGTTGTAAGAAGCGGTGCTAAGAAAAAATTAACAACGATGAATACAAACTATTTATCATAATTAATCACAAATAAGTATTCTTAGAAAGGTGTGGCGAACCCTTTCTGTTTTTTTTATTGACGTCCCACTCTCCATTCAAGAAAATTTAGATACACTTTCTCTAGAGTTTTCCAGCCCAATACCTACACTTATTTATTATAATAACATATATCAATATATTATAATATAATAATAATAAATGTGTATGGAGATGTGATAAAAAATACATATTTTATAACATTAGTTGTTGACTTTGCGTTATACACGAAAAACATGTGATTGTTTGTTCTTAGTTTCATTTTGAGTAAATACGACAATGTAGGGCTGTAATAAAAATTATTACTTTTTTTTTAAGCCATCCTTGGAGGCACGTTGTCCCAAACTTCAGGTTCATATAAAGCCATTTTAATACTTTGGTTTCGGGAATAAACAACTTTCAAATATACGATTAAGAAGATGTCCTGATTGAGTGGGATGAATCGACTGACGTTTAAATATCGACCATACCTACGCCCTTGGTCTTGTTTGACTGTGATATGGAGTTCGAGGTTCGATTCCTGGCCAGAGCTATGGAGAGTGGTTCTTCCTAAATGGTTTGCCACACTCTCTCCATGAGAATGCGGGTACAGCTACTCTAGTTCTATCTTCCTCAAGCTTACCCTATTACCCTAATACATATATATGATATAACCCAAATGGGTAGAACGGTGCTGTGCCAATAAATTAGTGTTTGTAAAAAAAAATAGCTACATTTAATATAATAACGAATGATTTAGGTTCAATGCCCGTTATTTCAGTAAATGTTAATATTATGTTAAAATTAAATATATATAATATTAATACCTGGGCAAAAAAAACTGTATTCAGATACAAACTATAGGTATTACATGGATAATATTTTTTATCTCGATATGACGGAAATAACTTTTTATTCTCATCGTGAATTACACTACCCGTATAATATTTTAAATCAATAACTTATATTTTTTGTTTGGTGGTTTGTCAAAATTGGCTTCCCAAACGTTTCAAAAGAAGATTTTTTTTTTTTAGTTTCTATGGAAATATATTTATGAAAATATTTGGCAAGCTCCTCTTTAGATTTACCTAAGCCCCGGGATCTATACGAATACCAACAACATTCACCCCTGACACACAGACAGATTTATCGATAAACTCTCTACCCTTGCCAAACCGATTCCTCCCCTAATTTGGTAATTCGATTTATAAAACATCAAGCTTTGATTGCCTTTCAAAATATAATATAAGAATCATTTTAAACCTTCCATAAATAATATTCTATTGATGGTTATTTACTTTTTTTATAGATAGTTTTTTTATAGTACCGTGTCTTAGACCAACTACCTGTTCGGGTTGTGCTCTAATGTACTAACTACGCCACTGGGTTATGGATGACGATGGTTGAATTTAAAGGCATTGCACCCACATTTTCATAGAGAGAGTGGATAAATATTTAGGAAAAACTGTTTCAGTACACCCGACCTGGATCGAACCATGATCTCCCTGTCATCGGCAGTCTAGTCTACTGCGAGAGTAACGATTTGTACCATGCGGCCACTGAAGTGGGTTAAAAAATAGTTAATTATTTCTTTAGAGTAATGACCTTGGTGATCCTCAGGACTTAAATTCACTGGTTCGAACCATATCTAGGTCAATTCGCTTTTACCTAGCGATGGGAAATCCTTAACACAACTTCCTTCGGAGGGGAAGTAAAGCCGTCCGTTCCCTGTCAATTGTGAGATTTAAAATATCCCTGAGAGGTTTATTAGATACCTTTCCGGTAAAATTTGCAATCTCTTTCCCTCTTACTCATAAAATTATGTGCATGGGTTATTCAAGGGCGCCACCATCTTGCAACGAATAGAGGTGAACCAGAAGTTATATTATCACACCACTGCCTTCACTAAAATATTAATAACGTAGCGTAAGTCAGTAATCCATTTACAGTTTCTATCTTTTATTGTATTAGGCTATAATATTGTATATTAATTACAACGTACTTTAGGTCAAAACCACCATGAAAAATCTTTGTGTCAACGTGTTCAATTGACACTCTCAGTTCTCTAAATCTGTTTAAATATCCCACGGACGTACTAGGATGTTTTTACACACTTTGAATCTCTAATTGGTTATTTGTAACTAAAATCTACGTAATCTTTTTGTATTTTTGGGTTCACCTATATCTTTATCTAACGAGTCAATTCCTGGAATTCATCCCACTATTTAAATGTTAAACTATACATAAATGTTTATAGCTAATAGCTATAACTTAATTTTATTTGTTTACTGAATACAATTTAATGTAAGAGTATATTCTAATGGGATAGTAGAAGAATCTAAGACGTGGTTTTGTAAAGAGATTTGATTTATTCAACAAAGTGAATTAAATAAAGATGATTTAATCACCACTTATTTATATAGATAAATATTTTTTCTAAGTGCAAATGTAATATTAAAATAAATACAAACTTTAACTTTTTTTTTCTAGACATTTATATCACGCTTCATCCCGTAAAGAAAACTTTTAGAAAATGTAAAATAATGATTTTACAATAGCAAAGTCAAATACGCCATAATATGCCAAATGCAGTCCACGGTGTTAAAATAGATCGGAGTGGGTCTAGTTAGGATTTTAACGTCAGTAAAATGATCTAAAGTTTGTTCTTGTACTATTTTTATGTTCACTATGGAGCATGCCATATTTATGAAATAATTCTGAAACTTGAAAAATATAAGATAGCGGAGCCAAAATTGTGGACTAAACGTACAAATTGAGTTTTAGATATCTTAGATTTGAGTTTAACTTTATTAGATTATATGTTTAGTTAGCTATTCCTTACTTAATTTGTATACCTAATTTGGGTTCATTATAAACTTCTAACCTTTTAAAGAAAGGCCGGACATATAAATTCTCTATTCAAGCTACGTGTAGCTTAGTTTAAACCAGGGGTTCTTAACCGGGGATACCTATATTCATTGTTGGTACAAGAATCATATAGTGAAGGTATGGGTCTCAATCTCTGATCATAAAATTCTAACTATTTGTAGCTAACTTGTGTATTTGTGATACGTCATTTTTTCTATAAATAAATATATAAATGAATTATAAAGATTTTCTTTTAGCTGTCCGGTTTATAGCAATCTATATGTAAGGTAAAACTTAGCTATTGACTTTATTTGAATTCACACTGGTACTGAATAATACTGGCGGTCTAGATGTAAGGTGTCAGGATTGATCCCCGGACCCTTAACAAAGAAATTTAGTCCCGGTACAGATTTATCTGATTACCAAACCCTTCCTTCACCTCTGACAAGACATCTTGTGAATGTGGGGAATGCCAGGCCTTCACTGTGGTTCGGATTTCGCGTTAAGCTGTAGGTCCTCCATTTAATCTCGCAATCACCCTACATTACACATTAGCGTAAGTTCGAATAACCCAAACGGGTAGTAATACGCGGTGATAATAATAATAATAATAATATAAACGATTATTAGTAATAAAGTATCTCCAAGAAAATAAGTTATTTCTAAATAGGTTTATATTAGATACTTTCAGCTAATATTTTCAATAAAGGACCTTCTGTTAGCTGTCACTTAGCAGCTCTCCTGACGTAATGTCACCTTCTCAATAGTGCCCTATATCACAGCCAAAGTGTGACAGTGTAAAGTAGTAGTTGTTAAAGTGTCCTTGTATTATTATTATTAGCACCTCGTCTTACTACCCGTTCGGGTTATATGCACTTACGCTAATGTGTAATGGTAGGGTGATTGTGAGATGAAATGAAGGACTTACAGTTTAACGTGGAATCCGAACCACGGTGGAGGCCTGGCATTCCCCACATTCACAAAGATGTCTTGTCAGAGGTGAAGGAAGGGCTTGGTAATCAGATAAATCTGTGCCGGGACCGAGGATTGAACCCCGGACCCTCAGCACAGAAGTCCGACAACTTACCTCTAGACCACCAGGTCACCATGTGTCCTTGTAAATGAATACCCCAACAACTAAATCAAAAATGTATATCAGAATTGATTTAAAGCTAACACACTACTTATAAATAACAAGAATCTCTTCAATGAACTCTTTTCCTAGTCTACCACAAGGTAGGATTAAACCCTATATCAAATAATTAGGTCATAGTAACACCAAACACTTACCGAATTTTATGTTCTTCGGGGCGTTTTTTCTTTTTCTTTTATACATTCTGATGATTTGACAGAGCTATGCACACAATTTTCGCACTACCCCTTGTTATGAAACTCTAAAAATGGCTCCAAACAATCACTAGTTTTATCATAAGTGTACTAATAAATGTATTCAATCACCTAAGGAAAAACCTTAAAATCCACCGAAATAAATTTGGAATACAAACCTAGTTATAAAACACATTGGTCCAAACCAATCTGTAATATAACGAAACAATCGAGAAACGAATTAATTTTTTGTTTTGTTTTAATATGGGCTTCACAACATTCATTGCCGAAACAATAGCATCTAGAAATGAGATCTGCATGTTTAGTATTATTCTCCCACCTACCTATATTAAAGTGGCATTGTTTCGAAAATCATGTCGTTGTCCTCTCCCGCTATCCCCGCTTATACTACTTTTTTTTTTAATGAATGAATGAATGGGGGATGTCCCTAAAAGGTCCCAGTGTGATTGACAATTGGTGCATTGTGGATGTCGTCCAAAGCGTGCATCCCTCCATACGAAAGCTTGTTGTAATAAATAGTAGAAAGAGGGTGTGTTGATCGATAGCTGACTCTGTAGATCTGTGTGTGTGTGTGTTTGCGTTGATGTATAATATTTCAATATGTACCTCACATATAAATTAAGGTTGGACGTTCACTGGTTTCCACTGACGTAAGACACACAGCCAGCCTTAACAATGCTTAAAGTGCGGTGCTATACTAGATACAGGATGACACCTACTTAGATCAGATTGGAATGGGCTGGTTTATTATGTGAAACTGGCCCATTTTATTCAAGTTTAGGTACGGGTCCTCTTGCATTTACGAGTAGTAAGGCACCACACATTATACTTACTAAGTTTGACTATGAAACTGGCTCAAAGAGTCCCCAAAACAAATAGTCATATTCAATAGGGTAACAACAGAAAAATACAATATAATTGAGGATGGTTTGGGTATCTTTGAATCAACATCAGTGGCCCTGAGGTAAAGGATTCAATGGTCATTGGTTTACATCCAGCTGGAGTAGACAAAATTTTCTTGAGTAATACAAATCCGTTGCACAGTTTCCTTCGGAGAGGAAGTAAAACCGTCGGTCTCATGTCGATTATGGCACAGCCCTGGAAAGTATATTAAAATAGATTTACGACAAAATTGGTAGGGTTTTTTGTTCTCGCTCATAGAAATTTTCGTGTGCTGATATCATTTTGTTTAGAAAATGGCACGTTAAATATCTCAACCAATAATAAAAGTTGTTTTGAAACTCACAAGATGTATCGCCGTATGAGGTTACTTTGTTTATATAAGTGGAGGCTCCTAAACTTGTCAACTATAAGTATACCTTTGACCAAAGAGGATTACCAACACTAATAAAAAATCTTTAGGAAGGGTAAATAAGAATATGATTGAATGGTAACGTATTTAAAGGTGATTTAAAATTAGAACTTTGTAAAATATATCATTAAACTAGAAATGACTGATATAGAGATCTGGCGGCCGGGTTCAATCCTCGGTCCCGGCAAAGATTTTTCTGATTACCAAACCCTTCCTTCACCTCTGACAAGACATCTTGTGAATGTGAGGAATGCCAGGTCTCCGCCGTGGTTCGGATTCCACGTTAAACTGTAGGTCCTTCATTTCATCTCACAATCACCCTACCATTACACATTAGCGTAAGTGCGTATAACCCGAACGGGTAGTAAGACGCGGTGCTAATAATAATATAGAGATACTTTAAAGGTTTTTGGAACTTTTTTTTCCCCTCTTAGCGGACAGGGATTTTTAAAAATTGGCTATAATAAATAAGTATTGAAATGTTTTAAAGCCTAAAAGAAAAAACATTTTTTTCCTGGATATAAAACGTGTTTTTTTTCCCATCTCAACATCATTATTGAATACGTCGGATTGAAAGGAAAAAAAAAAAAATTGCTGTGACTGACAACTAATTTGTATGCCGACGCATTCAAACACTTGAAAGGCATACCCAAAGCCTTCAATGACGTGTCCTAAAAAAAAAAGTGGTTAGCCTTGAATTGTTCAATTTCTTTCATGATAACGCAATTCGTAATAGTAATAGTAGTAGTAGTATTAAAAAAAGGTCGAATGAAAAAATATGGTAGAACTCCGTAAAATAAAAAAAAGTAGGTGCAACTGACTGGTTCAACTAATTGTGAAGCTATTAAAATCGAACAGCGCTATAGGGCGAGGGAGATGAGAGGGGGAGAAGGGCTTATAATTAGCTGTAGTCGCACCACACTAATTATGAACAGGGTGGGTGTCGGTGAAGCCCTCTATAGACGACAGTTTGCCACCGTGGTTGGAAGAGGGTTAATTTGTAGCTTACCGTTCGTCCTCACTCACTCATAGGGGGAAGAAAACGGGTGAGGTGGGAGGGAGGGGGGGAGGGGCATATATAGGCACACACACACACACACATACACACGCACACACATGCTAGTACCATTGTGTTTGATGATGGTTGGAAATCTATTGAACCGTGAAATTGTCCCATTAATAGCTGTGCGTTTCATTGACTTCCCCTCTTGGGAGCTGTACCATCATATTCTGAGCGTCGTGTAGCGAGACCAGGCGGTAAATGTATACTCCATTCGTCAAACGAGTGGTGGTAACCGACAGCTACCACAAGATGTAATAAAAACAATCAAAAGAAAAACACTTAAAATTCTGTTTGTTTGTTTGTTGTAAAAGTTTTGATGGCCAAACGTGATCACAGCTCAACATATGGTCTTGGAGATCATGTGGAGAATATATACATGAGAGTAGCTCTGGTAACATTTGCTAGTTGTCACCACCAGTCCTACCAAAGTTATATATTATATGGGCTGTACACTGAAACTTTGTAGATTGATTGCACGTATTGTAAATTATATGGTAAATGTGCGCTGTCAGCAGAACAGTGGTATTATATTCAGTTTCTTGGAATGTGTCGAATATATTTGAGAAGTATGTTAATTTTTTTTTATTAAATAAGAGTACAATATTTCTTAGTACTATTTAGACGTCTCGTAAGAATCTCCGTTCCGTAACAGACTAGTTGAAGACTTTATTGTACTATCACAATTAGGTGCAGAGATAGATTGAACAGTCTCACAGAGCATTATATATTCTATAATATATCATTATTAGGAGATGTATCATGTCAGCCAAGTGCACAGACAAAGAAATAACAGATACACAGCCCCTAGGTTAAAAATGTTGCACTCCTTTTCGAGGCTTTACTCCTTCAACGTTGGGATCGCTAGGTGCGACCCCCAGTGACTACAGCGCAATCAAGTGAGCATTTTGTAAACGACTCACTTTAAACTAGAATGTACTAGAAGGCAGATACAAAATATGAGCTCCTGTCGGCTGGCGGTCACCGAGAAAGCTTCAGGTAGCGCCCTCCTCCGTCTCTAACCCCCCACCCCCTCGTCATAATTACCCTAATCCTGCCACACAAATAAGTTTACTCTGACTGCACATTACAAAGAAAACTTGAAACACAATGAACCTTTTTTTTTTTAACTAAGAGACTGGCTGTCAACTGCAATTATTTATTAAGGAGCATTGAGAAGAATTGCAGACGTTTAGAAATACCAATTTATTTAACTAGTGGTTAGATATTTTCTAATATTGTTTTCAACAAAATGAGGCTGAAAGTTCTGACTAATTAAATAGTTTAAATTTTAATTATAAAATGATTTTTAAATGTATGATATCTTCTATAGAACCCCGCAAATTGTGACCCTATCAAAACATGACTATTTGATAGAGGAAGGCTAGATACCATACCGCGTGGCCACCAATGCCGGTCTATAATATATTCTATTTGATGCTATGTATTTAAAATCATTAATGTATACTTGAAATAATTTAAAAACTGGTAATTTCCCGGTGTAAATTAAAATTCCCACACTTAAGTAATTAAAGTTAAAACAAAAATATTGGGATGGTTTTAAATAGTTTTAAGGGTCTCTGTTATTTAAAATTGCGTAGTAAATACTAAAGTTAAATTATTGTATTTTGTGTGAGTACTGATCTTAAAAGTTAGCAAACTTTCTTTTATGAATTACTAGCAATCCTGCACGGCATTGTTCGTGACCCCTTGTGGCATAAGAATTATATAGACATCCCTCCCCCCCACGGTAACCGTATCTCTGAAACGTAATTCTAAAACAGAAAATATTTTCTTCAAAAATTTGTTTAAAATATCACAATTAAAAAGATAATTGAAAATCTAAAAATCTTGCTCCAAGGTGCAATCTTCCTTTTATTATCATAAACTATGATGTAACATTGTGGCTAATAAAATACGGCTATAGGCTATTCTAGTCCATTAATTTATTGATGTCACCTTTCAGGGTAAACCGATTGTTGGTTACATAGATATTATTTTTATACGTGAGATACAAAATAAATAGGTATCTCAAAATGATTTACTATTTAACATATTTTGTTATTAAATGAATGGTTTTTAAATAGGAGCTAACGAATATGAAACCATACACATACAATTTTAACGTTTTTTATCATCACAAATTAAGATTATATACTTATTAGTTTTACCGTTCGATCTTTTAAATTTGCTGGCTATCTTGCATACAAGATAGAGCGGAAATTTCACTGTAAACTCTGCATGAAAACATTAACAAAATGTGATGCCAGCATGGAGTCATGGCATTATTATTAAATTATACATAGGGCATATCTCAATAAAGGGCATGATGACTTAAGGAATCTCAAATCCCCTACAGATATGTTCACAACACATTTCCTAGCAACATTTATTGAGCAATTTCCTTATGTGCAACACAAAGAAGGTATTGTACATATAATGTTAGGAAAGGCACTGAAGAAAATAAGGATAATATAGCCTTATTAACTGAGGCAATACAAAAAGCACAATCTATTTTGCATAAAGCCACCTCCTTAAAGTTAGAATCCACAATCACGTGTTGTGGACTGCAAAGGAGAATATTTAATGTTTAGGGAAACAGACGCAGGAATTATGGAACATATTACACCAATAATCTCATCTCATTGAGTGAAATTTGGAGGGTTGAGTACTTGTGACTTTAAGCTGATTTTGATCCCAATTAAATGTAATAAATTAACTGTGTTTTGACATATTTCTATGAATCTAGACTCTGGTCTCCAAATTAATATTTGTAGCGTGTTGCATTTTGAAACGTTGAAATAATGTAAGAATTTATAAGTAGTAGTATTGAATGATTGTGATCGTTTTACAAACAAAACCAGCTGTTCGGCTTAAGCTTTAGGTTAACAACTTTGGTTTTTAAATAGTAGGCTTGGATAGTAGATATGTTTCAATAAAACACTTTAGTTGTTAAAGTGTGTAAAAGCTCAAATATGCATCGGTTTCTAACTAAACAGTCTTCATAAAACTATAGAACTATAGTTGATAGGTTAAAAATAAATACAATATCCAAATAATTGGACATTATGACTGTATAAACTCAAAAACTTACATTAAGTTGCCAATGTAATATTTACTACTTCTTGCATCTTAAATTGTGATTATTTTACTCCATAGTGCCATTGAGCCTTTAGTTGAAAGTAGTTTTAAGAATGTCTAGAAATGTGTTTGCACCATTGAAGCGTATAAGACTATGATTTGTGCTCATCTTTACGTAAATAGACACTTTTTACTTTCTCTCGACACCTTTAAAAGAAAAGTACTTTGCTCGTAAGAAAGATCAAAATGTTGATAATTGTAAACCCTCCCACCCCCCGAAACGGTGTTGGTTTTCGATGCCGTCTACCTGTATGTCTACATTCAGAACTAAAGCCAACATCATTTTACTGATCAGGCTAAAACTCAGTATATATGGTTTTATAAGGTTCCCTCGAGGAGTTTTGGGAGTTAGATATCTTACCCTATAATTGAGGGTAGTTTAGTAAAGGTAAAAAAGAGAGAAAACAAGCTATCTCGAAATCCACTGTAACGATTTTTATTAAATTTCGTATATGGGTAATGTTTATTATCATAAGTTAATCATCCCATAAACATAAATTTAAGGGTAATTTACATAAGTAAGTATTGCCAATTTTAATAATATATTTGCAAGTATTTGAAACACGAAATAAATCATTATTGTAAGATTGTAACAAAATTAAAATTAAAAAAACATTTAATTGAAATATATTTTTATAAAACCAATAGGGGGCTGTTCATAAATTACGTAAGGATATTTTTTCATTACTTTGACCCCTCTTACTCCCCAAATCTCCCTACTTAAGGAATTGTAAGATTTCTCGTTCCCTCCTCTCCCCTGACTGATCTTACGTAATTTTCTTACAATTTGGTAAATTATATTATTTTATACAAAAGGATTCGTGATGGGAAATTATAAAATATTTATCACAGTAAAATTAGGTTTAAAACAACATAAATAAATGACAGTTTATAGTTATGTATAGCTGTGTACGTCTATAGGCAATGATTCAGCGCCATCTGTCGTCGCTAGGTGCAACCTTTATGACTGCACATCTGTAAAAGTGTTTTTTTTTTTTTTTTAGATTTGGTCTAACCATAAACGTTTATAAAATCCTTAGTTAAGATGGAATCTGCCCACCCCCACGAAAACTTAAGAAATTACTGATCACTCCCACCCAAAAAATCCTTACGTAATTCTTGAAAGGTCCCCAGTTTCCGAGCCATTGGCAAATATTAAAAAAAAAATTAGGTCTCAGAAAACGGGAGTTTATAATTCGTCTTTTTGATGAAAATATGTAAAATCTGTAAAATCTGGATAATGAACCATACGTTTCTTTCATTTATGCCTCTTGGTGGAATGTGATGGCCATTTTTTCCATCATGTTTCTGTAAAAATGTATATTATCTGGTTTCACAAATATTACAAGTTTTAAGTAAATGTTTCCATTTTTAGACAGAATAGAGAGAAAGTCTATTTGGTGCACCAAACCATTTATTTATTGAGGTAGGTCTAGTTATTAGCCTTAATAATATGGACACAAGTTAATATTATACAACTTATAAATCTGTTTGTAGTTTCGTCTTAATAGATACCAAAACTAATATCATAGAAGAACCATCTATTGAAAACATTCATCTAATGTTAATTTCGGCCAAATAGTCAATTTCAACTGCTATTTAAAAATATATCTAAATATTAGAAGTATAAAGCACAAATACAAGGATGTATTATGTTTTCGCTCTTATATTAAACTAAATATTGATTTAATAATATTAACATGAATCTGGATATACTGGGATGAGACATTATTGCTTTCAATTCCAAACTACAGGGCCAATTATGCCCGTAGAGACAATAAATTAGGTGGGGGAGTTTGTGGTTTTGTTAGAAGAGCTTAATGGTTTCAAACATGGACATTTGAAACTTTTAGTAAAGGTTCCTTATTGGCTATAGACCGGCAATAAGACAGAATTTTGTGAAATTCAACCACCTTTAAGAGATAAAAAAGGGCGTTCAAAAGTTTTTCAAAATCACTGAGCATGCATTTTTTGAACTAGTGGACATAGAGCCTTGAAATTTAAAAATAATGTTTCTGTATAGAAATGGGGAAAATATTTTTTAGTGTTTTTCAAATTTAATCACCTAAATGGTGTAAAAGAGGGAACAAGGGGCAATAAATTCTATGTCCTCCAATCAAGATGAAATTTGATATATGGAGGGTTATCGGGTCGCAGAATACTAATATGAAATTAATTTATGTACGGCAACCACATGATGATTCCCGAGGTGCGTTGGTAAAAATGTGTGTTCAAGACTACCAAAACTAATATAAATAAATACTTTACAGGATGATAGAATATTGAAATTGTGCAGACAACAAATGGGACCACTCCAAATAATTATAAAAGTATGAACAGTTTTGTTTAATAAGTGCGACTCTGGGACATATGGAAGGGGATATAAACAGAATAAAACCTTTTATGTGTACTAGAATACTTAAATTTGATAGTCATTTAGGAGGACAACTCCAAATAACCAAATAAGTCTTAAATATTGAAATTTCTAAATGATAGTTATAAAAATGAGCTGAAATATTTACAAAACTTATAGAAACAACTAATTCCCAGTGTGGCAGAAAATTGAAATGTATAAGTAAATTAAAGGGACATGTAAAATTACTATAAGTCTGTACATTTTTAATTTTAAATGAGACCCCGGCAGTCGAGGGTGGGGGGAGGGGGTAGATGAGGGGTTATAAAAATAAAAACAACTTTTAGCTGTGATAGAATATTTAAATTTGGCAAGTAGGTAGAGTGAACTTTCAAAATAACCAAATAAATCTTAATATTTGAAATTAAAAGTGGAAGTTGAAGAAGTGGTAGGGGAAGGGAGCAGGCTCAACATTTACAAAAACTAATAAATTCAACTACATTCTGTGTGGTAGAAAACTTAAATTCTTAGGTATACGGACCACTCCAAGTAAACAAAAAAATATGAAATTTTTTAACTTTAGCTATGGAAAATGGGGGAGGGGAAGCTATAGCTAGAAATAGCTTTTGAGATGAGGTTAGAAATTAAAATTTGAAAGACAGGTAGAAATAAAACTCCAGATATCCAAATGAATGTTATAATTTAATATTTTTCAAAGGGGTTTGGAAAAGTGGGTTGACTTCTAATACTTATAAAAGTATTAGAAACAACCTCTTCTCAGTGTGGTATAAAAATAAAATTCTCCACATAGTCAAAGATACCACTCCAAAAACCATAAGAGTCCAAAATTTTTAAAGTTTATAATAGGAGTACATAAAAAAGGGGGGAGTTTAAGAAAGATTAAGTATGGTAGAAAATCTAAATTTTGCATGCTGGTAGAGGTACGTACGGCTTCAGATAACCAAATAAGTCTTAAATGGATAAACTACTTTTATGTGTGATATAAAACTGGAATTCGTCAAGCAGAGATAGGGACCACACAAATTAACTATAAAGTCTGAACATTTTAAATTTCAAAATGAGAATACGGGAAATAGGGATGGAGGAGGTTGGGGGATAGGGGTGTACTAGTAGGAGGTAGAAAATTTAAATTTGTCAGGGATGTAGAGGGATAACTTCAAATAACCACAAATACATTTTAAATATTAGTTATTTCTAAGGAGGCTGGTGATATAGAGGGTCTCAAATTTTTTAAACATAAAATACTAAATTACTTCTATAAGTGTTAGATGATTGGCATAAGTCAGGTGGGCTTAAAGACCAACTCAAACAGTACCAAGGGCTGAATTATTACCTTTCAAAATGAAGGCTTGGAAAATAGGGAGTGAAGGTCCCCTCAAAATATTTACAAAGCTATATAAATACAATTTTTGTAAAGAAATAAGCTTGAAATTTCGCCATGTAATTTAATAATAAAACAGGTTTGAGTAGCTAGACGGGGATACATTGTTCACGTTAATTCATTAAAAAAAAAAAGCTTATCTAATGCCGCTATGCTCATGACAATATTATAACAACTGTTTACATCACCAAATGAAGAAAATTAAACTATATCTTTCTACTGGAGCGATATATAATTTTTTGCCAAAAAAATTGATGAAAAATACTGCAAATACATTGGCATTTTCTCGCGTTTCGTACATTATTGAACAAGTGGAATTTCAAAATTGAAGCCCAAGTAATGGTAGCGCTTAAAATGTATACAACCAAAATATAACATTCTTTACGATGTGGTTAGGTTGACATTTGGTAGCCATGGAAAATATCATATAAAATAACCAAATAAGTCTTAAAATTTCAAATTAGAATAATTGTGGAAGCTAAGGAGGGTGAGGGTGACAGAGGGGTTTGTAAATGATAGTAAATTGCCATCTTTCCAAAGAAAATATACTTTTATGCATGAAAGAATATTTAAATTTGCCCATTTGATTAAACACATAACCATAAAAGTTAGAAAGTTTGGAATTCAAAAATTTACTTCTGGGAAATTGGAGGGGCCTCTAAAATTTCCTAAGCTATAAAAACCCAATATGTTCCAAATGCGGGTACACTATATACTCATTAAACCTCCCTCATCCCTAACACAATAGCGTAATTAGTAGCACATAAGCGTATAACTCGAACGAATACTAAGGCACGATGCTAACCAAAATAACAAAATAGAAAATGTGATTGATGTTGAACACACAAAAAATCTATTTTCTAAAATGCTCTTTTTATAAAAATTGGGCTGTAGTATAACATTTGGAACATTAAATTTGTAAAGGCAGAGGAAAAAAGTTTATACTAAAAGTAAATCAACACACAAACTAAAGCCTATCTTAAAGTGGATACATTAGATTTACAAATACATAGCTGTTATCGCATACCTAGGAGCGACATAACAATTAAAATAAACACATCCAAGTGACATAACTTGGTGAGCATGATTCTCTTTGAATAGTAATGATGCTTCATAATTAATATGTTTCTGTAAAATAGTCTATTATTTAATTTATGTTCGTTGGTGAAATGTGATGCTTTTTTTCAAACATGTTTTTATGAACGTGTTTAGGTAAAGTTTGCATTGTCATTGGAGTACGACGGCTGCCCTGCGATTGCGCTCGTTTGTGCACTCAGATAATAAACTAGATATTTTCCTCCTAAGATTTTTTATTTATTAATTGCAATAACTGAGTTGTGATTGCCATGGTTAGCTTAGGATTGTACACGAAGTAACTTTCAAAATTATGACAGCTGGACCAATAAAGTAAGGATGTTATAGCTAAATACGACAAAGCTCGATTTAGTACATTACGAAATCAAAGAGACCAGAGTATTATGAAATATATCAATTTCCAAATTATTTTGACACACATTTTAATCAAATTTCTGTTAAATCTTATTACTGTATTGATTTTTAATGACATTGATTATAATTTTAGTTTCAAACATATCCAAACTAAATAATCATATTTTTTTTTCTCTACTTTAGTAGATAATTTTTATACCAAACACTTAATAACTATAGTTGTGATTGGGTAAAATTAAGAGTATTTTTTTCATATACTTTGTATTGTCAACAATTTTACTCACTTTACTAAACGCTTTTATGGTGATATAAATATTTATTTTTTAATAAAAACTGCAATTATTAATTGTATGACAATATTGTTATAGTATAGTGAAATAATCTTATACTGAGAGAGTTTTCAGTTTAAATTTTTTAAATATTTATTTCTATTCCTCTTTACTAAAATAATAAGAGATATTTAATTTTCCATACAGACACGAGAAGGTGTTGGACAATTGTAATTGGACAAAACATTATGAGCTTTTTGTTGTGCAATCCTAACGCGCGTTTAGGGAGATAAGCTTCATTTTCAGACTTGATTTTATTATAAACTGATTTAAAACCGATTTGTTAACTTTCATTGCACATTAATATAAAATAATACTGAAACTTAGTACCCTTTCGAGTTATACGCTTATGGGTTAGGATTTGAGAAGGTTAGATATAGAGGACGTGAACCCACATTTTCGCGGAGGGAGAGTGGAAAACAATTTAGGGAAAACGACCCCAGTTCAACTGAGCGAGATTCTAACCTAGGTCTCCCCGTCCTCGGCAGTCTAGCTCAACATGAAACTAGTGCGTTAGCTAACTATGCCACCAAGGTGGGCATTAGTATAAGATAATGTTGAATATAATCATTCCAGTGTTTAAAATAAGGGGGTTTTACCGATACCAAATATATACTTAGGAAACTCTTTCCATTGTACGTTCCATGCTTTTAACTTTTTATTTTAGTTAATAAAGTAGCATATCACTTATGTACTTTGTTTATATTAATTTGACAACATGTAAAAATAAATGCAACCTTTACAACTTAAGTATTTAATTTTAATTACTGATATATTTTTTGTGCTATGTCTTAATTCTCACTACAGCTATCCGCGTATTTACTCCTAAGGGTAAGGAATGAGGAAGGTAAAACGTTTGGGAAATGTGCCCGTATTTGCGTTGAAGGAGAATTATAAGCATATTAGGAAAAAAACACTCTCAGTACACTCCATCGGGATTCGAACACTGATACCCTAGTTATTTGCAGTCCAGTCTAACGAAGAAGGGAATCCTAAAGAATGGTGACCGCAGAAGCTGGTCACAAAATATTTAATAATTCATTTACAAGTGCATTTCCAAGACTAGTGTCTCTTACGTTTAAACTGTAGAAGTACTGGCATTGTATATTTGAGTCCAACACTCAATTGTTTGAAAAGTTTCGGTCAATGAAAGGGGGGTGAGGCGGGGCTAAGGGACTACCGCTACCTGGACTATTGTACTCGGAGAGACAGCAATTCTTAGCTTGTCTTTCTCACGAGGAACATTTTGCTATAGAGAGTTGTTTTAAAGAATTCTCACTTGGAAGCGCTGTTATCACTGGGTATTTTAAGTTCTACCTGACTCGAGGAGCGCAACAAATCTCCCGTAAGGCTGTGTATCTGTTATTTCTTTGTCTGTGGCCAAGTGGTATTACATATACAAGCCGTAATCTGCACAAAATACTAAACTGAAATAACGGAATCCAAAGAAGAGAAGTAAAACTGACATATTCTGCTAAAATATCATTGGTGCTCTACTTACATTAAATGGATGTTCCCGGATACAATCATCATGTTTCGATACAGTATGCTGCCAGCATGGCGGAAGCGAAGGCGCGGTAGTTTCAAACAGACGTCTAAACCCTTGAACTCCAAGTTGAAGAAAGGCCTGACTGTTGTTGGTTCAATACCGTGAACCCGAGCGCTGCTGCCCTAGCGGACTTCCTTGGCAACTCTTTCTCCACTGTTCCAAACCTTCTCCTTCCTTCCTTTTTCTTATTTACATGCCCATATTTGGTCCAGTATAGTCAGGATATATAGTATATAACGAGTGACCTATAGGATTGTAGTTCATCATCAGATATCCTTGAAGGAGGAGCCTCTGCTCGCCCACCAAGAAGTAACAGCTGGCCCTGATGGTTGGGTCGTGGTTCTCGACGCCGAGGGAATCTTGTCTGATATTTCAAGTATTCTACGAATGTTATCCAAGTTCATCAGACTTGTTGATTTAGTCAGGATGACTAATTTTGATTTGGTGTCAAACCAACTTAATTAATTTAATCAGCTAGTCTTGACTATGTTTTCCCTATGTCCATATTACATAGCTTAAATACAGTAGCTCGGAGCCTTATAATATGTAGTAAGTACCTTGCTTTAAGCTTCCTCTTTTCCATAAGTTAATTATTTCGTTTTAAGTCCTAATGACTTCACAATATCCTATGACGCCATGGACGTCAAGCTCACTTGTTCGAATTTTTGTATGGCTACAAGCAGGTAGTCTAATGCCCTTATTTGAGGACTTAGTTGGGTCAGTATCTCACGACATTTTTGTTGGTATCTCTTTTTCTGCTTTACTATTTTGGGTGCGCAAAGTGAGGAGCGGTCCGCACATATAGCGTTTTCATTCTTCCCTTGTTGGCACTTTATCTGTCCTAGTATTTAATGTTGGCTTGTACTAGATTTGATGTATACCCCAGGGAGTGGGAAATGGTATAAATATACTATTGAATGCTCTGTCAGTACCCACTGGTAAAGGACCGGCCATAGTACAATTTTGTGTGGACACCTGATTGTTAGCCATCTGCTAATCTAATTGAATGAAGGTCCTTTTAACAATTTATTATATAGGATGTATTTCATATTCAAGTTAAACTAGCTAGCTTGGCCGTCAATTAGCTTAATAACTCTAAAACTATAGGATTTGCCGTTATATATTTGAACCGTTGCGCCTAATTAGGCGTGTTCAAATACAATACATTTTAGAGTGTGCTGGGTGAGTAAAAAGAGCAAAGAAAAACTGGGCAAAACCTAACTGATACCCAGCACACGCAATAAGAACTATTGCGGGACTCGTCCCCACGGTCACCCTAATAATATATGCCATCAACTAAGATCGTAATTACACCTATGGTTTGATTATTAGACAACATATTTTAACTAGCAGTAGCCTACCTAAGGATGAACGTATTAAAAGAGAGGTACAAACATTATAGTCAAGAGATGTTTATTAAGATTCAAAAAATATAGACAACAATATATAGAGATCAACAATCTCGAGAAAAGATAGGCTATAAAATATACAATCTAGCGTCATGGCCTCATAAGGAGGGCGCAGGACATATAAGCGATTAGCCTCGCTAATATCAAACTTGATTAGGCCGAAACAACAATGAATAACTCCTCAATATAACCTAAGCATAAATGTCAATCTTCCACATAACAATATGTAAAGTTGTTTCCTCCCTGCCATCTTTCCTCTCTTCGTCCCATAAATTATAGATAAATTAGGTTGACTTTAGTTAGATAAACCCATATTAGCTCGCCAATACATAACACATATCCACCCATCACTTAGTCGTTATGGCGGCTATCACTAACTTCTTACACGCGCTGATGGCGCCTAGTACACTAAGTTCATGAGTGAACATTTAAAGTTAATAATGAACAGAACAATTCCATAGACGGAATCTAAAGGCATTATAATCTAATAAGCAAAAGACAAACCCAACATCTAACATGAAGTAATATAAACAATATTTCAAGAGAAATGCTTCCCAGTAAGAGGGTAAAGCTTAAGTCCTTTATGCTAAGAGAAAACATATATTACTCAATAAATATCGACATCATAAGATGTTTTACTTTTGTCCAACTCCTAAACTTAATACTTGACATAAACACTGCGGGCAAAGTTCAAAGTTAAAGCCCATCAATATTAGAAATAATTACAAGTGCAAAAGATATTGAAAATGAAATCGTATTTCCTTTTGTTAAAGTTCGTTAATATTCGAAATAAATACAAGTCCAAAGCTTTAAGTCCATCAAAACTTGACATCAGTAATACGCGCAAAGTTTAAAAGTTGAGTTTTGTTTGAATATCTTACTAATATTATAAATGCGAAAGTTTGTGTTTGGATGTTTGTTACTCAATCACGCCAAAACTGCTTAACGGATTCATATGAAACTGTACGTTGGTAGAGTATGTCCTGGAATAACATATAGGACTATTCCCAACCTTTGATTTTACATTAATAATAAATATATGATGTGATTGAAATGATGTTATTTAAGAATTTGTGATTTAATATTTTGTAATTAAAGTAAATAGTAATTAGTGTGACGTAGTTTCATACTAATAAATAATAAATGTGATTTTTTTTAGCCATATAGTTAGAAAAAAATATTATTTCATTTATTTAATTATCTTACTAATTATGAAGGTAAAAATTAAAAAAAAGTTATAATTGATAACTTAAATAATATATATTTCTTTTATTACGATATAATTAAAAGTGAAAATTAAAATACGGCAAAATTATTTACAGCTAGAACTGAGAAAAACGCAGATATTCGAAAAAAATAAAGTTGGATTTATGACCAAAACAGTTTAGTTAAAAATTAAAAGATTTTATCAACTATTGCGGGCGAAGCCGCGACGGGTAAAAGCTAGTTAGAAATAATTATTAAGAGCCCAAAGTGAAATTTAGAACAACAAAGATTTCCCGAAAAGTAATTTATCTTACATGGTTTATATCCGAAGCCGTAGTTCACACAAGCTTTTTCCAAAGCTAGTTCCAGAGTGACGCTTAACCCACACGATCACTCTTATATACAGAAAGCACAGAACACAGCACACGGAACGAAGGGATGACGAGAGGGGGAAAACCAAAGAACATAACGAGGCGTGGAATGTTCTACGAGCGTCTGGACGGCAGACTTGGGCACTGGTGAAGTGTTTCTTCTTTCTAACTGAAGATCTTTGGTTCGGTGGAGTGGATGCAAAGCGCTGGACTCGACTCGGCCCTCAGTATTCCAAGAGTAGTCATGTTGGTCGGATGCGATAGTTGGATGGGCCGTGTAGTTTTTTTGATCGGGTGTGAGTGTTCCGATGGGCCGTGTAGTTGGGCCGGCCGCTGATGGTGTTGGTATAATTGGTAAGTCGGTTGTTTTTGTTTGGTGGCGGGTTGCTTGTGGCTAATGCTACATGTTGATGCGTAATTAATTCGCCATGTTTTCTGTTTACACCCTTATAGTGGAAGTCTGGCTGTAATCCGGCTGGTTTGGCATCCAATGCTTTCTATCAACTTAACTTCCATTTGACTGTTTCCGTGTCGTCTTGGACGCATATTCTCCCGTGCTACGGGACGTTCCTATATATCTGGAGTTATTAAACCCTGTTACATTTGCCAGTTTAAAACTTAATGTTTATTGTTATATTTCTATAATTTACTTGATTTACCTAGCCTATCTAACGGATTTTACTACACTTTATTTCCTGTCCAGCTTTCATTCTACAATATGTTTTGTAACCCAATATTACCCTTTATGTTATTTGTATAATAAATCAATTATTGATACCAATTGAATTCTCTTACTTCTATAATATGTTTCCCTGCTTCTATCATGTCACGCATTTAGCTTTGTAATATTTAAATACAATCTAACTATCGTAACCTTCTATACATATTAGAGTTAATGAGAGGTAACGATACAAAGATATGGCGACTATGATATGGGCTAGAATCTAGTGCAAATAAAATATAAATAGATAGATAGTCATATTCTACTAAATCTATATACACATATATATTTATATATATTTTTTAATAAAATGACTATTTTGTTAGAGACCAGATATCTCAGTCTTTGCAAGTTTAGTGTATCGACAAAGCGACGCCTCAGACTACGCGACCACCTGAGTGGTTCTCTCAATATGATTTTTAAGTCTGCATTGATACCTCTCTACGTTATCTCAGAGTAACTGGAAGGAAGGGTATGGTCCCCAAAGTTAGAGCTGTTCCTTTCCGCTAAGTACTGATTGTCGTGTCGCTGCTAGAAGCATTACAACAGGCAAACACCTCTCCCCCCACCGCTATGTAAACCAGCTTCTAAGTCAACACCGTCTGTATTATGTTAGTGTATAATAATCTATGTTAACACGGCTCCCGCGAGTTGTTTGCTCGGCTGACACAATTTAGAGCAGCCTTGTGGCCACGGATGATGTTGCTAACTCATAGCTAGCTCTCTTCTCTTTTCCCCAAAACATGGGACGTTATCACTTATCAGTCACAAGTTCCTGGGTAGACTGGCACCGCTGAGGGTGGGTAATCCCGAGGTGCTTCAATTTCATGTTACATACAAGAGAGAAAGGGTTATGGGCTTTCTCTAAAGGGGAGAGGTGGTTGAGTTTGTGGTTTTATTCCTTAAGCTTCTCTCGTCACTGGGTAAAAGGTGAGGTATGCGGCGATATGCCTAAAAGTCCCGTGGCCAAAGTTCACCGGAATTAAAATGTTCCCTTGGACCAAAGTCACTTGGCCTAAAGTCGTTTTGACCTAAGATTTCAGACTGAATTTCAGTTGGCTTAATTCCATTTGGCTTAAAATCAATCGGTGTTAAGCTATTCGTTTTAAAAGTTCAACTCAATGTCGGCTGGCCTAAAGTAGGTTGGCGTAAATCATTTAGTTTAGCTGACTTTCTGCAAAGTTAACTTTTTAGACTAAAATTATTTGGCCTAAATTTTAGGCCAAATGACTTCAAGCCAAAAGTTGTACGCAATCACTGACCTTGGAAATGATGCGAATAGATAAGTTTAAAAAAATATATCAACCGGCTTATTAAAAGTTTTTCTCGGTGGTTTGAGCTATGTTCGACGTTAGAGATGTTTAGACTAGAATTTAGCATCCAATTTCTGAGAAACTCTACAAGATTGTAACTGACGTGTTTTTTTTTCTTATATTTTAATACTTACAATCCGATTGATGCAGTTCGTTTCACAAATAAACTAAGCGCCAAATTGTGAATGACTTGAAACTTGTGACAGTGGTTGCATGAGTATGTCTTTGGCAAGAGACGTTGGGGTTTGATACCAACCGGCTGAACGCTGATGACATTTCCTTAGAATCCACTCTTTTCAAACTTTGTTCCCAAAGTTTGTATCGGTTGAAAAACTTTAATTAGTGAAATACATCGGCACTAGCTCAACTCACAATGATGTGTTATGGTATTCAAGGCCGTGGGGTTTCCGGCTGGTAAGATTTGTGGCCGATAGAGATTTTACTGTGGGATTTGTTTCCATGCCCTATCCTTACTACTACTGATCCATTCAATTCATGTAGCTGGATGGCTTTTGTAGTTTAGGTTGGATTATAAATATTACAATGTTTATAGAGCCGCAGACTCCACTAAAATATGTTCTGCTTTGCATCCTTAATTTTCTAAGTATAGGTAGATAGACTTTGTAAACTAGATACGATTAGTAAAGTTTAGGTTAGGTTAGGTTAGGTTATAAACACGTTTATGACAGTTGCAAACCCCACCTTACAGCAAACATCAAAACCTGTAAATTCCACGAAGCTACCCACAAACATAGGTAGTCCCTTAAATGCAAGAAGAAGCCGTAAACGATCAACATTTTGTGGCGGTGATTATACTAAAACTATTTTAAAAGTTATTTAATGCTGACGTAATATTACAATGTATGGTGAATTTTAGGCCACGTTTAGATATGTTTTCGCTAGATGGAAACGTATGAGGATTGAGAGAGTCTAGGCAAAAACAAGATAATCCTAATATATTTAGATGGGATATATTCACCATAAACCTCTATAAAATTCTGAAATATAGCTATAAACAATAAATAAAATGAGTCAATATTAACTAACTGT
This sequence comes from Timema cristinae, assembly GCA_039000515.1. Classification (NCBI taxonomy): domain Eukaryota; kingdom Metazoa; phylum Arthropoda; class Insecta; order Phasmatodea; family Timematidae; genus Timema; species Timema cristinae. Next base: position 44,686,531 of record JBCFYV010000024.1, read on the forward strand.
AAAAAAAAACACTTGTAGCTCAAGAGTTAAGCTGCCAGAAATGACTCCTAGCGCATTTGTAGTAAAATGAGGGTTATAATGTTTTTTTTCCTTGTCACCCTCAATTACTCCACCCCTTCAGAACGACAACAAAATATATAACTTACAGACATCCCCTAGCAGAATTTGATGGCATCATATAATTCAATTTTTAGCTAAGTAATATCGTAGAGAGATGTTAGCTACATAATTAAAATTATAAATATGCATCTAGAGGCCAAAAATACTTTAAGTAAACTATGTTATTTTGTATACGTGTGCCACTGAATTGTAAGACTCTAATTTTGTGTTCGGAGGAGCATAAAACGTAGATTCATAATAATCTTACGGTCAAAAGTATTAACAATAACAATACGTTTTCAATATGAAAAATTACAAAGAGCTAATCAACTGTGTGTTACTACAGACTACCACAGTGAACTAAATCGTCAGGTAGTGAAAATTTCTCCCTCGTTCATTTGATAAGAGCAGGAAATGTAGGACTAAAAGTGCAGATGTGTAAAATACGAGCGTTCCCCCTCCGAGGATATATTTCGAGGGTCGCCATGTTGACACAGCACTCCATTTTGAAAACTCACGTCGCTCCCTTGTTTGTTCTTCACTTCCTTCGCTTACGACAGCCGCTGCCGCCAGGAAGCGCTAGTGTTTCCCATGCAATAGGTGGTTTGCGGTAGAGCGAACGTAATCTTTGTTACCTTCATTACAATTATTGAAGTTTATGAGTTGCGTATGATTAAAAGGGGAATGTTTAAAAACATTAGTCATTATTGAGACAAGTTTAATTAATTGCACTGTTTAATTAGTTTAGAATAGTACATCTATAGGGTTAAAAGATCCATAGATGAAGAATGATGTAATCCAAGGTTGAGAACTTGGACCCCTTTCTTTCTATATTAACTTTACGGTATCCCCCCTCCCCCCCTCCTCAACACCCTTTTCCTCATATTCCTCGTGGACTATATCTAATATGAAATTAAAAAGTGTGATATTATAATATTTTAAGTAAACAAACAGACTGTAAAAAAAACACCCTTAGTACACCCATATAGGAATCTAATCCTGACCTACTTTTCCCATAAAAGCATACAAGACTAAATTTACACCTTTTCCCACATGCCCACACGTGTAGATCCTCCTAAATTAAGCTGGGTATGTGATAAACTCTAGCTGAGCTCAATGTTTTTGTAGTTTTTATTGAAAAACTCTTTCTTTTGTAAAAAATAAATAATGAATTGCTTCATTAAAATTTAAAGTTTAATTTTCTTGACACGGTTGATATCAACAGTGTTGTTGAATATCTGTCAAGGGTGTCCAAGAATTTATAGACAGCTTTGTGCTCTTCATTTAAAAAAGTTCCTTCCAATCTAATGCCGCTATGCTCATAACAAATATTTAGCAACTTTTGTTATCACCGCGTGTAGAAAATTAAACACTATGTACTTAAGTCATATTTTATTTATTTTGGCTAAAAAAAATTTTTTGCTATAAAAACTGCAAAAACACTGAAATTCCTCGTGTGCCCTGAATCCCCTCCTTAGGCTAAATCTATGTAATCTACTGATATATGCCTTGAATTTCTTACGGTTATACATATGGAGGAGCTTATAAAAAGTATAAACATACTTTTATGGCTGATATTGCTAATAATTTATTAAATCATTAGGGTAATTTTTATAGGTATTGATAAAATTATTATTATTATTATTATTATTATTATTATTAGCACCGCGTCTTACTACCCGTTCGGGTTATGTGCACTTACGCTAATGTGTAATGGTAGGGTGATTGTGAGATGAAATGGAGGACCTACAGTTTAACGTGGAATCCGAACCACGGTTGAGGCCTGGCATTCCCCACATTCACAAGATTTCTTGTCAGAGGTGAAGGAAGGGTTAGGTGAAGGTAGGGTTTGGTAATCAGATAAATTTGTGCCGGAACCGAGGATTGAACCCCGGACCCCAGCGCAGTATTGATAAAAAAATCTATAAAGTGTGACAGCTGCAGATAATATGGCATCAAAAGGATGAATATGTGAAAGTATTCGTGTATTCAGTAGATTTTTATAGATAGGCGTCATATGTGCCCATTCGTAAGAAAATTTGTGCGTATCTCTCTGATTAGAAAGTGCAAGATTATTCTTGTTAGCAAAAATATATACACACAATTTTTCCCAAAATTCTTCAAACGGATTCATACATTAATTTTATCTCCCATTTGAAAGATAATACCATTTAAATAAAATAATGTGTAGATATATTTATTTTATAGACTAAATATTTTTGGGGAAAAAGTAAGATACGGAATATGGATGCCAACTCATTTAATAATAAAATACCTTTCCTGTGCTTAAATTAAGGTAACATATAGTATTCAGCGATTATATAAAAAAATTGATCACTTGTTGAAATAATAATAGAAGAAAGAAATAAGTTTCATATTACATTCTGTGAACACTAATCTGTTTAAGCCTGTCTCTTTATCCCAAAATGCATTGTTCGAAACCTGTCTCAACCAACTCGTCTGTGTAACTCTTCATGTACACACACACACACACACACACACACATATATATATATATATATATATATATATATATATATATATATAGGAAAGAACCCCTCTTTTTCTGTCCCATCCACCCCTAACTTTTACATCCCCCTTAAACTCTTACCAGCCCACTTGTTTTTAATGGGAAGTTCAACTTCTTCTGGCGCCCACTGATAACAACGTAAAAACTCGTCAAAATTCCTCCCCCTAACTACTTTTGCTTTACTCCATCATCCCTTCATCTCATTAGACTTCCCCCCAAACCCCCACTTCAGGGAATCACGTGGAAACACGCTCACGTGATTTTTTTAAATGTGAGAATGTGTGATAATGTTTCAGTTCACTCGATGAGTTAAGCTTGCTATATAGTTTTACTTTATGGGGGTAGTATAGTTATCCCCTTGAAATATTGTCATACTATTCAGATTTCACGCATGATTAGGCTGTAACCCGCCTCGGTGGCGTAGTTGGCTAACGCGCTTGTCGTGTTGAGCTCTACTGCTGAGGATGGGGAGATCGAGGTTCGAATCTCGGTCGGGTGAACTGGGGGTGGTTTTTCCTAAATGGTTTTCCACTCTCCCTCCACACAAATGCGGGTTCACTTCCCCTAATTCAACCTTCCAAATTCCTAATCCATTAGTGTAATTAGTACTTAGAGCGTATAACCCGAACGGGTAGTAAGACGCGGTGCTTAATATTATATATTAGGCTGTATTATTATTATTATTATTATTATTAGCACCGCGTCTTACTACCCGTTCGGGTTATACGCACTTACGCTAATGTGTAATGGTTAGGGTGATTGTGAGATGAAATGAAGGACCTACAGTTTAACGTGGAATCCGAACCACGGTGGTTACCTGGCATTCCCCACATTCACAAGATGTCTTATTTGGCTGTAGTTTGATGGCTAAAGAAGGGAGGGTTAACACTAAACTTGATTTATGTGTTTGGGTAGAGAATAACTTGTTATAAACTAAGTATGTCGAGAGAGTTAGGGGGGAAAAAAAAGACGACAGTTTAAAATAAAATATATGTTTGTACTTAAAAGGATTTATATAAATATTGACTATCAATAGTATTGACGATATCAGCGTGGGAGCTAGGAAAATAATACAGTCCATAAATTAATGCCACTACTTGGTATGTGAGCTGTTTTATATCTCTACTGTTGTCAAGAAGTTTAAAACCTGTAGAATGTAGAAAACCATAATTTTTACTAGATTTTTTTAAGGTTGTGAAAAATGGTCTCATCATCATACATGAAAAAGAAGAAATTTAGTTTTGAAAATTGAAAAATTTGTGGCTAAAAAATATATTGAGACGATGGATAACAGAGGAGATTACATAGTGATGAGCTACATATCTTGTACTACATAAAAATATATTATTAGGCCGGTAAAAACTCGCAAGCTACGGTGGAAAGGACAGCGGCATTGGACAAAACTAGAATCACGTTAACGATATTGACTGTCAAACCTAATGGGATAGGCTAGAATTATCTTAAGATAGAGATTAAGTGGTGTGTTTTTGTAAATGTGGCAATTAACTTTCGAGTTCTTAATGTCGTAGAGTAAATAATTACGTGTTGCAAAATAACCAAACTTATCCTACAATTCATCTTAATTCTTGATGAAATAGCCCTTAATATGTATTAATTTGTTCAGTTAATAAGTATCTTAAAATAGTTAATTCTAAAATAAGGAAAGTCAAACACGTGAAAAAGTCCCAAATTAATAGAGCTAAGCTACCTGCTTCGTTGGCCGCATGGTCTAATTCGCTACTCTCGCAGTAGACTAGACTGCCGATGACGGGAAGACAAAGGTTTAAATCTCGGTCAGGTGTACTTAGTTTTATTTTCCAAAATGGTTTTCCACTCTCCCTCCACGTGCATGCGGGTATACTTACTCTATATTATGTAACCTTTCTAATACTAAAAACCAATAGTGTAATTAGTAAACAAGCGTAAAACCCGAATGGGTAGTAAGACACGGTGCTAAAATAATCGAGGTAAATTCATGATTAGTTTAAATACTGTGATAACTGTGTATGTTTGATAATATATGGTCGCTCGTAATTTGTTTCCAAGACAAGTCAAGCTCGACTAAACCAGTAACTGTCCCCATTTCTCCTAGTCCAATCCATTTGACCAACCACATACACACAGCACCGTAGCAGGCAAATGCTCGTTCATTGGCCTTTTAAAAGGTGAATTTCTTAAATATAAATAGAATGAAACAATTTACAAATACAATCCTGTCAATTTGTTTTGCCCTGAAAAGATATGATGGGCTGCAATTCTTATAAAACATATATATGTATATATGTGTGTATATATATGTTGTGTATATATGTATATATATGTGTATATATATATATGTTGTGTATATATGTATATATATGTGTATATATACATGTGTGTATATATGTATATATATGTGTATATATACATGTGTGTATATATATATATATATGTTGTGTATATATGTATATATATGTGTATATATACATGTGTGTATATATACATGTGTGTGTATATATATATATGTGTGTATATATATGTGTATATATATATGTATATATATATATATATATATATATATGTGTGTGTGTGTTTATATACGTGACTTAAAAACCTCTAAGTTATTATTAATTTTAAAATCTTTAAAGTTTGGTTGTTAATGTTACAACCAAATTTGCTTTTAAAGACCTGTAAATTAATATCCATTTAAAAAAAAAACAGTTACTACCCTTAATACCTGCACTATTGGGTGCGTGATTTAAATGTCAAGTTTATTTAGTTTGTTTCGCTGGTGAAGGTGAGGTTGGTGTTCGAATCCTGGTTGGATGTACTTTGGGGTGTTTTTTCTAAATGCTTTTCCACCGTTTTTCATCCATTTATGCGTGAGTGAGTTCCTTATAAACTATACCTTATACCGTCTTACACGTCATCATACGTATGCGTGTTTTGCGTATGAACGGGCTAGATAGACGCAATAAAATAAAGTAAAACATCCGAACCTTTCGGTTTTTCTGAGTACTGCATCTTACTCTCTGTTCAGTTTATACCCATATTTACTAATTACACTAAAGAGTTGGGGATAAGAAAGGTTAAATTTAGAGGAAATTCACCCACATTTTCATGGAGGGAGAGTAGAAAACAACTGAGGAAAACAATTTCAGTACACCCAACTGGGACTCGAACCCCGATCTCACTGTCATCGATAATCCAATATATTGCTAGAGTGACGCCATAGACCATTCGTCCATCAAACAAGGTCTCTAGTAATTAACGTTCTAAGTTATGTAATGAAAGCTATCTCTAAAATAAATTTGAGGTGTATATTTTTAGAAGTCACGTAAGTTAAATAAATACTTAGCTTCTGTAGTGGATATATATATAATATATATATATATACACACACAAACACACACATATACACATATCCGATATAAAGCCATAGGCCTATACATATTTGTAAATCCCGTGAGGGCCACATGTTTTAGTATCCAAAACTAAAAGCTGAGTCTTTTCAAGTAACATTCCACTGTTATATTCTAGGCGAATAGACTCTTTCATGTTATTTAGCAAAGGAATTTATTTAAAACATTCCGATTTGCCTTTATCTCATCATGAGTAGCACTTCAAACATTTCAATGATGCTTTGTATTTAATAAGAGGGTGACATTGGACATATCGGGGAACGGAATGCCTAGGAATTGAAAGATTTTTTTCTTTTTTTTTTAAATTTTAACTTACTTGAATTTGGTTAATTTATCTTCTTGCCTCTATGTGAACCATACATTCCAATTTCTAAGACACAACTATTTTGCCTCTCCATAAACACCAACTAAAATTTAATCAAAATATTAAATTAATAAAATATAGCCTTTTCTTGAAATGTGATATTATTTATAAAAGCAATATCTAATTTTCTTAAACAGTAGCTGGTAAGTTAAAGTGTAATATCGTGGAGGGTGACCTGGTGGTCTAGGGGTAAGATGTCAGACTTCTATGCTGGCGTCCAGGGTTCAATCCTCGGTCCCGGCACAGATTTATCTGATTACCAAACCCTTCCTTCACCTCTGACAAGACATCTCGTGAATGTGGGGAATGCCAGGCCTCCACCGTGGTTCGGATTCCACGTTAAACTGTAGGTCCTTCATTTCATCTCACAGTCACCCTACCATTACACATTAGCGTAAGTGCGTATAACCCGAACGGGTATTAAGACGCGGTGCTAATAATAATAATAATAATAATATCGTGGAGTGTTGCCAGGGTAAGCAAAGATTAACAAAACTGTACCTATGATATGTTCTCACCCACTCAGTCCCCGGTTTATCAACTACATATAGTTTGCTCTAAATACTTTGCATGGTTATGTATTTCCGTTGATATCTGGCCAAAGGAGTGTGTTATTGGGTGTTGAGCACAATCAACAAGTACAGTTTAGACTGGCTCTACTCACCTTGGAAGAACCTCCTGAAACGTCATTTATTTTTTAGCACCACCTCTTACTACCCGTTTTGGTTGTACACATATATACTAACTATCCCAGTGCTAATAACGAGGTGAGGTTGAATTTAGAGGAAGTGCACCGGCAATGTCATGGGGTTTGGGGAATGTGTAAAACCGTTTAGGCAAAACCATCCTAAGTACACCGGACTGGTATTCGAACCCTGGTCATCTCTCATCATAGGCGGTTTAGTATATTGAGAGAATTACGCCTTAGATCACGCAACCACCGAAGCAGATCCCGCCACTGTTAATTTCGGTGCACGGTTGGATTAGGATAACAGAATGGATAATTTCAAACTACACAACCATATCATATTTAGGTGTTTTTGTGGTCTAGGGGTAAGGTGTCTGATTTCTGTGTTGGGGGTCCGGGGTTCAATCCTCAGTCCCGGCACAGATTTATCTGATTGCCAAACCTTTCTTTAACCTCTGACAAGACGTGTATTAATCACTACTTGTGAATGTGTGGAATACCAGGCCTCCACCGTGGTTCGGATTCCACGTTAAACTGTAGGTCCTCCATTTCATCTCACAATCACCCTACCATTACACATTAGCGTAAGTGCGTGTAAACCGAACGGGTAGTAAGACGCGGTACTAATAATAATAATAATAACAACTCCATATTGGGAAGCCGTTTCAAATTGAGTAACATGGCCATCTACTACAGAGATAAATATCTCACAATTGGAAATAACGTCTTCTTTTCAGATCAAATTCTGATGGAATGATTGTGATGAAAAATTAAAACCAAACAAGGCTTCAAGCCTTTCTTGGAAATAAGTATTATTTGGCTAGTTATACAACAATATTATCAATAAAAAGTTCAATCAAACGCTTCTAATAATACTTCAATAAGGATTACTGTAAGATTGGCCTTTTCGTAGCTTATAAAACTAACAAGTGTTTTGCATCACGGTCGTGTCAGTAAGAGGTACTATGATACAAGATTATTCACACTGCTATCTTGTTATATATAACTGACTGATAAAATAAATTAATGTTTATTAAAATTAGAGAAAGAACAATTTAAAATATTACTTTATAAACAGCGCATAAATAAAAAAAAAATGTTTGTATGACGTCATAAACCGCCCTTGTTTCGGTTGGCTCGCCATTTTAATTTATTAAGAGATCTCAGGATTTTAGAAGATCTCGTTTACAAAGTTTATCTAAGTGAACCTTAGACGCCACTTCCGCAAAAAAATATCATTTAAACAGTTATTTTTATGATTTCATGTCTCAATCTTTTAAAAAATGGTTAGAATTAAAAAATAATTTAAAAAACAAATGATTTGTTGTGAACGTTCTAAATCCCAAAAGTAACAACTCAACTGTTTTCCACACAAATTCGGTAAAAAAGGGTTATTTTGAGACATGATTCAGCTCTTATATCCGAAAGTAAAATTAAATCGGCACATGAATCTGCAAGAGGTTTTTAAAACAAATCACATATTTGGGTCCAGTTTTGAAATTTTTTTTTTACCTGAATCAACAATACTATGATATCTAACGCAGGTACAATCGAAAACTTTGAGCGTTGGTTTCAAAGGTTGTTTTTTTTTTAAATCTGTGATTTATGTATTTATTTTATGAACATATGGCTACAGAAGTGATTTCCGGGGACTTCAGAGGCAGGGGGATAAATGTGAATTTAGAAATAGGGTTTGTTGAAAAAAGGGAAGTGAAAGCAGGTGGGGGAGGGAGGTGTATTGAGGGAGGGGTTTGGATGGGGCAAACTTCAATAGTGCTCAGATAACGTGGGTCAGTATTGGAAGTAAGCGAGGGTTGTTTGGAGGGCTCGAGATAGAGGGATGAGTTGGTAGGTAGATGCAGGGGTGTGTGGTGGGGGTTGGTAGTGTTTTTTTTTTTTTAGAGAAATGAATTCCGCCCGATCCAACATTTCCTGCCACAGAGTTTAAGAGTTTATCAGCTAGCCTGGAAGGGTAAAAGGGTCTGGACTACTATTTCCCTACGGGATCGGGAAACAATATATCGCTGTACGTGAGTCTAGCATCCGGTTTACCAGTTCAATACTTTGACCTCGTTTGATACGGGAAAAGGACTTAACTTATGTAGGCTGTGCTCGGAGCACACAGTTTTAAGCTACGTTTAAGAGTTAGGTGAGGTTAGATGTGTGTTTTTAATTTAGCACTGCTTCTTACTTACCGTTTGGTTTATACGTTTATATACTAATTACTTTAATGGTTTTTGAGTATTAAGTAGGGCTATATTTATAGGAAGTGTACTCACATTTGTAAGGTAGAGTGCAAAAGATTTAGGAATAAACACCCTCAGTACACCCGACCGAAATTAGAAACCTCAATCTCCCCTTCATCGGCAGTCTAGTCTACCGCGATGATAGCGCCTTAGACCATGCCACCACAGAAGCGGAGCTTAGACCGATGTTACTCTTTAAGCTGGATTGTGTGGTATGGTTTTAAAACCTGAAATACCACCTCCGAGTTATGTGGCCAAAATTGGTGACAATAAAACAGAAAAAAATGTAGTTTGAGTTTTTAGGTATGATCACCGGATCTTACGACATGCTAGGATTACACGCATATATACTAATTACGCTAGTGGGTTAATTATGTAGAAGGTTGAATTTAGAGGAAGTACACCCACATTTTCTCGGCGAGAGATTGGAAAACCTATTCGGGGGAAACTACCTTCAGTACAGCGAAAAGGCATTGGCATGTCAGCTGTTGCAATTTATCAAATACACAATAATATAAAATTATGTCTGTAGAATATATATATTTACTAAAATAAATAGACTTTGCCTTGGGTGAAAGCACCAAAGCATCGTTCAATCCTCGGTCCCGGCAAAGATTTATCTGATTACCAAACCCTTCCTTCACCTCTGACAAGAAATCTTGTGAATGTGTGGAATGCCAGGCCTCCACCGTGGTTCGGATTCCACGTTAAACTGTAGGTCCTTCATTTCATCTCACAATCACCCTACCATTACACATTAGCGTAAGTGCGTATAACCCGAATGGGTAGTAAGACGCGGTGCTAATAATAATAATGATTAAAAAGTTGAGCTCCAACACCGACTGGTAAGTTCGAAACCCAGCCACGCTAGAGTTGGTATCCTCTAAATATTACGGACAGGATCAGGTACGAGTGCTTCCTCTACAATTCGAGTCTCGGACCCACTTCCAATATATTTTTATTCCAAACCATAAATTATATATTTAAATTTGTCATCACGTCCTACTATTCATAGGATTTATACTCTCAACATATTGATGTAGATAAGGAAATGTTATCGTTCAAAATAAATGAACCCTCATTTGCTTCGAAATAGTGGGGAGACCTTTTAGGGGAAACTTCCCTCATTTCACAAAAGTGGGATTTAAATCCCGATCTCCCTTTCTCTGACAAACCAGACCACATGAGGTTGACATTAGGCAAGACCACGTGTCTACCTGTGAGGAAATAATTATAGTAATCACCTAAAAAGTTATTACTGCTCTATTTGCATGTGCACAAACGAAAACTAATTCATACAAGAGTGAAACATTATTTTTAATCTAGATAAAAAATCTTACGTTTTGAATTGAAGATTTTTAATAATAAAAAAATATTAAAAACATTATTTTTAATATCCTTTAAAATAGCAATATCAATAAATGTTTCAAAATGACCTATCAACAATTTAATTATAATTTATTTTTATTTAGTTATGTGATTTTAATCATCCCTATAAATTAATATTTACTTAAGTAATTTTTTCATATTTATTTATAATTGTTTGTATTTGACTACAATTTGTTAATGACTTTATTTATGAAATCCAATTGATTTATATTTACATTAAGCCTGTGTGTGTTTATTTTGTTTGTCCATTGATCAATTTAACTGTTTAAACATCCATCTATCGATTGATGCACACCTATTTTTGAAGAGGTTTAATAAAATATAAACGGGTTAAAAGTTCCAAAATATTGACACTAGAGGCTTTCTTCCTTATAAGAAGCAAAATGTAAGAAGGGATGTAAATTTGGCAATTTCGTAGATTTTGAAGGGGTGGGGGGGGGGGGGAAGAAGGAAAGGACGACAAGGGGAGGAGTGAAAGCCAGTTAGTCAATATCCTGCGAGTTTACGTCACTTAAATTATGTTTTATGACCTTGGTAATCTCGGGAAAGGTTTATATTCCTAAACCAATATGTGAAAGATTATTTTAAATATATTATTTTATTAAATATTATCTTAAGGATATTAGTGTTTATATTTCGTAATGCTTAAGTATATTTTTTGGTTAACACACAATTTGCCCATGCTTATGTAATTAAACATATAATGGACATGGGGAAAAAAAATTGAATGTTCAAAAATAAATTACGAAAACGTTAAAATTATAAATAAAATAATAGTTTAAAATTATAATAGAAATGGATCTTTTATTTGTATCGAATGTGTGCTTAGTATCAAGGGGAGCTTTTTGTGGTTGAAAAATAAGACGAGTCCCCCCCCCCAACCCCCCCCAAGACGGGACAAGGTATAAGTGTTGACTGGGTGACAAGGCGGGTGAAGGGAAGGAAACAAGGAACAAGATGAAGTTCTGTTAAGAAATAATCCAGAAGTGGTGTGTAGATGATCGCAAGAGCTGAGGAGTGCTAGGGAAACCCCCCCCCCCTTCCCCTCCTTTTACTTCATCCTACCAACTAACTCACTCTCGCCTTCCATTCGGATAATGAAAAAGCAACAAGAGACTTATACGATACACTACGCCGGTAAAGTTTTTATGATATGGTGGTTTCACAGTTCAATTTTCATATTAAGGACCTTTAAATAAATATAAACTTTTTTATGGCTGAGATTTATAACATTTTACTATATTATTAGTGTTATTTTATCTATATTGATTATATCAATAAAAAAAATACTGCTTCAGATCACATGACTCAACGTGAAACTAGAACTTGACACTTTTCTAGATGTCAGATTATTTCTTCCTTCCTATGAAAATCACATTGTATATCTATCTCTAGTTTCAACTAGCGATCAACTAATCTTGTGGGCTTGCTCGGAACTCGAACGGTACCTGGAAAAAATAAAAAAAGGTAAACTTAATATTTTAGCTGGTTTGAGATTAAAATCAAATTATTTCAAAGCTGGTTTATTTATAGAAAGGTATAATCACATACATTTTTAGCTCAAGCTAATGAGTTATCTAATGGGGTAAGATCTATTCGGATATTTCAATTAAATGGAGATTCAGTAAACTCGTAGCCCCATCTTGTAAAATCCTTTATGGATGTGCCAATATTTAAAATGGTGGATTCTGTCTGTACAAACATATTATCATACAATGTGTTTTATTCGTTTATATGCAGCGTCAGCCGAACGATCTTAAGGTATTTATAATCGTATTTAAATGGTTTGAAAATTCCTGGGAGTAATTTATTATTACTTTGTTTTTGTTTCCCCATGCTATTTACAAGCTGAGATGGATACACTACCTCCCAAATATCGATGATAAATCCTGCAGTTAAAACAAATATATATATGTATATAATAATATATATATATATGTGTGTGTGTGTGTTTGTGTATCAGTGGTGGTGGAACCTTATTTGTGTAGGGGAGAGTAAGTAAACCATGTTTTTTTTAGGTACTTACCTTTCACTCCTACCTACTGCCCCTCTTAATAAATATGTAAAAAACTGGATGTCCCTTAAAGCTGTTTGGAAGTTCTTCCTCCCCAATTTTTGGAAATCATATATTTCATAAATTATTTGGATTGATCCTCTTAGCACAATTTTGAAAACGAGATGCATCTAGAGTACTCCTCACCTTAGCTTTTTCCGACAGTAAGACGCCTCTCCAAGCTATATGGAGTGATATTCTCAAATATTAAAAAAAAAAGTATATCTTTAGAGGCTATTTGGAATGATCCGCACCTAGGTACTTTTAGAAGATATTTGTAGTTGTATTCAGCCATTTTTTTAAATTATATGCACCTGAAATTTATTTAAAATTGCCCTATCCCAACAAGTTTATAAATTTGGATGCCTCTAGAAGAAATTTGGGGTGGTCCATATCTGGCACATTACACTGGCACTTCTACAAGTGAATGACTTTAAACATTATTTGCAGTTTGATTCAAGTCATTCAGATTCGAGAATATCAGAAGGTTTTGAAAACACCAGGAGGAGCAATGTTTACCCCTCTACACCCCACTCTCCGGTTTTCACTGACACTAGTTTGGTGCCGTCCCCCACTCCACTGTTTTTACTGGCACCAATTTGGTGCCATCTTTCTCCCAATTTTCGGAAATTATATTTGATTAAAAGCTATTTATAGTAATCCTCAATCCGATTTTTTTTTTAAATTTTGGTGATCCTAGAAGATTTTTTAAATAGTCCACACCTAGGTATTTTTTTAGAATTTTTATGTACTAGAAACTATTTAAAAAGATCTTAACTAACTAACACTTGCTTAGATTATTCTAGAAGCTATTTATATTGCGCCACACATGCAATTTTTATATAGAATCATATGCCTCTAGAATTTATTTAAAGTGGTCATCACCTAGAAAATATTTGAAAATGTTATGCTCTCAGAAACTATTTGGATTATTTTTCCCTAAACATTATTCAAAATTACACGCACCTATTAGTTGTTTGGAATGGTCCTACCTGAGAAATTTTCAAATTGCAGTTCTCTAAAAGCAATTTGTCACATTATTTGCCTGATTTTTTTATGAGAGAAGTTCTTTAAAGTGGTCTATTAAGACAAATTTAGGAAACTTTATGGCTTCTAGAATTAATTTGGAGTTTGATTTAAGGCCAACTTTCAGCTCCTTGTTCTAATATATTGGTTAATTTTAAATTTATCCGGGTGGCATACCCATTTTGGGGAAACAATTCCTTCAGGGCTCAATTCCCCCTGCACTCCCCGGTTCTGCCGCCACTGATGTGTTTGTGGGTAAAGTCGATAGCAAATTTTATAGTCAAAGCTTTGTCTGCAAGGTTTATCATCGGCTTAATTTAAGCAGAGAGAGAAAAAGGATTCAGGAAGAGGGAAAGTAGATTAAAATATTTACTACGCCATGAAGGTATTTTTAATTTCAAATTAGCGGATACCTGAGGCAATATTTCAAACATTTTATAAATAGGCCCCCTAGAGAAAATCAAATATTTCATTGCAATATAACAAATAATAAAGTAACTAAGAATAAGTTTTGATGACTAAAATTCTCATGTAAATAATTAAAACACAATTTTAATTAAATAGCATTCCAATTAACTTTATAATGTGTTATTAAAAAGAGCTGTTACTTTGAAAGAATGAATTTATTATATTTGTTTACATAAAGTAACGTGAGTCAAGGTAAATATTTTTGCGGTTTATAAAACCAAATACTGTTAGGCCAAATTAAATTAAATATCGATTCAGTAGATACAGAAGGTGTAAAGAATTTTTTTAAGACTTTCAAATCCTGCATTACCCATTAAAATAAGTAAAAAAGTCATGGTAAACATAGGTCCACAAACCAACTCACACAGAGAAATGGTCAATTTCGTCTTTTAAGTAATACAAAAAAAAAGTATAAAAACAAAATATTATTTGGTTTAGATGGCACGAATGTAATATCTTATCACAACCAAAGGTGTTTTATATGTGCCCATCCATTTACACACAATGTTCACATATTATAATCAGACTTTTGTCTGTTGTTTGAAAAAAAAAAAATCCCTGGCTTCATTTGAACCGACTGACAACAGTTTTTTACTCACTACTGTAGCTCTGTTTGGTCATTTATTAGAGACGAATACGATAAACTCTATAAATATGCTCATATAAAGTCCAGAAGATATAGTTAAGGGACCGCAAGTGGAGGCATGTAACTGGACCTCCTCGACCTAACCATCATATCCAGTAGTAGGCCACTCATCCCTAACCTAATCTGTCCCCTGACACTTTTATCTATGAATACATATTAAATAATTTATTGTATTAGTCTCAAATAAATTATCTAGCAGACCTACCACAGCGAGTTGAAAATGATCGTCAGTTAATTTTAATGAGCCCAGATATTTTTTTAATAAAACGCAACAATCTGATTCTAATATGTGAATTATGTGTGAAAATGGAGGGACAACACGAAGGATATCTTTTGATAAGATAATATTTTTGCCATGTAAACCTAAATAACATTTTAGTTTTCATCCTAATTTTTTTTACTACCGAAAGATAAAAATTGCTTGTATCTCTGGGTGTTTTTTATTACCTATGTTTAATAATAATAATTGTTCTACTCTTTTTTAATGAGTACTAACCTATCCTAAAGTTCAGAACACCCAATTTTAAAACCCTATATTGTATTGAGTTTAATTTTCTATGCAGAGTAATCCAAACAATTGTTGAATTGTTGAAATTTTACCAGGACATTTGCATTTTATTTAAATAATTTCTATGCAAATTATATTATACACATGACAAATATTCAAGAACTGTTGCGATTCTTATGGGCAGAAAATCAAACTTGAATGTGTCCGATTTTGTTTGTAAAAATTATTGTTTCGCTATAAAAACCGTAAAAAATTACGAAACCTAACGCACATTTCTTTTTATTTCGTATTTTTTTAAGTACCGCTTCTTACTATCTGTTCAGGTTTTACGTATGTTACTAATTATTCTAATGAGTTAGGAATGAGAGGTTGAATTGAGAATAAGTATACCCGCATTTGCGTGGAAAACTATTTTGGGAAAAACTACCCCCAGTACACCCGACCAGGATTCGATCCCCAATCTTTTGTCAGACAGTCTAGTGTGCTGCGGGAGTGACGCCTTAGAACATGCGGCCCCGGAAGCAGGTTATTTAATCTTGAATAAATAATCCTAGATATACTTGTTTCAAATAAACAAAACTTGGTGAGCTTGATGAACATTTCTCTGGACGTCTCTAGGTTTGTTTAAGAATGAGTAGAGTGTGTGGTTAGTCCTGCTTTTACGTATTTAGTTCTCCTTGTCCATTTGGTACAGGATAGTGTCTGGGTTTGGGACCATTAGTACAAATGAAACAGGACCACCGACGTGGTTTGCACAGGGGATGGCGATAAGATGAATACACTCGAGGAATAATATTGTTTTCAACATTTTCACACGACTTGCCAGAAGGGATTACAGAGCAGTTAAACTGTTGTTAGTTTACAAAGCCATGATGTCACTGTTTTACAACTCGAGACTGTATTACCTGTGGCTGTTGTCTAACTCAAAACGTTGTTCGGATTGTAACTGTTGTCCAACTTGCGGTTATTGTCTAATGTATAGATGTTGTCTCACACGATAACGTTGTTTGAGATGTGACTGTTGTACAGCCTGTAACTGTTGTACAGTTTGTGACTGTTGTATCTAGTATGAATCTAAATCAAGAACTTTTAAAAGTTGAACCAAGGAAAATCCTTTTAGTAGTAGCTGAGAAAAAAGGCCAACAAGTAGTGTTTTGTAGCGGCCATCTTTAAAACAAATTGACGGATGTGAATATCAACTAACCTATATGTTAACAGGACGCCCAAGCTATGCCCATACGTAATTTCAGAACATTTAGTTGAGTGGCTTTTGGGGTGAGAGAGTAAAAACAGACACCAACTAATTTTTATATATTAGTAGAATTGAAATTGGGAATTCATTTACCCACACATAAATCCCCTTTCCCCCTTAAATTGAATAAATTTAACAATATTATATTTATTTTATTAATAATGTGTGTCAAAAACCATACACGTCTTATATACTATTAATTTACACTTTCTGTTACTTTTATATACATAGCTTTATATTTAAAAAAAATTAAATAAAGCTACCTTTTAATAGCATGATCCATGACTTTCAAACTGTTTGACCGAGAATTATAATCATACGACCCTTGCGAGATGGTTCGTATCGACATCTATCCGACATAGGTTGTAGACTACCCCCTCCTCTCCTTTAACCCTCTACGACCCCCACCCCCTTTACACCGTGTCATTTTACTGTTATGTCTTGTGAAGTACGCTGTAAACATGTTGTCGTACAATGCGTGATGTCCTCTGTCCGTGCCACACTTTGTAAATATTTAAAGTACGCTTTTTATCCGTAACATCGTCGCTATCTCTGTAAAAGCACATGTAGTAAAATATTTGGGTTGGTTTTTAACAATTTAGAGGGGGGGGGGGATGGATTTTTTTTATTTCGTATTCCACTGAGACTCCCTAGATCATGTCTGGATTATTTAATCATTTTATTTTAGCACTAATAGTGAAGCATTTGTTAAGGAATTTGATGAGTTTTGGTTTATTTATTTTTTGTTAACAGAAATAAAATAAATACATTATTAAATTTGGAAGAAACCTTGCAAACTATCAAATCAAAAACCTATTTACAAAAAACATTGAAACGAATAGGGTAAAAAAAAAGATATTACGATCAAGTTGTTTTTTTGTTTTTAAATTCCTGTCATGGCGTTAAATATGTTTCATAATTCTCAACCAAACTATAACAGTACTCTCGCTTTGGTAGTCGTGGGCTATAACGCGTCAGTCTAGTGTTAGACTGGATTGACGGTGACTTGAGGGATTGGGTTTCAAATCTCGGTAGGGTGGTTGTTTCTAAAAGTTCTCCCACTATTCCTTCGCGAAAATGCGGATACATATCCTCTAAAGTTTTACCTTTCTCGTCTTTATTCTATTATCAGTAGTTGACCTTGGTGGTCTTCGTGTTAAGTGCTCGCCTCAGATCCCGATGTTCGTGGGTTCAAATCCAGTAGAGATCGACGGATTTTTATTCAGAAATAAAAATCCGTAACACAACTTCCTTGCGAGGTTAAGTAAAGACATCGGTACCAAGTCGATTGTGGTTTGTAATAGTACCCTGGAAATAATATGAAAATACCTTTCCGGAAAAATTGGAAGGCTCTTCCACTCGCGCTTATTGAAATTTTTATGTGCTGAAATAACCAGTGCACGTTAAACACTTCAAATAATATAATAATAATAAAAAAAACACAGAATGGATGATATTTTACCATCGGATGTCGTGCGACACTAAACACTTGCATCAAAGGGCCCTTAAATCATGCGACCACTGAAGCGGGCCATGGACAATCAAAGCAACTCTTTGATTGTATAGAAATTTGTATTTTCAATAATAATAATAATAATACTTTCGATGGTTCACTAATATATTTGTTCACTAAATACAAGCGTTTATAACAATTAACAAACTAATAGGAACTTAATGAACGTTTTCAATCAATGTGAAAGCGTCCTTTCAAACGCAATTTCACTCAACTGAGTTCAACATCAACATAATTAGCTTAACTTAAAAACGATATATTGTAACAATAGTGGTACGTTTTCATTTCCGGTGTGTATTAACTACTGGTAGTAACAGTCAAGTTTTCATTGTTAGAACTTTATCCGACAGCTAGAAAATTTACTATATCTACTTTCACGTATCCATTCGTCTAGTCACGTGATCTGTAACTGTCACTTTTGATAGATATTACCAATACCTATGAAATAATACTGATAATATAGTTATATTTATCAATGTAGATTGCCAAAAGTTTGTTTGTATTTTCTAAAAAATTTCTTTCTTTCGCTATTATATGATAAGCGGGAGGTTTGGATTCAATTCTAAGCCGGATACAATGATCCTTTTTTTTATAAATCAACTTTTTTTAATTACTCCTTTTTTTTCGCTTAGTGTTAACTGTTTCGTGAAAATTGAAAAAAAAATGTTTTAATTAAAATCAATGGCGTGACGTGGAGTGCTACAAGAGTATATATACACAGAACATATATGAAACTGTAATTTTATTATAGTATATTCTCCACTTGGTCTCATTTGATTTAAGAAATCACTGGTTCTCCTAATATTATGGATTTTGACGAAGAAACTTTTAGAAAAAAGAAAAATATTTTTAGTTCCAAAGTTGGTAACATTTCCTCCCTCTCCCCCACCCATCTTCTGGTATAGAATGGTTCTAAGCCATCGCTCTCGTAATAGAATTGACTGCCGATCACGGGAAAATAGGGGTTCGATTCCCAAACAGGTGTACTGAGGCTGTTTTTTACTGTCTTTTGAATATATCACCTCACACAAATGCGGGCTCGCTCACTCTAATAAATTTGAATCTTCTCATCCAAATCACATTGTCACCACAAGTTAAAATGCGTACAACCCAATAGGTAGTGAGGTGACCTAAAAACAAAAAGATAATTTTACTATATTATTTGTGTTATTTTAGAAGTATTGATTACACCTATCAAAAGTAACATTTTCAGATCACATGACCTGACGTATTAATGTAATTTTTCTAGTTGTCCGATAAAGTCCTCTATATGAAATATAGTCGGTAAAATTAGTCACAAAGGTGTGTACAGTACTTTGAAATTCATTGACTCAGTTTCCTTTCTTATAAACTGGTATAAACTAGATTGTGTGTATCGGGTGAAGAATTGGTCCACCTCCCTTGAACTATGTTCGGAGCGCTCGCTACCACTAAGATGCGTATAATGGAGGTGTTAACACCATGTACAGCGCGTTGCTAACCTGCCCCTTGACGTAATGTCCCAGCTATAACGACGTTGTACTACAAGTTACAAGGCTGTCAATCGTTCCGACCACAGCCATCAAGTTCAGTGGGATGAAACAATGGCTTCTCTCAGAGGGAGGATTAGTGCTCCAGTGTGTAGGGCCTTGTAGGTTCAGGCAGGTGGGGGGGGGGGGGGTTAAATTAAGAGTACGTGAAGGAGGGAAAATGTTCATGAGCCACCACATAAACTTGTTCGGTTTCCATATAAGGTTATAAACTTTAATACGTGTCTTCCGTGATGTTTGTTGATATTAGAAGCCTTTTTTTTAATCACTTATTAACTGTGTGACGAAAGTGGCATCGTCATACTTAAGATAAATAATGGTTTTTGCCTCCAAAATAAAGTGGCTTGAAGTAATTTTTTTAAACAAAAAGAGAATGTATAGCTTATGTGGATTAACAACCTAATATTTACTAAACTTTTATGAAAAGTAACATTTAAAAAAAATATATACAGTTGATTTTTTTTTTTTTTTAATTTAAAAGCAAAAAAAGATTTACTTTATTATCAAGTCTATTTTATAGGTATTGATACTATCTTTAAATGTGACATTTGTAAATCACATATCTTTATATATAATTGTATGAACACTGTTTTAGTAAATCTAATAACTATTAAAATAGTTCCTTTCTTCTAAGCCAGATTGTAGGTGTGACGGCGTTTATGTCTTAAACCTTAATATTTTTTTTTGCTTTAGTATTGGTGTTGTGTACTCGTGTATTAAATTGAAACCCTCCTCGGTGGCGTAGTTGGCTAACGCGTTAGTTTTATGTTGAGCTAGACTGTCAAGGACAGGAATATTGAGGTTTGAATCTTGGTTGGGTGAACTGGGGTGATTCTTCCTAAATGGTCTTCCAATCTCCCTCCACGCAAATGCGGATTTACTTCCTCTAAATTCAACCTTTCCAATTCTTAATCTATTAATGTAATTGGTACTTAAACGTATAACCCGAACGGGCAGTAAGACGCAATGCTAAATAAAATAAATATTATTTTGAAAAACAAATGTAGATAATTGATAGTGAGTTTATATAAAATTAATCTGATCCTATGTATTTTTTATAAACAAATTAATTTTAAAAATTTGAGTTAATTTAAATATCTATGGTAAATCAATTTTAAAATAAAAGCAAAACTAAAATTTGTATATGCTGATAAAGTTCAATGAAAAACATAATTTCAATTAAATATATTTATAGATAAAAGTATTTTATTTTAAAATTCAAGAATGAGTATTATACTAGCTATTATTGCTCACAGTACGCTAATCATTAGTGTTTAGGCTTATTTTATATGATGTACGACTGTTTACTAGACTCTCCCCTTTCTTTGTTTTCCCCATACCCCTTCGGCATGGTTCCAAATGAAATGAGTGTAATCAAGAGAGAAGTAAGTAACTAAACGAAATCGTTTTAGCTAATGGTTCGTGAAATTAATCATTTATCTCGATCGTTAGATTTGAAAGGATACAATTAATGTGCAAAGGGACTTAATACTCTACTCCCGATAGCTCAATAGCTATTATAAAGACTTGTTTCATAGAATCCGAAGTTTGCGTTTACTGGTGAATGTTCTAGAAGCTTTAACTTGTAGCTATCATGACAGACAGGAAAATGGTAGGGTCATATAACTGTTCCATTAGTTTGCTCTGACCGTGTTCGAACACAATACTGGATTATATAGACTGGAGCAAATGGTTCAACCTTCGAACTATTCGTCTACAAGTTGGAAGCATTTCATATCCGGAGACTGAACACGTAGTTCTAAGGTAAAACAGAAATAAGCAACTTTACGACGAGTTGATTTACTTAGCACGACAGATCCTCTCTATGCTTAGAGTTGTTTTCGAAATGGTGTGGAGTGCATTAGTTTGAAGTTTGTTACGAACCACATATGGATATGAGTAATTTATTGTATGTCAACTCCATGGGGTGGAATTGAATTTGACACTGTGGTTGTTTTATGCTCCTCACTATTTAAGTCCCTTGATAGAATCTTGTTGACATCACCTGATTTATTTCGAACCTTAGAAAACTATATATATCTCCCTTTTATTTTTGATGCCAAAGAAAAATTACAGTACATTAAATCAATAACTTGGTTTTAGAAAACTATTGAAATAATAGACGTTCCCCCTTTACTCTATCAATTATGGAAATGAATTAAAATTACTGTTAGGTGAATTTTTTAAATGGAATTTGGTAATGATTACGTGTTTAAAATACATTCGAATGGTGTATTGCAGAAACAATTCTAGAAAATAGTTTAATATAAATTTTATTTGGTTATTACTTGCAATTTTTAACCTAAAATTTAATATCAGAATGATACCTAAAAATCAATGTAACTTATTACAGTATTATTTTTTTCCTTTACTAAAGACATTCAACGAGCACTTTATAAAACTGACTTGATTATAAATTAAATCTAAAACAGACACACAAACCGCCAACGGCCATTGAGTAGAAAATCACATTTCAAATAATATATTTTTCGGCCATACCAGGAATCGAACCCTGAATTCATAGCTTAGTAGAAAGACATGCCACCGACTGAAATAAGGTATCTGACCTATTTTAGTATAATTAAAACTACAAACAATCCCTTGCATCAAGATACTAATTGGATAGCAAGATAATCTCCACACAAACAGTAAATGTCTTTGTCAGAATATTAAGAAGTTACCTATAGTGACATTTATAATCACCAAGTACGGATTTATTTCTTTATAACGCCACGGTTATTAACAACTATTTTCTGGTGACCTTTTGGTCTAGGGGGTAAGGTGTGAGACTTCTTTACTGGGTCCAGGTTCAATCCTCAGTCCCGTCACAGATTTATCTGATTGCCAAACACTTCCTTCCCTCTGACAAGACGTGTATTAATCACAACTTGTGAATGTGGGGAATGTCAGGCCTCTACCGTGGTTCGGATTCCACGTTAAACTGTAGGTCCTCCATTTCATCTCACAATCACCCTTCCATTACACATTAGCGTAGGGCCTAAGCGCGTATAGCCTGAACGGTTAGTAAGACTGGTAATAATAATAAATAATAATAACCATTATTAAGGTGATATAACGATGGTTGTTTTTTTAAATTAAGTGAAGAAGCATTAAAGTGGGTAGTGGATGAAAAAAATACCATGGAAAATACGTTGAAATTGTCCTCGGTGGTATTAAGGTAAAGAGATAGCCTTACGGCCCGATGTTTATTAATTCAAATCTGGTTGAAATATATTTTTTTTTACTGAGCGATGAAAATCAGTTGAACAACTTCCTTCGAATGGGAAGTAAATCCCTTGTTTCCAATGTATATCGTGGCATGTAAAAGGTCTGATGGGTATGTGAGATACCTTTCTGTCAACATTTGTAGGCTTTCTCTCGATCGCATCATAGAATTTCATTGCGGAAAGCCACGGCATACTATCGCAATAGACTTGGCTGCCGATGACGGGAATATAAGGGTTCGAATCCCGGTCGGGTGTACTGAGGGTGGTATCACCTATATAGTTTTTCAGTCTCCCATCACGCAAATTCAGATACCCTTCCTCTAAACTCGGCCTTATTCATATCTAAATGCAATAGCGTAGTTAGCACATGTATGCATACAACACAAACAGTTAGTGAGACCTGCTGGTATAAAAAAAATGTTGTCACACAGTATAACACTCATTGTTCAGTTATAAATAAAATAAAATTCATGTGATCACAGCGTATGTGTGATTGGTCAAATGGGGACATATCAAAGGTAGCGTTTTAACATCTGTACTTACCCTATCAACACCCTAAACCACGCCACTGTTCACGAAGAGCTTATCACACGGATGAAAGTCTTTCAATTTGTGCTTTACGTTCTTGGTGGGTGAAAGATGGCGTTTAGTAGGATTATTTTAAGATTATTATTATTGGCACCGCGTCTTACTACCCGTTCGGGTTGTACGCACTTACGCTAATGTGTAATGGTAGGGTGATTGTGAGATGAAATGGAGGACCAACAGTTTAACGTGGGATCCGAACCACGGTGGAGGCCTGACATTCCCACATTCACAAGTTGTGATTAATACACGTCTTGCAGAGGTGAAGGAAGGTTTGGCAATCAGATAAATCTGTGCCGGGTCCGAGGATTGAACCCCAGGACCCCAGAACAGAAGTCCAACATCTTACTCCTAGACCACCAGGTCACCTATTTTAAAAATAACAACTTGTTTTTTGTGGTCAGCATGTCTATTTTAATATTTTTATTTAGTAGATAGGGTTAATTTAAAAGTGACAACTACAAATTAGATGACATGACGTATGAATACATGAAGGTACATGTAGTAACTCTTCTAGCTGTTAGGTAAGGTTCTTCCTAGAAAAATTGGACTATATCATGCTCAGATTACATCTGGCAACAATGTAGAGCTCGATTGGCTCAAACAGGCATGAGATTCACACGTAAAACAATCTCACGGACCCGCCCAAGCGTCAGTCGTAGCATGATGTACTGTGCGCTTTATTTGGTAATCCAATTTCACCCCCAACGTTGTCAGTAAATATTTATTTTATAGGGTTGAGGCACACCTTCATAGAGTAGTGGTTTTTTATGACCTTTTACAAGGTCATTTACGTCACCTCGAAATCCAACAAAATGAAATGATTTATTCAAGAATGTTTTCTCTTTACTTGGTTTAAAAAAAAAAGTATAAATTAATAATGTATTTAAAAAAATACCAGATGAAAAATAGTGGTTTTTTGGATTGAATTAAATTTTAAATATTTAAACTAAACTAAAAATATTTTGAAGTCTCGCTGTGATTGCAATAATACTGCAGAATTGGCTGCGCTGATACTTTGGTCAGTCGAACAGTTTAGCTAGTTTGCTAGCGCGTTCGTCTAGTGAGTTTGCAACCCTCACTTTATTTTTAGCACAAGGTTTTATACCATTACTCCCTTATCGTTTGCTATTAACATCGCCCTAAGACGGGTACACACTAACATTACCATTTGTAGCCGATAAAGGTGATTTTTCTCGTTCTTAAAAATTATGTGAAAGAATATTATATATGTTCAAGTTTACAAGACTGAAAGATCAAATATAAACTAAGACGTAGTTTTCTTTTTAAGTCTGTAGCCGGGGGGGTGTTTGGGGGTTCAAACCCTCCACGAAATTTTATGAACAAAATATAGATGGCTTTATCTATAGTTCAAACAATATAAAAATTAAGATACAAATGCAATTTAGGGGGCTCTGTTACCATAAAAAAATCACTTCAGAGATCTTCTAGAGGTGTTAAATTTTAGAAATTTTCTTAGCCTTTGGCATTTTGGGGTTTCTTTTACCATGAAATAAAATCACTTCATAGAGCTTATAGAACAGTTTATCATTTAGAAGTTTTTCTAACTTCCAGCAATTGGGGGATGTGCCCCTCTCACCCGAAATTATTGGTTGGCTACGGCTTTGTTCTTTTGTGAACGCCTGAATAAAGTGGTGCGTCACACCGGTCTATCTTGAGATCAATATCGGTGCGGACCGCCGGTTTGTTAAACTCATTCCTGTGATATGTTATATTTTATCTCACTCTGCCCCTATTTGACCAATCATACATGGCTCTGCTCTAGACAGGCTGTCGGTTTAAACCCAGCTGGGGTTGAAAGGCTTTTCTTGATCGATAAAAATCGTATCACAACTTCCTTCTGAAGGGAAGTAAATCCGTCTGTCCCATGTCAATTGTGGCATGGAAATAACCTTGGAAGGTATGTGAAAATACCTTTCCTGGAAAAATTGGTAGGCCCTATCACTCTTGCTCATAGAAATTCTCATGTGCTGATATAATTATCAGTTCAGAAAATGCACATTAAATACCTAAAATAAATAATATACATGCTGATTTTAATCAATCTGACTAAACTTAAACCACAGAATCTGATGGCAGAAAGAAACAGAAAATCCTAGTCTAAAATATTCGAAGAAGTCGCCTTTTTTGTCTTACTAAATGTAAGTTGAAGTTGACTCAAACAACGGCAAGGGTATGCAGCTGTAAATACGTACGTGTATCACAAGTTGTATATAATCAGGTGGGCACATCACAACAGCTGTTCGAAACTCCCTTCGCGACTTGGTCGGTTGCATTTGACGCGTGATAACCTTTCGGCAACGTTATTAGTGACCGGTAACTTCTGCCCTCCTATGTATGCAACTTTTTGTACACTTGGGGTCCCCGTTCCCACTATGTTGGGGCCAACACTTTTACCGGACAGTTTGTCCTGCAAAGACCCAATAAAAGTGTCGTGTCGGATGTTAATCGCTTGTAGGATTGTATTGTGCAGCTCACACTTGTGACGACCTGCAGTGCTGACCACCCTTAGTAGAGATAGGACCTTGCTTACCAATTATTTGTTATTTTGTGTGTTAATTTGTTTAAAGTTGTTAACTTGTTATCATGGAGATTGAAATAAATACAAAATTATAATCCTACTTGTTTAAAATGTTCCAGAGAAAATCTTTCAGCAAGGGTTTGATGCACCCGATATATATATATATATATATATATAGGCTCCGACAGCCGGTAGACTGCCAAAGTGTCGGTCTGACACAGTGGAACGGACCTTATATGCGTATTTACAGATACTTACTCCCGTGGTTTTTTGCGTCTAACCTAACTTAAAATTTCATTTAGTAGTGCAAGATGACTGTTCCCGACTTTTTATTTTATGATTTTATGTTTATTTTCACCCACTGACGCTGTGGGTAGAGAATTTTGGTAGAGAAATTAGGAACACTCGTAGGCTATACTTTACAAGTTAATGTATTTTGGTGTCCTGGGGGTCCGGGGTGTTAAATCCTCGGTTCCGGCACATATTTATCTGATTACCGAACCCTTCTTTCACCTCTGACAAGACATCTTGTGAATGTGGGAATGCCAGGCCTCCACCGTAGTTCGGATCCCACGTTAAACTGTAGGTCCTCCATTTCATCTCACAATCACCCTACCATTACACATTAGCGTAAGTGCGTATAACCCGAACGGGTAGTAAGACGTGCTAAATAATAATAATAATAATAATAATAATGTATGTTCGTGTATACCTAGCTAATGAGTTTCTTACTAAGTGATGAGAACAAATCGACGAATCATAAGATTCCTTGTCTTGAGACCTTTAAAAATTTTTATTGGTTATCAATCATGCAAGCTGTCTTATTACCACTGCTAATTATTTAATTTTCCAAACCTAAATAGTGTTTAACTTTTTATAACAATATTTATACTAACAAAACATGTGTGTTTAGATTTTAGTGTCGTTTTATTTTACGTTGATGTGTGTTCGGTTGTTATTTCTGGATTTGAAAACTTGCTTGTTTCAATAAAGTTATGACGAACATCAATATTACAACATTTACAGCTGGTATTTTCCATTTCCCTAGAGTATTATCTACTTCGAAAATAATGTGATACATGGATAGTCTAATTTATACAATATAAACAAAACTTTTTTGAGGAGTAATTTTTTTATATTTAACTGTGTGATGGCATTTAATACAAATTAAGTTGTAGATTACAATCACTTAATTATACCAGTGATACAAAGTAAATATTTTGTGTTTTTATTTAAATTAACAAGACCGCAGTTTTGGTCTAGTGGTCAGAGTTCCTGGCTACAGAACTAAAAGTCCTGAGTTAGATCCCTGGCACACCCGTATTTTTCTGTGAAGCATTGTATCTGAAACGAATCAATTCAGTCTTATGAGGACAATTGAGGAGCTACTTAAATAATTAAGTATCAGCTCTGGTCTAAAAACTGAGATTAAATGCTGGGGCCTCGTGCTAACCACTAAACCACCTCTATTCGCAAATGTTGGCACTATATTCGCCAACATGCGGGTGACCATAAGTCGGTATAGCTCTCTTGATGGCTGACGTCATGGAGTTTTTTTTACAGCCTTCAAAGAAGGTTATCTAGACACAATAATATGTTATATTAAATTAATTATCTTTAAGACAGTCATAGAAGACGCCACCGCGTGTGGATTAAAAGCCAAGCTTATCTAGTCTATTTTGATGAATACAAGTAAGTTAAAGTTCTAAAGATGGTTAGATTATATCGAGGGAAGTTTTTTACTAAGTGGTTTCCCACGAAGATTTGGGTATATTTACTCTAAATTATAGCCTACTCATTCCTCTCCTATATTTGGTGTTACACTGATGGATATTTACTGCTTTTAGTAATTAATTTTATAAAAACTCATCAACCAGGCCTCAGGTAATTAATTAACCATTTAATTAAAGGGAATCAATCAAATTTTACATTTATTGATTTCCGGCTTAAATTGTTGTGGTGATGTTGATGGATCGTAATTTTATCTAATGGTTTAAGCATTGTTTTAAAATCTATTGGGGCTATTTTCTTTTTTAATTTGAGTAAATTTAAATGTATTTTAAAAATAAATTGGGGAAATGTCCGACACCAAGATGAATTAAAAAAAAAATATAGACCTACACAATATATCAAACTATTTCCCTTTTTAAACATTTCATTTCTTGTTTCTCGAGTTAAAGTAAAACAAATTTAATTTGGTGAAAGAAAGGGGGGGGGGGGATGGAAACGCCTTTTCTCCCCTTAGCTTTGGGCCTATCTGTAAATCTCAGACGGCACTCAGAAGGCTTATTTTCCTTTACTTTGACTGCGACCGTCGCCTGTAATTATGTAAACCACTACAGACTTTAGTGGCAGAAGTAGGGTGTGCGTGTGTATTTAGCTCGTAAGGAAATCCGTGAGTAACGTTTCAATAGTGGCAGAGTAACTCAACGCCCTCTGGTGAGATGTTTGGAGTTAAGGGTCGCTCAGACACACTATAGAGTAACCCTTCAGATAGAGTGCATTACCGTGTTTATGGCTAGTGCTGTGATTTATGAATACAGTCAAATTTTCATAAGATGGGCCTTTTATTTTTAATGGCCTTACAACCTTACTATAATAAGCTATTCATACATCTGACAGATTGATCAAAATTATAAATTTCTGATTGTATATATGGTAACCTAAAGGTAATTTCCATGGGGAAATGGAATGTGCCTTTTAAAAAAAAAAAAAAAAAAGCACTGCGTCTTATTACCCGTTCGGGTTACACGCTTGTATATCAACTACGCTAGTGATTTTTTAGAGATTAAGAAGTACTTATAGGATTTATATTCATATTTGCATGGAGGAAGATTGGAAAACCATTTTGTAAAAACCACCCTCAGTACACCCGGCCGAGATTTGAACCTTGATTTCCCCATCTCAGCTATCTACAGTGAATGATGCCTTAGGCCATGCGGCCATCAAAGTGGGTGTTTGTTATGTTAAACTGTGACTGGATACGAGTTTTAAACACAATTAATATTATTATTATTATTAGCACCGCGTCTTACTACCCGTTCGGGTTATACGTACTTACGCTAATGTGTAATGGTAGGGTGATTGTGAGATGAAATGGAGGACCTACAATTTAACGTGGGATCCGAACCACAGTGGAGGCATGGCATTCCACACATTCACAAGTTGTGATTAATACACTCTTGTCAGAGGTTTAATCACAATTGTTAGATCCGATTTTAAGATATTTTTTTTGGCACTTTAATAAACCATTCTTAATTCTTGACTTAGAAAATGTAATTCCAAAAATGTATCTTGGGGAAACGTATGAACCAAGCCTTAACCCGATTATTAAAATGGTTTTGGCTCGAGACTGTGAAACAAACACACACAAAGACGACATTGCGAAAACCACTTTTTCCGGATTAAGGATCCATAAAAAGTCAACATACAACGAAATCGCTAATAATTTTTTTTAACTATCACAGTAATTTATTTTCTCTGAAAGGTCACGCCAAAGTAAAAATACAAACGTATATTTTTTTCGGCTATAATTGATAATTCTGTTCCAGTTTTATATTTGATTAAATTACAAGTTTTTTTATACTTAAAATGTACATTGAAAACAAAATAATACTTGTACTTAAACCTATAAAATTATGTATGCATGTTAAAAAACAAAGGAATATGTAATGTTAACGAAATATACAAAAATATTCGAGAATATTTTTAAAAAACCGTTCATCATTGCGTTCAAAATCAAACAATTCCTGAAAAAACATTGATGGTAATTAGTGAAGAACATTTAAATAATATTTAATTATAAATAAATAAGAGCCTTGATAATTTTTACTATATTATTAATGTTATTTATTGGCATTTAACGCTATAAAAGTAATTGCTGCTGATCCCATGAAATAACACATGAATACGTAAGAGTAGACTTAGTAGCTTTTATAGCTAGAAATTAGATTGTAATATATATATATATATATTTATGAAATTTACTTAAAGGCTGTATTTTATATATATATATATATATATCACAGTCTTTAAGTAAATTTCATTCCAGATATTTTAAATTAATTGCTACCAACATTCTTGGAAAGACGAACTAGACCTCAAGCTCATATATTCTAGTGAGGACGGCGTTCAAATCTCAAATGAGTGTATGGATAGGTTTATCCTCGCTCTAAATTGTTATCTATTCTCCCTCCACATAAATGCTATATTTCCTTTAAATTCTACCTTCCTCATTCTCATCCTTATCTTAAAGTGTAATTAAAAATGCCGATCCCCCAAGACGTGGTGCGAATTATCTACTAACTCTGCAGTGTGTTTGTTGTTAACTGCAATAAGAGTCCCTGGTTCATTTACTATCAAAGGTAAAAAAGTTTATTTTTGATTGAAAGGGGATTTTATTTCTCACCTCGATAATTTTGCTGCTATATTAAATATGTATAAAAAAGAAGGTTAAATATCACTAATAAATTAAAGATAAATGTCTGTGTTGTTCCTGAAACATACTGAATCATTATAAGCTTATATATATATATATATATATTCATTCATGAGAACACAATGTGCACATAAATTAAATCATAACAGAAAGCACTGACTAATTTATTTTATAGTACTTCTACCTAAAATACCTAAATAGTATCACAAATTTAATAGTAAATATAGCCATGTACGCCATCCAGAATTGAACCCAGTCCCATTAGATGTCTAGTTGTCCATTTAAGCTACTTAATTTTTAGAACAGGCCTCCTCTTTTGTTGAGTTGGAATGCATCTTAATCACTATTGGCTCTGAACCCTAAAAAAACAACTTATACTTGATTTCTAAATGAATTAAAAGAAAACTTTCATTTATATAATGGCATTTTTTTTTCCTATCTTGCTCGTAGATATAAAGCTATTAGATGTAATATAAACTTTTGTGTGTTTGTGTTACTCCAAAATAAAAATAATATAATTATGTAACTTCTTTACTCGTTCTACTTTTACTATTTCCGTGTCCCAAATTAAACTTAGTACCAAGTTAAGTCATTAAATTGACGTAAGAGGACATAAAACTAAAAAAAACTTATCATGCAAATCTGTTGAGTAAAAAAACTTTTCCCCTCCTTTACTAAAAATTAAAAAAAAAAAAAAAAATCGTTAGTGTCTTAAGCAGCCGCTTGGAAAGTTGTCGCTGCTTGTAATGGAATGGTTAGCGCGCACACCTCATCACGTCTAAGGCGGGGGAAGGGGTTGGTTGGGAGGAGGGGGAGAGGGTCAAATGGGTTGAACAGGAAACAAAAGGGAGGAGGTTTGGGGGTGAGGGGGGCGTTCTTGCGAAACATCGACTAAACACCCATCAAGCTTTCCTGTGTTTGTGCGGCGTGTTTTGTAGCTATAACCCTAAGGAAAGCGCCCCTCCCCCTCCAACACCTCAGACTATCCCTTCTTGTCGTATGAGAGACACCCTAAAACAGCGTTGCTAAGAACCGGGCCTAAGATCCACTTTAAAGGGGGAGGGGGGAAGGAAATGGGAGGACACATTAAGGTTAGATTAACCTCCGTAAACACTCAGGAGGAAGAGTAAAAAGAGGGGGTACAGCAACTAAGAAATATTATGGACCTTCCAAAATAGTGGGTTTTTTTTGTACCTAAAAGTAGAGTTTCTTTAAATGAACTAATTATGACCCGCTTCGGTTACTACGTGGTCTAAAGCGTGACTCTCGTATTAGACTGTTCTGCTGATAAGGAGGAGTAAGGGGTTCGAATCCCGTAAAGGGTGTACTGCGGGTGGTTTTTATTAATAGTTTTACACTATCTCCGTGCAAATGCGGGTGTACTTCCTCTTAATTAGTAACCTTCTTAATCTATAATAAGTTACATTTGTATAATTAGTACACAGGCATATCACTCGAAAGGGTAGTAAAGACGTGGTGCTAATAAAATGGCTTAACGCACATAAATTTAACTAGATCATAAAGTTTGAAAACATAGGATAGATATAGAAAGATATTAATTTTTTTTTTTACATCAATCCAAATTTTATAAACTACTTTTCACACCTTTAAGGACCTATCCCAATGTTTCACGCTCCATTTGATAATACACTTCCCATAATATGTTTTTTTAAATACTAGCAGTCCCGCACGGCGTTTCCCGTGACCCTCTGTGGGATAAGAAATACATAATCCCAACTCCCAACGCTGCCCGTTACCCAGTGTGTTATAATAATTATATTAATACTCTTTATTCCCTATCCCGTGGGAATTTCAAAAAATCCGTCCTTGTTCCTTGTATACATCATAAAGGGAACCTCTGTGCAAAATTTCAGCTTTCTAGGTCCAAGGGTTTGGGTTGGGCCTTGATGAGTCAGAACTTTTCTTTTTATATATATATAGATACATATATGAAAATATATATTATATATACATATATATAAAATACATAGTCTCTATGTATATATATATATATAGACCCCCGACCGGGGATGAAAAATGATTAAATTACTAAAATGGCTATTAAAAAATAGGGGTTGGTGATAAAAGGGTAAAAATTTAGGGTTGTATGTATTTTTTAATGCGACATAATAAAAAAATAAAGAAATTAAAAATGTCTAAAAATTAAAGAAAAATGTTAAGGGTGGACAACCCTTATCACTAAGGGGTATGAAAAATAGATGTTGGCCGATTCTCAGACCTACTCAATATGCTCACAAAATTTCATGAGAATCGGTCAAGCCGTTTCGGAGGAGTACGGGAACGAACATTGTGACACGAGAATTTTATATATAAGATTTTAGAATCATGCAAATCTCGTATCCGTATCGTGGGAGTGTTGGCACAACACCTTCAGACATGACCGATAGAGAGGAGATTTGGCAATGGTTAAATGAAAGCGAAGATAAAATGTTTTCTCCATAAAACCTACAGTTTCCTCAGCAATTTTATTGGGTGTAGAGTTATTGATTGCGGTGATATGGTTGATTAAAAATTCGGGTACTTGTGATTAATATAATCGTTGGTACTACTTACTTTACATCCATTACTATTTCCAGCCTGTGATCTAGGTCAGTTTTTTATTCAGGTCATATATTTTTCACTACCGGTTTGCTAGGGCTGCCGTAGCTGCATATGCCTTATCTAAAAGACTAGGACAGGCACAACATCTAATCCCAGGCCGTTAATTTATCAATGTGAAAGGGTGAACCCATTATCCTCAATTATAAATTTTTCCCTCATGCAGGGAATCGAATCATGGACCCTTAGGCAGACACGTTATCAACTGTGCTAAGGTGTCGGATTCCTTACTATACTGAATTTACAAAATCCAAAATGCAAACACATTTGCTCTTATATCTGATTAGCTAGAATTAGGTTTGCAGTCTAGGGTTTGGCCAGACTACAATCGTGCGAGCGAGCGCGTGATTAACAGATAGCTCTCAATAGTTGTTGACGTGGAGGCAAAGGTTCGAATCTTGGCTCAGTGAACTGAGGGTGGTTTTTGACAAGTGATGTATTGTTGTGTTTTCTCATCATACACATGTGTGTGTGTATATATATATATATATATATATATATATATATATAGAGCGGTATAATTTATGATCTTACCAATTAAATTAAGCTGTTAGTAGCAAGTGTGCTAAACCTATCGATAGTAATAAAAATGTCAAAATGAGAAGTTTTTCTAGCACTCAATGAACCAACATACGATAATATTGGCCAGCGCCTGTGAACTAGACTGTCCCGGCTCAAGCGCGCGGGCTTGGAAAATAGAACCAGTTCTAACTTTCAAGCGCATGCTCGCTCCAGTCTTGACCGACTCTCATTACAAACAATGTGTTCTATTATGTATTTAAGTCGCTCGCTCCAGTCCCACCGTCACCTCACTAATATGCTGGAAAAAATTAATAAAGTTTAAAAATATAATTTTTTTTACTAAACATAATTATTATGGAAAACAATTTAAACTAGGTTAGAAGAGCAATTCATTTTATTATAATAAAATATTAATTTTATATTGTATAGTCTGTTCCTTTGCAAAATAATATATATATATATATATATTATTTTGCAAAGGAACAAACTATACAATATTACAACATCTTTACATGACATCTAACCCTAAATTTATTCATACCTGTATTCCTGATGTAAATTAAATTATTTTGAAAATCAAAAGACAACAATATATTAATGTTGATTATTTCTCGTAGTAAAAATTACTCTAGTTGAATTTTCTCTAAACGTTACGCAATACTATACACCCTCAGAAGTAACTTATTAGTAGTTCATCATGAGACCATTAGGAAACGTTACTGTACTCAAAATGAAAAAACAAGAGCAGCATAAACCTCGTATGTAAAGTATTGTGTTTCAGCCACAACGCCACATACATCATTTTCCTTACGTTGTCCTCTATTTTTAGTTACTCATCTCTAGAGTCTTCCAAAGTTTGAAAATAATACAATGCAGGCAGCTACCATGAATACATATGAACGTTCCAAGTTAAAAACTCATTTTTATTTTAAATTTATATTAAACTCCCCCATAAATGTTTCATTTAATTCCAGATTAATATAAAGCAAACCTTTTCTCAATAATTGTTAAAAAGAAGTTGAAGAGGACGCATGTTAAATCTGTATTTTCTAAGTTTATATTAAATAAACACACCTTTTTTGACCAAAGTAAATAAATTATTTATTCAATAGAAACACTTAGGTTAATTTTACACGCCTAGTAATATCACACAGTACCTTAATAAATATATGATATGGACATTGCTTAATTTTACCAGATTTTTCTTTTCTCAATTTAAAAAGTTTCGTTACTTAATAATAATATAGCTCTAAATATTCGAATAGGGCTGAAATTTTCAAATTTTGCTATCTAATAAAACTCGACTCTACCTCAAGTTAGTGAGTACTCTAATGTCCCTAAATCCAACTATTCGTTTCAGAAAACTACCGTTGAATATCCCAAATTAAAAATGTTACTCCCACTCGTTCGCTCTTAATGTGTCAGACGCACTTGAACGATGGAAAGAGCTCCCTTTTCAACCACGTCTCACCAATGTATATCCCTCCTTTCTTAGTCGACTTGTAACTCATCCCTGAAACACCCCCTAGACCCCTATATCCTCCCCCTTATCACCAAACCCCTTTCAACGAAATGCACCGAACTGAAGAGCTGTGGAGCAGATGTTGTAAGACATGGCCCGGCGTCTTAATGTGTTCATTATGAGCACATGCAAATGATTACCCTTTTGCTAGAATTATAACGTGCCACAATTTCTTAGCTGCATATTGAAGAAGCAGCCGGAGAGGGGGTTGTAGGTGTTTTTCGTCGTTCTCGCCCGAGTTTCTTCCCACAGTGTTAACAGAAGAGGGAGGGGATAGTGTTTCAACTGCTGTTCTTGGTGATAATTTTATTATGTTTATGCAAATTGATGTATATTATGGTTTACTTTACGTCTTGTGTTGTTTGTGACATCAAACTATTTATTGAACGACTGTAGTTAATCAAGAACAGTTTTTAGTAGGCCTTGGTTGGAGTTTTCTTATGGTTCTTGGTTCTTGGTTCTTCAAGTGTGTTGGAGAGGAAATGTTTGCTGGGAATTTTTCTTTAACATAAATTAGAGTGTTACACATTAGTTAATTGGATAAAATATTTTATTGAACAAATGAGGTTAGGAAAAATTTATTTATAATAATTCTTATAGCATTCTCATAGCATGGATCTTTCATTACATTATCTGTGATCAATTTGTTTGATTAATATTAAAAGTAAGCATTATTTTAAAATAGGTTGACTATAGAAGATGAGATACAACTGTATTTATAAATATCTATATATAATTTACGTCAATCGGTGAGTGTGTGGATGCTATTATGACTTAGTTCCTGTGTCGTAAAAAAATTGTAGAGGTTTAAAATCTAACTTCTTGAGTTGTAGACTTTGCACAAATATAACATCACGTCTGGACTGTCTCAGGATTTTACTGAAAACCCTGGGCTTTGGATGAGTAAGAAATTTTAGTATAACAATTTTTTCGTGTACGATGACTATTAATTAGATACTAGTGATATTGTATTAAAGAAGTTAAATTTTTAGCCCCTTGTAAATAAATTATAGATATTTTGATAACAATCGATTTTGAGATATGACTATTTTAAAGCTCTTTTTATATAGCTCAAAATTTTTACCAACTTTTGTTTTGAATGCTATATTTCTATAATAAACTTTACGTATTGTAATGAAAATGAACACAGAAAAATCCAAATTGGATATTTTATCTAAAATTATGTCTTTATCATATACGTTTGAGATATGAATATGGCTTTATTAATACTAAACAAATACATAACTTACATCAGCAAATAAATACATTTTAAACACGTCTTCAATGATTTGAATTAAATTTTACACATTTATAAATTGCTAGGTATAACTAACTGTAATAATATGATACATGTAATAGCTATTTTCTGGTCATTTAATCAAACTATGGAATATAGACTCACTTTGCTCTTTGGGAGCTATGCTCCCAAACCGCCAGTGCGTTTTATTTTCAAAAGGATGTAAACTAATGTAATTCCAGAGCGTTTTTTTTTATAGGTCTTACCGTTTAGTCACAAGAGACCTCCAAAGAAAGGTCCGCACTGACTTAAAAGTTGCTCCACCATTTTTAAAATAGCCGGGCTCTATGTGGGACAAATTACCTTCTAATTAGAAGTAAACTAAATTAATCTTTAAATATATAATCTTCCTAAAACTAACAAACTTTTATATTGGATTTTTTCACTTAAAACACTAGTTTATTAGCGGTTTAATCGATGGTACGTATATTTTGAGAAATTAAAACACTCTAAAATGTGTATATTCGTTCTTTGATACACTAATGAGTTGATAATGAAAATTTTGTAGGCCTATCATTAGATTATTTACCTCATGATTTGCGCGTATTTTATTTTTATTAAATCCTCGGTCCCGGCAAAGATTTATCTGATTACCAAACCTTCCTCACCTCTGACAAGACATCTTGTGAATGTGAGGAATGCCAGGCCGCCACCGTGGTTCGGATTCCACGTTAAACTGTAGGTCCTTCATTTCATCTCACAATCACCATACCATTACACATTAGCGTAAGTGCGTATAACCCGAACGGGTAGTAAGACGCGGTGCTAATAATAATAATAATAATAATAATATTTTTATTAAAATATTAGGATGGTTACGTTTTTTGCTATTAAGAGGAGGTCGAACTAAATTTTCTGATATGACGGGATTTTAACGTTAAATCAAAAACTAACATGACCTCAAATATTAAGAACCCAAAAATAGTTCCCATAAATAATGTAGGTATGTATTAACTAGATTATAATTTGAAATATTTTGTTTTAACTTGAAAAATATTAAATTATGCATGAATTTTTGTCGTAATTTAATTTATAATTATTTACGTTTCCTACAGTTTTGCTAGTAAAACAATTTTAAAGGTAAATTTCAAAGTAATATACTGTAGCCCATAGAAGTTAAATTTAATACACAAATTAAAACTTTAAAATAAGTTTTCAGTAAACTAAATTTTTTAATATATTGGTCTAGTGTTTTCAATAGTCACACACACATACACACACATATAAAAATGTGCCACTTTAAGGCAAAATTGAGTAAATGTGATCAATAACAATCTGGTTATTCTCAGTTCACTCAATTAGGATTCAAACCGTGACCTCCCAATAACCAACAAACCGAACTAAATGAGTTTGATATATATACGATGTGCCCAATGATAGTCTAATATAATAATGTTCACCCACTTCGGTGGTCGAATGGTCTAAGATATCACTCTCGTGTTAGAATGGCATGACGATGATGATGATGATGATGATGATGATGATGATAGATCAGAGCTAGAATCTCGGTAGGGTGTACTGAGGGTGGTTTTTCCAAAATGGTTTTCCACTTTCCTTCTACACATTTGCTGGTATATTACCTCTAAAATGCTTCTTTTCTTATGACTACCCTATTAGAGTAATTATTATAAATAGGTATAACCTGAACAGGTGGTAAGACGCTGTGATAAAAAATAAAATTAAACTTAATTGTTTGCAGAGTATTTTTTTTCTATGTCTTCTAAATAAGACTTAAGCTATTTTTGATCCGTGTTTTACATTTACCCAATGGATCATATCCGACCATTCACCAACGAACTATAGAACAATTCCTGAGAAGGAAGCAAACGCATTGTCATCGCAGATATAAAATATAGGCCTACTGGACTAAAACAATGCACTTCTCTGTAATATTTTACAAATACATTCGTGTATTTTAGTCTCATTCATATATAAAATTCATGTTGGCTTAATCTTATCATAGAGCTAGTATTTCAAAACTGAATATTATTGTCAATATTTGCTGTCATTGGGTTTTTATATTCTTCAGACGAAAGTATTGATTTAGTCGATAACTTTAAAAATATGTTATTTACACAATTTCAGTGTATAAAGTAAAATTTTTAATCAAGTCCAAATCACTCTTACTTCTTAACGAGAGGAATTAAATTAATTGCTACAAAGTAAAAAAAAAAAACAAGAGTACCCCAGTGATGCTCCTGTAATTTAAAGGCTAAAGGCTCTCTACCAAGTTTGAAAACTAATCTTAATAAAAACCAATTAAATATAGCCTAACACTTACGTCAAATATGCAATTTATTTAATATGCTTTAGATAATCTTAAACATATTTTTTAAAATTTATTTATATACTTAAAGTTAACTCTCGCAACACGTTGACAAAGGAGTCAGTTTCATCTCGTCTGGTTTTGCCTTCGACAGATTGGTCGTAGTTTCCGAACCTGTAGAGATATATTGAGAATAATATTTCCCTGAATTGTTTGTTCCCCCCCCCCCCCGCCCCCCTCTATCTCTCTCCGTGCAAATGCGAGTGCATCACTTCTAAAATCTACATTTCTCCACGATGCACCATTAGTGTAATCAAGTGCGGATATTCCTGACGGCTGGTAAGATACAATGGGGAAAATGTCAGCGCTGGTGTTTTTATCTTTTGTTGATTATGGAGAAAAATAAACTAAAACCTTTGTCAGATTTTAACAGCTATTTTAAAAAAGTAGTAATTTTTGTTTTTTGTTATTTCGTTTGGAAAACAAAGTGTGAGTTTTCTAGCTTTATATATATATATATATATATATATATATATATATATATGCCTCAACGAATTGTTGATTTGTTTTTGATTCGGTGAACACTACACATTACGACATTACAGTAAATAGCATTAAAACATTTAGCTTATTTGTGTTTACTTTTAAATAGGATCATATTTAAAGAGGAGAAATATACTGTTGGTTTGGGGATGTCGATTAATTTAGTTGTGGATACACAATAAGCAGCTTATAAAACATTTTATATAGCTTTGAAGCTCCCGTGCATTTTAAGAATCAACACGAGATTTGTAAGATATTAAATACAGTGAAATCTCCCTTAACGGTCACCGCTGAATAGCGGATTATTCTTTATAACGTACAGTTTAGATTTCCTCAGCAAAATATCATTGGCTCTTAAGGTGAATAAACTTTCAATATTTTACTTTCTCAATAACGGGCGTTGACATTGCTAAAGACTCAAATTTGCGTATAAAAATCTCCAAACGGTTGACAAAAATTGAAAACTTCAGTCCATGTACAGTATTTTACTGTAGGAATGTCATTCATTGTCTTGAGCGAAGTGTGAACCATTTTACCTTCCCACTTTAGAGAAAGTTTCCAAAATACTTATGTATTATTATTATTATTATTATTATTATTATTATTATGAATGCTACATCAAGGCCGTACTTTCCTCCACTTCCATTTCCGGGATTGTTTCATCGGACTAGTCTATCTTCGTACATATATATAGATCTACAGTACAGAAAACCTACTTTACATATTTTTCTCACATTTAATTTTATTATGGTATTGTTACATGTATAATGCAATCCCTAAGTACAGTAAGCTATATATATTGTCATAGCTTGCAGTTTTGGTAATAGGGAACATGCAAAGATGATGAAAGCCTAAGTAAATATACTGTCAATTATTATAAATTGACAGTTACTCACGCGCAACAGGTCATGATTTTAAAATAGAGATTGTTTTGTCAGTTAGCACAACACACTGTGTTTCCCGTGAATTACTGTTTATGTCAACACAGTGTTTTTAGACTATTTTTAAGGGGGGGGTTAGTGGTACTAGTGGTACTAGTGGTTTAGTGCAAGCTAAAGTTAGTATCACTTGAGCGCAAGTTAAAGGTAGTAGCACCTGAGAGCAAGCTAAAGTTAGTATCACTTGAGCGCAAGTTAAAGGTAGTATCACTTGAGTACAAGTTAAAGGTAGTAGCACTTGAGTACAAGTTAAAGGTAGTAACACGTGAGCGCGAGTTAAATGTAGTATCACTCGAGAACAAGCTAAAGGTAGTAGCACCTGAGAGCAAGCTAAAGTTAGTATCACTTGAGCGCAAGTTAAAGGTAGTAGCACTTGAGCGCAAGTTAAAGGTAGTAGCACCTGAGAGCAAGCTAAAGTTAGTATCACTTGAGCGCAAGTTAAAGGTATTAGCACTTGAGAGCAAGCTAAAGTTAGTATCACTTGAGCGCAAGTTAAAGGTAGTATCACTTGAGTACAAGTTAAAGGTAGTAGCACTTGAGTACAAGCTAAAGGTAGTAGCACTTGAGCGCAAGCTAAAGGTAGTAGCACTTGAGCGCAAGCTAAAGATAGTAGCACCTGAGCGCAAGTTAAAGGTAGTAGCACTTGAGCGCAAGCTAAAGGTAGTAGCACCTGAACGCAAGTTAAAGGTAGTAGCACCTGAGAGCAAGCTAAAGTTAGTATCACTTGAGCGCAAGTTAAAGGTAGTATCACTTGAGTACAAGTTAAAGGTAGTAGCACTTGAGTACAAGCTAAAGGTAGTAGCACCTGAGCGCAAGTTAAAGGTAGTAGCACTTGAGCGCAAGCTAAAGATAGTAGCACCTGAGCGCAAGTTAAAGGTAGTAGCACTCTAGCGCAAGCTAAAGATAGTAGCACTTGAGCGCAAGCTAAAGATAGTAGCACTTGAGTACAAGCTAAAGGTAGTAGCACTTGAGCGCAAGCTAAAGGTAGTAGCACTTGAGAGCAAGCTGAAGATAGTAGCACCTGAGCGCAAGTTAAAGGTAGTAGCACTCTAGCGCAAGCTAAAGATAGTAGCACTTGAGCGCAAGCTAAAGATAGTAGCACTTGAGCGCAAGCTAAAGGTAGTAGCACCTGAGCGCAAGCTAAAGGTAGTAGCACTTGAGCGCAAGCTAAAGGTAGTAGCACTTGAGCGCAAGCTAAAGGTAGTAGCACTTGAGCGCAAGCTAAAGGTAGTAGCACTTGAGCGCAAGCTAAAGATAGTAGCACTTGAGCGCAAGCTAAAGATAGTAGCACTTGAGCGCAAGCTAAAGGTAGTAGCACCTGAGCGCAAGCTAAAGGTAGTAGCACTTGAGCGCAAGCTAAAGGTAGTAGCACTTGAGCGCAAGCTAAAGGTAGTAGCACTTGAGCGCAAGCTAAAGGTAGTAGCACTTGAGCGCAAGCTAAAGGTAGTAGCACTTTAGAGCATGAAATGGGCTACGAGGACACTGATAAAATTAAATTAACAGGGTGTGTGGTGTGTCTGTTCTAGATTTTAGTTGGTTAGTAAGTCGTATGGTGATATAATTAGTTTGTTTAGAAATAGAACGTCAAATACATAACAAACAAAAAAAAGCTATGACATGCAGCTAGATTTTGGCTCCAAGTCCATGAAGGCAATTTTTAATATTTATTTTCATACATCAGTTAATGTTATTCCTGTGTTGATGAGACTTCGCCATAAAA
The DNA here is from genome assembly GCA_039000515.1 of Timema cristinae. Classification (NCBI taxonomy): domain Eukaryota; kingdom Metazoa; phylum Arthropoda; class Insecta; order Phasmatodea; family Timematidae; genus Timema; species Timema cristinae. The sequence continues at coordinate 44,728,462 of JBCFYV010000024.1, forward strand.
CCTCCGGGCCGAGTATAAGTCCATCTTTAAGTTTTCCAATCGTGCCACGTCATATTCTCTAACCCCGCCCAAGTCCCCACGGGGCTTCCCCGCGAGATAGTGTTAGGGAGACCCAGAGCACCAGTGGACCTCATAAATTTTCGCACGGTGACGCCACTGTATATGAGGCCGGTTATCTCAGATATGAATAGCGGTGGAGGGATCAAGGGAGATCGTCGAGTAGTGTGGTTTCACTTTTGTGGAGGGAGGGGGCCTGGGGTGTTAAATGAGGAGGGGTTTGTTGCGAAGAGGGTTTGGTGCGAGTAGGGGTTTGATGCTAAGAGAGGCTCTACGCTAGAGAGGGCTTGATGCAAGTAGGGGTTTGGTGCGAGTAGGGGTTTGGTGCGAGTAGGGGTTTTATGCTAAGAGAGGCTCTACGCTAGAGAGGGCTTGATGCAGGTAGGGGTTTGGTGCGAGAAGGGGTTTTATGCTAAGAGAGGCTCTACGCTAGAGAGGGCTTGATGCAGGTAGGGGTTTGGTGCGAGTAGGGGTTTTATGCTAAGAGAGGCTCTACGCTAAAGAGGGCTTGATGCGAGTAGGGGTTTGATGCTAAGAGAGGCTCTACGCTAGAGAGGGCTTGATGAAAGTAGGGTTTGGTGCGAGTAGGGGTTTTATGCTAAGAGAGGCTCTACGCTAGAGAGGGCTTGATGCAGGTAGGGGTTTGGTGCGAGAAGGGTTTTATGCTAAGAGAGGCTCTACGCTAGAGAGGGCTTGATGCAGGTAGGGGTTTGGTGCGAGTAGGGGTTTTATGCTAAGAGAGGCTCTACGCTAAAGAGGGCTTGATGCGACTAGGGGTTTTATGCTAAGAGAGGCTCTACGCTAGAGAGGGCTTGATGCAAGTAGGGGTTTGGTGCGAGAAGGGGTTTTATGCTAGAGAGGGCTTGATGCGACTAGGGGTTTTATGCTAAGAGAGGCTCTACGCTAGAGAGGGCTAGATGCAAGTAGGGGTTTGGTGCGAGAAGGGGTTTTATGCTAAGAGAGGCTCTACGCTAAAGAGGGCTTGATGCGACTAGGGGTTTTATGCTAAGAGAGGCTCTACGCTAGAGAGGGCTTGATGCAAATAGGGGTTTGGTGCGAGAAGGGGTTTTATGCTAAGAGAGGCTCTACGCTAGAGAGGGTTTGATGCAGGTAGGGGTTTGGTGCGAGAAGGGGTTTTATGCTAAGAGAGGCTCTACGCTAGAGAGGGCTTGATGCAAGTAGGGGTTTGGTGCGAGAAGGGTCTTTATGCTAAGAGAGGCTCTACGCTATAGAGGGCTTGATGCAAGTAGGGGTTTGGTGCGAGAAGGGTCTTTATGCTAAGAGAGGCTCTACGCTAGAGAGGGCTTGATGCAAGTAGGGGTTTGGTGCGAGAAGGGGTTTTATGCTAATAGAGGCTCTGCGCTAGAGAGGGCTTGATGCGAGTAGGGGTTTGGTGCGAGAAGGGGTTTTATGCGAGGAGGATTTTGATTTGAGGAGAGATTTATAATTAGGTAAGAAGGAATTTTTAGTTATATGAGGCGGGATTTATAATTATGTGAGGAGGGGTTTATAACTTATGTGAGGAGGGGTTTGATGCGTTTGAAGGGTTTTTAGTGATAGGAGTGTTTTGATGATAGTCGTGGTTCCTTGAACGTGTTTTACAGAACAGGATATATTATATTAATATAAACTTCCCTAAAAAAGGAAGAGTTACATGGCTTGAATATTATTTATTTTATTAAATTTTAAGTAGTTAAAGTACACTTATATAAAAGGGGCTCAGATAACAAAGTTGAGCAGTCTTCCTAGTTGTTAGTAGTTTTGTTTATTGTTTACAGGATCGTAAACAATTGGAGGTCTTGGGACCACACGTGTAAGAAACCTTGTGTATGCCAAAACCATAGGCACGAGCATCAAAGTTGTTGAGAAGTTCGAAAGTAGAACGTCTTAAATTAGTTACAAGATTTTATTTATATAAAAATAACTTAAATTTAATCTAAAGCTTTTTAATAGAAACATCTAATTTATCATAGTTGTTTTCTAAGAAAAAAATGTTATATTCTTCAATCTCAGAGAGATAGTGTTTACCAAAGTTGTACCAATATTCGATATCATTATTTTAAAGCCTAATTTAAGTAAAATAATAAAAAAATATCAGGAAAAATTAAACTCTTTCAAGTAAAATTTTACCTCATTTCAAACATCAGTTAAGTTTTTAAAATTATTCAATACCGAAAAAAAGGTTTAACAAATTTGGGGCTTAACCATTGCATTGACTATAATTGTCTTAATTAAGGTTAGGTCATCATACAAACGTTTTCTCTTAGAATCGCGCTTGATTTGTAAGCATATGCATCAATTACGCTAATGTGTTAAGGACGGCGAAAGATACATTTTGAGGAAGTGTACCCACATTTTTATGGAAGGATAATGTAAAACCGTTTATAAAATACAACCTTCAATACACCAGACGGGGATTCTAAACTCGATCTCCCCCATCATCGCGAGATCAGTATATTATGAGAGTGATGCCTTAGACCATGGGGCCACCGATTTAGGTTACAATATATTAAACTGGTGTTTTTTACCCTCAGTAACCCAACCCAGCACTGCTTTGAAATTAAGTCTCAAATTAAACCAAGAAAAATATTCAATGAATAATTTAATATTTGTGATTCGTCCCATTGTGGCAGTAAAGGTGGGATAAATGGAGAGACGAGCTAAGGTCCGTATTTTTTTTACAATTTGTACCGAATAAAAAAACAAAATTAACAACATTTTTATTCAGTGGCCTACGTTTAGTTTAATTTTCCACACAGTCAAAATAATCTCAACAGTACTTGTATACTTGTCATTGCCATAGCAAACTTTTAACAATATTCGATTAAATACCATGACGCTCGTGAATGACAAACTTAAGAACTTTTGAAAACTAAATTAACACATCTACCGAAGAAATATTTTATTTATTTTGGCAAAATAAAATCTACAAAAACTGTTAAAATAAGAACCTCAAGGTGGGGGTGGATAGGGTGCGAGAAAGGGCCAGTGTTTTTTTTTTTGCAGTTTTGCAGTTTTTATAGAAATAGAAACATAGTGTTTAATTTATTTCACATCGTGTTATCAACATTTCCATAAGTTCTTGTCAATATTGTCCTGAAACGAAATGCAAACTTTTCTTCTATATTTAAAAAGTTTCTCATCATGACATATTCAAAAACTGGTGATATCACCATCTGAAAAAAAAAGCTCTATGCTTATACTTGAGCAATATTTGATTTATTTTGCCCTTTCATCCCCCTCCCCTCAAAAAAAGTTTTGTTATAAAGACTGCAAAAAACACTTAACTTTTATTGCGTCCCCTTTCCACTTTACCTTAACTTACACTTTCTTCCCCCCCTCACCTTTCCAACAATGTCATCTAAGTCTCTGAACGTGTATTTTATTAGATGGAATTCAGCCCACGTTCACTTCTTCTACGAGTCAGACAGTTACCAGGATAATGCAGCTCTCGATATGATTACAGAACACATTACCCTCTGAGGTCTGAAATACAATGAGCCTTGACTTCCAACGTGGCTTAGTAATTCCACCTCCCTTGTGTTAGAATCGTGTACTTACCTTAAACTACTAATTACGTTAATAACGGTTTCAGTTCTCTCTTGCCTTGTTAATTACAACGTGATGAAACCAAACGATGACGGGAACATATGTTTTGAAAACATACAACGTAACAGTGACATAGTTCAATTATATTTTGGAATTGAGATAATTATATAATTTTTGATATTTTTTTTTCTCTACGCTTATCACATATCAAAGATATTCCCATTATTTCTTATGTGATGGGATTGAGGAAGGAATAATTTTTTTTAACATAGGTTCTTATTACTGTTTCATGTTATACGCATATACAGTAGAACCTGGATAATTCAAAGACGAAATTCGAATTAAATAATTTTCTTAACTGTGTTTCTTTTCAATTCCTTTTAAGTCAACTTCCTTTATCACCGCTATTTTATTGGCCAAAGTTAATGAGTTATAGGATTGTGGCTTGGACAGTGACATCATGATACACACACACACACACACCACACAACACACACTACTGTATAGTATGTGCTAAACAAAAACTAAACAACAAAACAAAATAAACTCGGACGTCACAAGAATATCGCTACAACCGAATGACTAAGAACAGCGCAAGTAACTGCTAGAGAGGTTCGACCTTGACTAACGGAGTACAGAACTGTATGTGTAAACAAATACGTATGGGTGAGCGGGGTAGGGATTGAAGAAAGGTACTGACCTCATTCCAACGTCGCCTCCCTCTCTCCAAAAATAGAACACGGTGCCGCAACTAGAAGTTGGAAAACAATACTGCACAGTACAATAAACTTAAGAAAAGTTCGAATTAACCAAAACAAAATTTTCAACATGGTTTTAATACAAAATTCACGGGACCGGGTGAAAATTCGAATTAAAGATGATTTCGAATTAGTCAGGTTCCACTGTACAATAATTACAATAACTAGTTAAGGATGAAAAGGGTTTAGTTAAGAGGAAATGTACCTTCATTTTTGTGGAAGGAAGAGTGGAAAACAGTTTAGTAAAACCACCCTCGGTACTATATACCTGGATTTGAACCCGATCTCCCGGTCATCGGCAGTATAGTCGATTGCGAGAGTGACGGCTTGGACCATATTGCCACTGAAGTGGATGAGGCAGAACTTGTATGTAAATGTGTCCCCATTTAAGTGGAGCAAGAGGGGTAAACCAAATGAGAAAATAAAAATCCTGAGTACAACTGGCCGGGGTACGGACCCTTTCCTCCTAGTCATGCACCTGCAAGCCTGACTATACGGGATATAAATGTTGGTTGGTGAGCGAATACCTTAAAGTTGTTGGAAAATAAAGGGAAGTTTTTTAATGTGGTTATTAATAAACACGACTTACAAACTAGCTCAAACTAGAAGAGAAACCCTAAATAATTGCATGCATGACCTCTGATATAAGAATGCTATGAGCTGAGAAATAAGACGGACCTTCAATCAAATAAACCAAATATCGGTTGTAGACAAGAGCGTGAGGTGTTATGTTTCATGTTGCTACTTTGATTTATTTTTATTCGATTACATTAGGTAATCGGGTTGAATGGAGTGTTCTTATAAAAGTTATTTTACCATCTAGTACATTAATTAATAGTTTTTGGTGTTTTTAAGATATTTATTTGGGATATTAAATATATCTTATCTGAAAAAAAACTACACGACTTAAAAAATTAGCTTAGTTCTATAAAAACATGCAATACCTATTTCTCTTAATGTCAACTATATTTCTGAAGAAAATTAAACTCTTAAGTTTGTATAAAAGCAATATTTATTTTGGTCAAAAAAAATTGTTTGCTATAAAAACTGCGAAAATACTAACCTTTCTCGTCTCCCCTGCATATTATCCGCATCTTATCCGCACCAGTGATTTCATGGTATAATACGTCACTCTGGTATCACACTTGATTACCGATGACTGGAGTTCAAATCCCGGTGGGGTTTACCAAGTGATTTTTTGCTTAAATGGTTTCCCACGCTTTCTTTACGCAAGAATAACTAGATATCCCTGAAACGCTACCTTATTCATCTTTACGCCATTAGCGTTAATCAAACTGATACCAAGACACGGTGGAAATAAGCGAAATAAAAATGTTTTTGAACTTTCTGATAAGATCCTTTAAATGACGCTCGGACTATAAATGCCTGTCTGTTTACATTCGAAACTAACATTAGAAATAGGTTAGAAACTTATACGTCTGTTCGTTTGAAATTACACTAATGTACCACTCCGCGTAAGTGTTTCGCTGTACCACCACCCTCCCATACTTTGCCTGGTTCCCGTATAATTGATTAAAGTGTCTCATCTCTAAGTCAGTGAGGCGGGAACCATCAATTAAGGTTGAGGCTTTCTATTGAAAGTCACATCTGCTTCAAATTTACAGTAAAATACAAAGGGCGTTCTAGCTAGGATAACAACTCTTAAATCTGTTTTGTAGGCTACATTGATATGGATTTTAATACACCTTTTATTTGAAGGTTACAGGGTAAAAGGGGGGGGGGAAAGTTACATTAAACACATTTTTCAGCACAACTTTAATATCCCACACCCTCCCTCCTGCCCCTCCATAAGGACCTCATCAAATACTTGTTTGGAAAAAATATGGCAGAGACCTTTCTTAACCATAATTTAAAGTATGTTAGAAAGGTCTCATGAGCGTCAAACAGATGTAAGTACTAATTGGATTTGAGTTTAAATAGGACTTTCCCCGCCTTTCTCCTCTCTACTCTTAATTTGTAATGCCATGTCTTAGATCGTGCTCTATTCGTCTAAAATTTAAATCGTAAAATTAAATTATATTAGACTAAGATGAAAAATACAAGCAAAATTTCCAACGTTGACGATATATAGTAGACTCGCGATTACCTGAGCCCCACTTATCCGAGATATTCATTCTGCTAAAGTGTTCAATTTAAACACAATATTTATACGATGGTTAAATATTTTAAACAATAGGTACAAGTTGGTAACTTAATGTGTTTCAATAAATTAATAATTTTATACTAACAAAAAACGCACACAAATACAGTACGGTCTAGTGATTTATAGGCTATATATTCTACATGCCCTGTATCATCCGATTTTTTTTTTTCCGTATCCGAGATAGGCTCGGTCCCAATTAACACAGTTAATCGCGACTATACTATATAATTATATCATTAGGTTTACCTTACAGGTATTAATAAGGTTTTACCATAGTTTACAGTAACAGATAGCATGACTTGTCGTAAGAACACGTGAACGTAGATCTAGAACCTTTTTATAACTGTAAGCTATGTCATTTGTAATGAAAATGGGGCTATATCTCTTATACTCGTATATATGTATGTTTAATGATATATTCCAAATTTTACTAAGATATCTGATAGCTAGAAAAAGTTATAAGATCTACTCTCAAGTATACATACCTCAAGTCATATTATCTACAGCTGTTGATTTTGATAGATCATATTATAAACACCTATAAAACACCAATAATATAGTAAAATTTTATAAAGGTTGAACTCATAAAGTATCTTTGAATTTTCTAAAAGGTGATCTTAATGTCCATTAATAAGGCGTGGTAGATGGTGGGTGCCTACAATATTTTAATTTTGATAATTTATCTCACCATCTATTGTTTGATTTTAGTTTTAAATCAGTGGGTGACTTTGCTTCAAATATTTAATCTCTCTTTCTCTACGTCTTTTTTTTCTTCTCTTTCCTCCCTACCATCCATCCTTGCCTTCATTACGTTGCTTGCTCCGCAAGTCTGAGATACTCCTAAAACTTTCGCAATTAACGGCATACAAAGTAGACGACGATACGTTCACTCTCTCGCGTGTTGATCTTTCGACTTTTCTATGAGGCTGTGGGTGCATTCGTGGTCTTGACGGTCTGAACGGAGGGGTAGAAGTTCCGCTTAAAATTGCACTGTGTGTATCTCCTTAGAAATCATCGCTTTGTTCGGGAAGTAAATTAAATTTCCCTCCACTTCCAAATATCTGAGTTGAGTTTCTTCGGAAAGGGAAAGGAGTCGGCCAAGTTTCAAGATACAACGAATTGTCTGGTCTTCAAATAGAGGATCTCAAAATATTTATATAATTTCTTTAATTTAATTAGAGAAGCCAAATAAAGGCATACCCCAGGTTGCACAAATTTGCTTCCCGATGCTTCGTTCTTATGTTTGTTTTAAATTCTGACTAAAACACAAGTATACGACAGCTTTCTCACTGACGCTCTGCTTTTAAATTGTAACTAAAACCAAATATCTGACAGCTGCCTCGCTGACACGATGGTTTTAAATTGTGGATATGCCTTGAATATCTGACAGCTGCCTCGCTGACACGATGGTTTTAAATTGTGGATATGCCTTGAATATCTGACAGCTGCCTTGCTGACACGATGGTTTTAAATTGTGGATATGCCTTGAATATCCGACAGCTGCCTCGCTGACACGATGGTTTTAAATTGTGGATATGCCTTGAATATCTGACAGCTGCCTTGCTGACACGATGGTTTTAAATTGTGGATATGCCTTGAATATCTGACAGCTGCCTCGCTGACACGATGGTTTTAAATTGTGGATATGCCTTGAATATCTGACAGCTGCCTTGCTGACACGATGGTTTTAAATTGTGGATATGCCTTGAATATCTGACAGCTGCCTTGCTGACACGATGGTTTTAAATTGTGGATATGCCTTGAATATCTGACAGCTGCATTGCTGACACGATGGTTTTAAATTGTGGATATGCCTTGAATATCTGACAGCTGCCTTGCTGACACGATGGTTTTAAATTGTGGATATGCCTTGAATATCCGACAGCTGCCTCGCTGACACGATGGTTTTAAATTGTGGATATGCCTTGAATATCTGACAGCTGCCTCGCTGACACGATGGTTTTAAATTGTGGATATGCCTTGAATATCTGACAGCTGCCTCGCTGACACGATGGTTTTAAATTGTGGATATGCCTTGAATATCCGACAGCTGCCTCGCTGATACAGCGACATGATTTCTGACTTTCTGCTGGACTCATTTTGCATACAAAGACGGCACTCACTGTGTCTCTTGTTGCTCTGTGTGATAAAGTCAGTAATAAACTTTGTATACCTTTCACTTCATTTTATTGTACAATAGTATTGTAATAGTTGTACTATTGTTGTGTATTGTAATAGTATTGTAAGTATTTATTTTAATTAACACGTATAAATTACTTATTTACTGAATTCAATAAAATAAGTACATTTTCTCACAACTTAGGTTGAAGATAAAAAAAAAAGTGAACTCTCATGCCTACGTTATTTATTTTAATTGTAAATTCTTTCTTTTATGTTATCTATGCACATATACGATGATTGCAATACAGTACGTATCAACAAGTGAAAAAAATTAGGGGCAATGATTCGCTTTAATACAACGCCCTGAAACCTAAGGTCGTGTCCAGACTAGAACGGAAAAACAACCCGAACCAAACATTTCTCTGTAACCAAAATTTGTTTGTTTTTCTATTCTGCCCCCATTCAACGAGTTGTCGGTTTTTTTTACCCGGCACAACAAGGGATGTTCGTGCTCAGGGCAGAACTAATTTGGACGTCTCGGCAAACTTTACCTCGAACATCTAGTCATTGGCGCAAGGCCGTAGCCAGCCAATAAGTTCAGGGGGGGTTGGTGGGCACATACCGCAATTGCAGAAAGCTAGAAAAGATTCTAAATGATAAACAGGTCTAAAATCTCTGAAGTGTTTTTTTTTTCATGGTAAAATAACCCCCTTAGCTGCCGAAGATTCGAAAAATGTCTAAATATTGAACACTATTTGTTTGAAGCTCTGTGAAGTATTATTATTATGGTAAAATAACTCCCAAAATGCCGAAGGCTCGGAAAATTTATAAAAATTTAACAACTCTAGAAGCTCTCTTAAGTGATTTTTATGGTAACACAGCCCCCAAATTTGTATTTGGATCTTAATTTTGATATTGTTTGAACCATAAATAAGGCCATTTATAATTAGTTTATAAAATTTTGCTGGGGTTTGAACCCCCAACCCCCCCATCCCACAGCTACAGCCTTTCATTGGCGGGACAGCGGCGAAGTGACACTTTGTATTTTATTTTAAGCGCATAATAATATTTTGGCCGAGTGTATTTCTCTGTGTGTGTATAGTAAACATTGAGCAGCTGTGCCTCGCACACGTGTTCTGTCGACATCCGTGGTCTTAGGGTAAAGTCCTCGCTTCAGAACCCGATTTTAAAAGGCTCAAAAGTCCTTGGCACAACTTTCTTCGGAGGAGGAGTAAAGCTGTCGGTCCTATGTCGATTGTGGGCATGTTAAAGAACCCTGGGAAATATTTAAAAACACTTTTCTCGGCAAAATTGGTAGGCCCTTTCACTCTTGCTCACAGAAATTCGCGTGTGCTGATATAAGTTGGTTCAGTACGTGCACGTTAAATACCTCAAATAAACACACACGTGTATTTATTGCACCACCAATATTGAAGTCTGAACAGGTATTAAGGTGGGATGATATATATATATAGTAATATTAGTATATATTATGTATATATAGTTATTATATTATATATATATATATATATATGTATATATATATTATATTATATATGTATAAATATGTAATATATTATATATTATATGTATATATATTATGTATATATATAATATGTATATATATATGTATATGTAATATATATATATATATATATAATATATATACTATACATATATATACTATATATATATATTATATGTTATATATGTATATATATATGTATATATATATATATATTATGTATATATATGATATATATATGTATATATATGTATATATGTATTTTATGTATATATGTATATATATGTATATATATATATATGTATATATGTATATATATATATATATATATATATATATATTATATGATATATATATATGTAATGTATATATGTATATAATATATATGTATATATATATGTATATGATATGTATATATATATATATGTATATATATATATGTATATGTATATATGTAATATATATCATATGTATATATATATGTATATGTAATATGTAATATATGTTATTATATATTTTAGTAATTATATTTTATATAGTATATAAACTGTTATGGCAATAGTGGTACTTTATGGATATGAAGATTCTATTGAAATGTAAATTCGATAAGTAAAAATCAATAATGACATACTAAGAGAAAAAAAACATAACGGGAAAATATGAAAAACAGTTATTCCGTTTGGATCAAGATATCGATATTTTGAAGGGAGCATGGTCCTCTTATTATAAAACTATCGATACTCTAATTACAGTCATTCTAATGGGTAGGGATGTAGAAGGAATCATTTTAAACGTAATATATCCGCATTTGCGGGGAAAGAGAGTGGGGAAACTCTTTAGTAATAACCACCCTCAGTAGACCCGACAGGGACTCGAACTCCGATATCCCCGTTTTCAACACACAGGGAGTTAAAAATTAGATAAATAAATACTTATTTAAATATAAAAATTATTGGATTTTTGAGTATATCAAATGAGTAACATCCTTTTGAGCTTTCAATCACTATTACTCCTAAAAAAACTAATTGGATTCACTCAAGTGATATTAAGAGAAATGATAGGGTGTTCATAAAAGCTATTCACCCATCTATAGAAGAAATTAAATGTTGACTGAATTGTGATAGTCCACTTGATTAAAACAAAAAATTTCTTGAGCTGTGGTTATTTTTAGCACAATGCCTGTTCAGAATATACTCAGAGCTGTGTTATTAGTTATCGCTTACCATTTTAATATAACTCTTAAAAAATGGATGTATTAAGGCTTATAATGGGATGAATAATTTATGGGCATCCTGTAAAATGTTAGCTAGTTGTATAAAGCTTATGAATATAACTTCAAAACTTTAAATTTACTACAAAAATATTAAAATGTTGAATGATATATGTTATTTAACAATAAATAAATAATTTTATTTGAAAAAAATGTACAGAATAAACCACTGAACGTCTATCTTTTTACGACGTAGTTCATGAATTTCTTGTGAGAATCAAAAAGACTCTTCCACTTTGAGCAGGTTCCCAATATGTGTCGCAGTTCTACAATGTTGGTAGACGTGGGGTTAGGCTGGGGAATACCGAGGTGACATGTCAACTCGTTATTGGTGGTAGTGCTGCCAACACAAAACATGAAAAAAAAGGTCTACCCCAAAAAAATTGTGGCAGAAAGAATAAAATAATGATACAAATAAAGAGAAAGAAAAAATTGCTTTTAACAACAGAAAGACAATAAGGGGTAACACATGATACTGTCGTAATATATCGTAGGATTATTTTTTTTTAATATACCACACATGTATTCAACGCAATTAAAATAAATCAAAATACATTGTTAACTTCATATCAAACACGAAAGTGTTGAAATATACTTAGGATTGCTTGAAATGGGCTCACTTTAGTCTTTATTGTGAAACAATGAAAGAAAACTATCCTTATTAGTTTTAAATCTAGCCATAGTTTTTTTTTAAAGATATTGCAATAAATCCAAAATATAGGTTAAATCTATAAAGAAAGTTTGATTCATAGAATGATTATCCTCAATTTAAAAAAAACCCAAAGCTTTTAATTTTAAATTTTTATTTTCAGCTTAAGACTTATTTTCAGATATAGAAAAAAAAAATACAAACAAATAGTAATTTTACTCTACATTTTAAATGTACAAACGTTTATTTAATAACTAATAAATTGCTGAGCGATAATAGCTTAAACGGTTATTAACTTTGAGATAAAATTATGTAGTTATGTGTAAACGATGATCAAACGTTTTATTGTAAATAATACAGTACCATAGTATTATATTTAATAATTATTGAATAATACAGTAATGTTTTTTTAAATCCCCAAGGAGACGAGATTTGTAGGTAGTCACACAAACTTTAGTAAGTTTTATATTAGATTAAGTTTTTATTCATAGATTATGATACATAATAACGTTCTTAGATTAATCAAATTCTGTGTGCTTTTTGTTGTGCTTCACTTCTTATTACTCGTTCGGGCAATCAATTAACTATTATTATTAATTATCAGAAAGTTTAAATTTAGAGAAAAGAATACTCTAAGGAGTGAAAAACCATTTAAGAAAAATCAATTTCTGTTCATTCAGCCAGGATGAGAACTCAGCCCTCCTGGTTATCAGCACTACGCCTATATTAGGTTGCAAGAGCAATGTCTTGGATTTATAGAAAGTTCAATCACAATTAATGTGGGTGTTAATAATTTGCTGAGTCTAGGTGTAAGATAACATTTCAAAGTGTAAGTAAATTTTTAGAACAAGAACAATTCAAATATTTTAAAATGCATTTTATGGAAGTGTGCTTTAACGTCCCATTATACTTTATTACATCCTGAGAATTTAAATTGTAAATGAAAAATTAAATTCTCCATTTTAAATCTCTCTGAGATATTACAGATCTAAGATATTTTTTTTTTCAAATTCACTAAAGTATAAATCACGTAAAAAAGATTTCTTTATATCTATTATGAAACAGAAAGTTTAAAATCATAAAATAAAAAATAAAAAAATAAAGAAAGGAACTTGAAAAGTAATTTAAGGCCATCAAGAACACGAAATGGTGCTAAGGGGAGGATAGAGAATTCAATAATAGTAATAATAATAATAATAATTTTACAGCTTTTACGAGCGTAGTTAAATAATTAAAAACATTAAAGGTTTTTAAAAGAGTTGAAGAGTAGTAAAGTTGCATTTCGATCTTAGTTCTAGTTTCTTTTATTTTACACCTTTCGGTGTCTTAACTTTTAAAATAAGTATCGAGTCAGATTCCTGGTAAAATGTTGGATACATTGCTTCGGCCTGGCTTTGAGATTAGATGGAAAGGGTAGACCTGCATAGGTCACCACATATCTGATAGGTTTAAAAATAATTATCTGATCTGTAGAATTAGCTACAGATTTTTTTTTCTAATTTAAATACAATTAAATATTTATATGAAGAGGTTCAATCCTCGGTTCCGGCACAGATTTATCTGATTGCCAAACCCTTCCTTCACCTCTGACAATACGTGTATTAATCATAGCTTGTGTGGAATGCCAGGCCTCCACCGTGGTTTGGATCCCACGTTAAACTGTAGGTCCTTCATTTCATCTCACAATCACCCTACCATTACACATTAGCGTAAGTGCGTATAACCCGAATGGGTAGTAAGACGCGGTGCTAATAATAGTAATAATAATATATGAAGAGACTTTTATACAATATTTTTTGCTCACCATTAATAACGTTTTAATATATTATTAGTGTTATTACCTGCTCTAATGGCTGAATGGTCTAAGGTGTCACTATTGTGTGGAACTGACCTGCTGAAGATGGGGAGATCGGGTCTCGAATACCAGTTAGGTCTATAGAGGATGGATTTTTCCCTAAACGGTTTCACACTCTCCTTCCATGCAAATGTGGAAAAATGACTGTTAGAATGCTTCATTTCTCATCCTTATCTCATTAGAGAAATAATAATAATATATGCTTATAACTCGAACAGATAGCAATACGTGGTGATAAAAACAAATTATGTCATATATATTGATAATATCCATAAAAATTGACAACTAAAACATACTTTTTAAAAATTGGATCTAGTTTAAATAAATATGTGATTTAGCCTAATATTCGATTTTTATTTGATAACATTTAAATCTTAGATAGTAAAATCTGGTTCGATTTGGAAAAAATAAATTAGTTTACGCATATTCGTACCGAGTTAGTAAATAAGTATTTTAATTTTATTCTAAATATTTTATTTATGATAAATAAACTAACTGCATCTTTAAAATAGATTTCTTATAAATGAAAGGTTAGTTTACTTGCTGATAAATTATTTTATAAAAATAAAAAAAACAAAATGGATTACTTTTATTTTATTGATGACGTTTGGTCTACTCCTTATTTTATGGTATCGAACTTTTCTTCCATCTATATTTTTTACTCTCTGAAAGTGCTGACACACGTGTTGTGTGTGTGTGTCTGTGTGTGCGTGCGTGAAAGAGAAAGAGAATAAGTAAAAATACGGGAAGAAAAGACAATATAGACAAAGAGAGATATCTCTAATATAGGTTTTTGAGAGAGCGATGGAAACTTAGTGACCGAAGAATAAGGGATCGATTGAGAGAATAATAAATTATTGTTAAGAAAATCAAATTTAACAAATATAAAATACCTAATATGAAATAAGTGTAGAGATGACAAAACGTTACTTAGTGAAAGACACCAAGATTTCTAACACTGATTAGCTAAGTGGGCCGCTTACCGTAGTGCTGAGACGCGTTGCTGAGCCAATATTCCCGTGTTATTTTAAAATTGGATTGTTGTTTTTAATATATAGTTCATAATAAAATTACATTTTAAAAAAAATCACTAAAATATTTCGCAGAGTTGAGATTAAACTAAATTGTTATAAACATAGATATATCCTTGTTCAAACAAATAGTCAATTTTCAACACAATCGCAACAGATCAATCCAAGATTTTAAGATGTTTTGGGGGATTTTAGAGTTTGAAAATTGCTTTTTCTTATAATAAATACCACTTTGTGAGGATTTTTCCCATCAAGTAGACTTCAAACTTGATTATCTGAGATACGAAGATAAATAAATGACACGACACTGTCGTAAAAAAATTCTCATATAATATAACTATAGTTTATGACAGAATTTTCAAAAATCATCTAACAATAAACTATAATGAAATGAATTTTTCTTTATAAAAAGTAACATACACTTTGTATTGTATTGCTAAAAAATATATATATATATATATATATATAGACCAAATTGTTAAATCCACTTTTAAAAAAAATACAAAATTGTTCATTAGAAAACTACCCTTAATTTAAAGGATAAAATATTTAACATTTAAAAAAAGCCACGTTGCATGTCCATACAACATATAAATTTGAACAAAATACATAAGAGCGTTCCAGCTGGGAGCCCCAGGACAAATACAAAAAACATGGTCGTATACAGAATATTGTAACATCCAATTTTTGTTTGTTTTGGAGCACATAAAACTTCAAGAATCATCACATTTTCGAGATCAAAAATGTTCACTGTTATTATACTTTTATATAATGAAAAAAAAAGTAAAATGAAAACAAAATAACTGAGCAACACGCGTATTTAGTGACTAAACGCGTAGGCAATGCGAGTGATAGAGAGAGAATAAATAAATACAGTGGCATTGAGAGGTGGAACGACAGCAAGAGGAACACACGGAAGATAGATAGAGAGAGAGAGAGAGCTTAGTGAGTAGCCCAAACCGATTCATTTTGTAGGGTAGAAGAGGGGAGAAGGTAAGACTAAAGAAAAGAGTAAGTTTGAGGGAGACCTAACGTGAGATTTGAAGGGTTTTTGAAGTGTGGATGATGTTAAGACGTGACGAGAAACGTCCGTATAGAAAAGTTGTGAGAAGATCCAATAAAAAAAATATATATAGAAGAGATTATCGGAATTTTAGTTCCTTAGTTTTGTTTCACTTTAATATTTTCTTTCGCTTTAGTGTTTGTGAGAGAGAAAAAAAATTGTTCAAAGAAAATGTAGTTTGAGGAATTGAAAAGATGTGACACATTGTTTGAAACTATTTAGTCGTATCAGGAGAAGAAATAGTTCGAAATAAACTAACCTTTTTTTTAAAAAAAAACTGGATTTTGTTCTCTCTTACTTCAAGCAAAACTAGTTCGTTTCCTTAAAATCAGTCACTACTCACTAATCATGACTCCTCTTAGTAAAATTATTCGAAAAAATCCTTGTAAAGTTTCTTAACTGATTTTTTTCCTTCAAGTAATACACAAAAATCAGTTTTTCACAAAACAAATAAAGACTTATTTCGTCTTTTTCGAGCTATCGCCAACTAGTTTAAGAAATTCACCTATTGAAAGAGCCATTTTTGTTAAGTTAATAAAAGCCTCCATAGCAAGCCCAAGGAGTTATCGAAATATTATGTTAAAAGTAGTAATCGTATAATCCGAACTTTTCCATTAGACCTTGAAATTGATTGAACAATAATTATCACTTTAATAGATAATTAGTTTGGACATTACTTTATTCAAGTGAATAATTCAACTTTACCGTTATTGATATTAAATTGATATTAAAATGTTTTAGTGTCCTAACCTCATCACTCGCTTGGCTGTATCTTGATTTAAAAATATTCATTTGGATATTAAACAGCTTAACTCAATTCATAGTGTGTCTGCCTACTGAGCTAAGGGTCCCGGGTTCGTTTCTCTGCTTGGCTGAGAAATTTATCATTAGTGAAATGTGGGTTTACCCTTTCACAGTGATGAATTAACGGCCGGTGACTGGATGTTGTGCAGACCCTATACTAGTATAAGCTAGATTATAAGATATATGAAGCTATTACAAGCCGGTAGTGGAAAAATATATGGCTTGGATAAAAAAAAAATGAGTCAGGTCACAGGCTGGAAACAATAGTATAATGGATGTAAAGTAAATCTGGATGGACTGCTGTTGTTTTAATACCACGATTAATTGTTAAGGGTTGTGGTAATATCTTCAATCTACTGATACCATTTATCGTAGTTTTTGGACTCTTGTGTAGGCTAGAGCTTTCCCAGGAACAGGTATTCATTTATAACCATAGTCTTACATATAAAAGAGTATAAAACTAAGAATTGTAGTTATAATGGTATTCCACTATTGTACAGTACAAAGTATTTGACGAAATAGTGCGTGATAATAATCCTTCTCCACTTAAGAAAACGGTTATTTCTAAATGAACATAGTTTAAAAATAATAAATATTATTATTATTATTATCATCATCACCACGTCTTACTACCCGTTTGGGATGTACGCTCTTACTCTAATGTGAAAATGGTAAGGTGATTGTGAGATGAAATGGAGGACCTTCAGTTTAACGTGGGATCTGAACCATGGTGGCGGCCTGGCATTCCCCACATTCACAAGTTGTGATTAATACACGTCTTGTCAGAGGTGAAGGAAGGGTTTGGCAATCAGATAAATCTTTGCCTGGACAATAATAAATAACTTAAGATGGTTCCTAAGACATGGTTCCCCTCAAATCTCTATTAAAGGTTAGGCAAATGCAATTTTATTTTGATCAGGTCAACACACATACGTTTTCTCAAAACTGAATAAGTTTATTTTATGAATTTGTTATGTAAATTGGGGTTAGCAGCTATTTGTTCTATATATTTATTATAAAATCATAAAAATAAATGCAATCACCTCCAACTATTTCTTACCCCTTTGTTATACCTCAGGGTTGAACCTTAGATACTATTATTTTTAATGTGCTTATTGATGAGGTAGATAGGCTTTAAACTTTTTTTGTTTTTGCTGATGATCTCAAACTATTCAATAAAATCAATTCATTTGCTGATTGCTCATATTTACAATTTCACATTTCACGATTAACATTCAATATATTGTAAAACAAACTAATTCCATTGCTTACTCTATATCCTCGGTCCCGGCAAAGATTTATCTGATTACCAAACCCTTCCTTTACCTCTGACAAGACTTCTTGTGAATGTGGGGAATGCCAGGTCTCCGCCGTGGTTCGGATTCCACGTTAAACTGTAGGTCCTTCATTTCATCTCACAATCACCCTTCCATTACACATTAGCGTAAGTGCGTATAACCCGAATGGGTAGTAAGACGTGGTGCTAATAATCAATCAATCAATAATCATTGCTTACTACAGGAAAATGAACGTTTTTTTTTTTAGCTATGAGCTTGAAAATGATATGATAAAACATGTTTGTGTATGTATCAAAGATCTAGGCGTTATTTAGACCATAAGCTTGTTACGCTAATTTTTTTTATTTACCATACCAACCTTATGGGGTGAATGTTAATTGATTGAAATTTCCATTGCATTGATTTTAATATCAATTTTATAGTTAATATTTTATATAACTGTATCACTTTTAATTAATAATATGATTACATAACACTAGAACAAAAGCTTACTAAATTAGATATCAACTGATTACAATAATTGTACCGACGTGCCCTACATCTTAAAACTGAGTGTAAATTTTCCCCATTTTCAACAAGTGTGTCTGGTTAACTCACCCCACCAGTCATTATCATTACATCCCTACCCTTCTTTAACTTGTTTGAATTTACAACCATGGGAACATGCCTAATGCAAACTGTGAAGAAGGTACTCCAGGCTTCTTTCTCCTTCCTGTAGGTTATGTCAGCGATTCTGTTTCATCAACTTGAAAAGGGAAACGAATTAACCGTGTCTGTCCCTACCGACAAAATTTACCTCTCAAGCCTGACTTTCACTTTCATGTTGACCATACAATTTCTCGTTCGCGATGGTAATATAACAACATTAAGTATATTACCCCCTCAATCACTAAAGTGGACCGTGTTTTAATCTTTTACCTTATTTTGGTCGGGTCAAAGCTCAAATATGTTAGCGTGGCTTGAAATTAAATTCTATCCTCTTAACTGACCTTCTAAAAATTGTAAAATGCTCAACACAAATTTGTGACTGTTTTATAAGAAACCTTTTTATCAACTGTTTTTAAAATTATCGTAAAACAGTTTGTAACTTTCTTCTTGCTAAGATTCTTTTGGACTAGCCGTTTTGTTTTAAACCTTTTCAATAGTTCAATTTATTGTAAATTTTATCTAGAACATGGTGGCATCAAGTGTCCTCTTAAACCTATATAAATATTATAACATTTAGAATGGAGTGTCGTTCAATGCTGCCAGGGTAGTCATAATTGGTTTTACGCTGTTCCTGTTATTGACCCTCTCCATCAACCCTAATCCCCCATTTGACGAATCCTACATAGTCCCTGCACTAGATACATGGGGAAAATTGAAGGTTCGTTGATACCTAGCCATCGAGTGCTCTACTGAGTAACGAGAACCTTTTACAGTTAATATTTAAACGAAACTCTCTTCGGTGGATGCATGGTCTAAGACGTCACTCTCGCAATATACTAGATCACTGATGCAAGAGAGACCGTGATTCGATCCAGGTTTAGGGTGTTTTTTTAAAAAATTGTTTTTTCCACTTTTTCATGCAAATGCAATTCTTATAATTCAACCTTTCTCATTCCTACCCCATTAGCATGATCAGTACATAGATGTACAACCCGAACGGATAGTGAGGCACGTTGCTAAAAACATAATCTACAAACTATTCTTACCCTGTCAAAATTCGTTAGCTCTCACAAACTCACAGCCTTCTTGGCCGTTTTATAAGCAGAACTAGCTATAGATTACCAGAGTTTTATTTTTATCAATGCTAAAGGTATGGGTCGACCGCCATTTTGAGTTTCGATCCACTCAAAACTTATCAATGGTCCCACGATAACCCATCATTCATCCATACACTTTTGTTACATTCCCCCCCCCTCCCCCCCTTATAGTATTTAAATTGTAAATTAAATTTTTTGTCTCAAATAACTATGTTCCTACTTTTAGAGAGAAATAAATTAATTCAATTTATATTCTTATATTAAATTATTTAAATTTAATTTAACACCTCACTGATTATACTCGATCAAGGTAATTTGGTCACACTCAAATATTAATAATAGTACTACTCAGTACTATCCATTTGGGCCATTTCTTAAGTACTAATTGCTCTAATGGGTCAGTAATATAAAAGTTTGAATATAGAGGAAGAGAACCCTCATTTGCGTAGAGGGAGAGTGAAAAGCCATTTTTTTAAAACCACCCCCAGTTCACCCGAATGAGATTCAAACCTTCATCTCCCCGACCTCGGCAGTCTATCTCAACTCAGGTCTAGCGCGTTAGCTAACTACGCCCTCAAGGCAGGTCTATAAAATTTTATTTGAAAGTTGAAAAAACTTAAAAATGGTCTTTTAATGACGATGTAGTTACTTACAAGATCAACTTAAAATTGCTGCAAGGTCAACCAATTTATCGCGATCAAACAGTTGCCGACGATTGGTTTAAGGGCACATCAAAATATGAAGTATGAAAGAAATCCATCCAAAAACCTAGACGGTGTTGTACGTAATTGTAATACCAAGTTTTTTCTCCCCCTGTTTTGGGAGCACACAAAAATCAATAAGCTGGAGGTAGAAAATGTTCATGATAACAAAAAATGTATATATTTGAGAGTACAAAAACGACAGTAAGATATAAAACTGACTTGAAACTAAAAAAATGGTTCCTCTCCGTTTGAGCGAATCATACCCACTTTTCTCCCACCCAATGTGGTTGTTGTAGCATTCCTTGCACGTCTGTTGTTGAGTGCTGGGTAAGGTTGGGTCTCTAGTCCCCTATTCACAAGAGGGCATAGTGCAGGACGGGGGGGGGTGGGGGGGTTGACACACCCCCTTACTCTCCCTATAGCTCCTGTAACGAGTTACAAGCATTCGTGACTGGTCCGATGTCCAGATCTTCTGCTCCCTGGACACACTCCCTTCTCTACCACTGTGACTTTATAAATCCTTTCTGACATTTTTTTTTAGTAACGACAACTTGAATCCTTGGTGAGATGATCGCCTACTATCCTGGCTTAGGTGTATCATTCGAGAGGAAAGCCTGGGGTTCGGTGCCTGCTGGTTGACCCAGGTGTTTTTTTTTGTTTTTTTTTTACTTTATCTAGGCCCATCTCAGAGAGAGAAGTATTGTTTTCATCAAAATAAAAAATAAATAGATCGAGATTTTATAAATTTGAATATTTCATGATCCCTTGAAACCTAAAGGGTGTTTTTTGTGTGTGTCGATATCGTATAATGTCCATGTGTCGGTATCTCCTCTAAGATTCTAAACCAATATACATATACCAATAGAGCTAAAACTTGGTATCTAGGGTTTGCATAAGGTTTCCCCGATGAGTTTTGGAATTTTATACTAACCCTCAAATAAAGGGTAACTTACTGGAGAGCAAAAATTGAAAAATCGATATCATCGAAATTTACTCTACTGACTAATTTTTTCAAATTACTTTGATGGTATTTTATACTCACAAAAATTTCCAATTTTGTTCATATACCTGCCATTATTAGAGAAACAAAATGAGTGTAAAATACGTAAATTATATTATGTGGTCCACATACCAAAAGGTTTGGATACCCTTGGTTTAAGGTAACACTCCAGCAATAGCGTGGACTGCTGATGATTGGGAGATTGGATTCAAATCATGGTCGGGTATATTAAAGGGTGATATTTATTAGATGGTTTTCTGCTCTCTCTCTCTCCACCCAGATAAGGGTAACTTGCCTTTAAATTTCAACTTTCATCATCCTGAGCTAAATGGTGTAATTGGTAAATATGCGTGTAACACGAATGGTCAGTGAAACGGGGTAGCAAAAATAAATCTACCTATTCTAGGTATTTGCATTTAATTATACTTATGGGTTAGAGAAGAGTAATTTCAAATTTTAGAGGAAATTTACCCTTAAAAGTAGACATAGTTAAGACAACCTACCCTCAGAGCACAAAGTAAGGACTTGATTCTCGATGGCAATAATGTAATTAAATGCGTCTATCCCTGATGATATATATAAATAATCACTTATGATACTACTAAGATCTTTTAAATATAATAAAATTAAAGGATATTAAATTAATGCCTACACTCTCACACGCTCACATGAGAACAGTATAACAACTTAAAAATATTTTATCTCTGGACTTTCTCTAAGCGTGACATTTTACCCCAAATAACTCCAACGGTAGATCATTTGGCAGAGCAACATGTAGAACAGGAAACAATCATGGATGAAAAAAAAAAAAAAGGTAGGGTACGTGAAAAAAATCATACTCTCTGTGGGAATTAATATTTCGCTGAACTTTTCCTCAAATAATTGTATAAAATAAAATAAAAAGGTTCATTTTTTATATCTCTTTTTGTTACGATAAAAAACTGAATGTTTGATACTTTATATATTGATTCTCAGAATATGTATATTTTAAAACAAAAAAATTAGGAATGAATAAAATTGAGTTTAAATAAAATCTGTTTAAATCAAATTAAAACTCATATCATAAATGGCATATTTCGTGGGAATATATTCGTTAGAAACTAACATGTTTAATTTATTTAAATATATATTTGGTTACGATTCTAAGCTATACCAGATTATTTCCAATTTAAATTGTAAAAATAAAACCAGTGACATGAAATTTGAATTCAAGAGCTTGCAGATTATCGCGTTAACGCTATTTATCCCCGAGGTGCCGATGTTAGTGTCGCGTTCAGAACTATGTATGATCAAATATATAACCTGTATAGCTCTGAGATAAGAGTATTGCCCTCCAAGTGGTTCAATTACCATGCACAGGTGACATTTATACATTTATTATATATATGGCCATACACATTAAGATGGTGGGCCTCAGATGATGTGTCGTGATTTATTAAAACTTTGCTTTTAAGCCCAAAGGAGAGGTTTAGAATTTATTCTTAACGTGACCTGGTGGGAAATTTGGAGCTCACCAAAAGTGTTGTAAACCATTTTAGTATTAGGCGCCTGGGGAATACCACTAAACGGGACTTAACCTAAATAGTTTGTCACCATAGTAGCAAATTATTGCTACCGTTATAAATCAATATATTCACTGTTTTCACATTTATATTCCCTTTTATTACTAACAAGACGTTTTCCCTCTCGAAACGCATCGTGCGCCGGCTTGTAATGACTTCCACCACATTTATCATATTACTGAAACAAGGCACATACCTAACATTTAAAATCCATCATCATAAATAGAATGTTTTTCCTCAGCCACTAATAGAGCAATCAATATTCCACTCGTATTGAAAACCATCTATTTTATCTTCATTCCCCCCTCTCCCCCTCGTCTCCCTATGTGAGGACGTTCCCTTCTCCTAAATCTTTCAACGATGCATATTAGCATTTATATCATTCCATCCTTCGGCATCTTGCTCTATCAATAAATGTGGGAAAGGAGTAAAGAGGAGACTAGAATAAACAAGGATTAATCGTAGATTGTTAAAGAGAGGTATATATATATAATGGCTGACGAAATACCATCCTCAATTCACTCGACGAGGATTCTAGAAAGCGATCTCCCTATCAAAAACAGCCACCTTATTGTGAAAGGGAAGCCTTAAACCAGTTGTCGAAGCATTTTAAGTACATGGTACACTTAACGAGACTAATTTCTTTTAACGGCACATTGTTTTGTTTTGAGTATGCTCCGTGGTATGAGATGGATTTAAAATATAAGTTTACGAGTAAGCAAGAAATGTGGACTCCCGGCTACCGCTCGTACCAACCACATTCATATACTTTTTTTTTTCTTGCATTTGGTCTTACTAGCCGTTCGATTTATACGCTTATGTACTAATTACACTATGGTGCTATGAATGAGGAAGGTTATATTTAGAAGAAGTGTACCCACTTTTGCGTGGGGAAGAGTGGAAAACCATTTTGGAAAAACAACCTCAGTACACCCGATCGAGACTCAAACCTTGATCTCTCCAGCATCGGTAGTCTAGTCTAATGTGAGAGCGCGTTAGACCATGTGGCGACCAAAGTGGGTGCGTGTTTTTTATTGAACGGCGATGCTTGTAGCTCTTGGGATATGGGCGTACGGAACCCTTAACTCGCCGCTGCGGTACACCAGTGTACCACGGGCACACTGTTTGCGGAACACTGCCTTATACCATTCTACTACCAAAGCTTATCAGGTTTCTAGTGCCAGTCTGCGAAAAATTCTGGTACACTTGCTTTAAATTTAACCCTCCTCATACACATACACATTAGTGTAATTAGTAAATATGTGTATACTGTAATAAAATATGGTCTCTACAATTGAATAAACATAAATTATTGCTATATCTAGGGCTTAAGTTAACTTCAACAGAAAAAAAAAAAATTACGCAACCGTTAAAAACATCGAGACTCTCACAAAAAAAGGAAAAAAAAGAAAATCTTCGGGGTGTCCTCTGGGTGGTTTGAACCGGGCAAGGAACTATTTACACTGGGTTGTACCTTGAAACAATCTCCTTCTCCTCTCTACACCCACCTGCCCGACACTGCGGACCCCCACGGCTCGTCCAGGTTGATGTCCATGAAGGTAACCCACAGTGTGGAAGTCGGGGAGCGGGTATTACCTCAATGAAGGTTATGCAGCGATAACAGGAAATTACAGTATGCAAAAAGAAAAAAACTTACAAAAAAAAATATATACGTATTTTTTTTTTTTTTCCTTTAGCCAGGGACAATATTCTCTAGGTTTAGGACCTAGATCTTTATTGTTAGGGACAAAAAAAATGAAAAATGTGGCCCTGCCTACTCTAAATCATAATTATACTCCTTATAATGTACTTGGGGTACCTACTTAACAGATTAATCCTAACCTAGGTTACAACATAACAAAACATGAAATAAAACAATAAGAAAAATAACGCCGGCCTTGCACAGTCCCGAACTCGTGACCTGTTCCGTTTGGATAGATATCTTCAGGGAGAGTACACTAGCGGTGAAGGTCTGTAAAACTTGAGCGGTGTAGCAGCAAGAGAGAAAAAAAAAATATACGAATTTGAAGTGTCTTAAGTTACTTTGCTCAGGATCAGAAAAAAAAAAAAAAAAAAAAAAGGGATATATAATATATACTATCGCTGAGAATCACCCTTGTTTCGCTAGTCTCCACAAATCATGGAATATCCGTCGGAGAGGTTCGCGAATGGTTCCTCAGTGAAGACTGTCGCCCGTTCTTCATTTTAAAACACAATTTAGTGCCGGTTCATTAAATCTTGCCACTTAAACACTGATCTTTTTCCGGAGCACACGTTCAACACTTCATCTCCTCTCTGTATTTTTCGCGCCAGTGTCCTCTTCTCGCGCCTTTTTCCGCCTCCCGGCATCAATTCCGCGGGCTTTGATGAGGCCCCGCTGGTAGCATAAGATACAATTTTTTTGAAAATTCCAAATCCAGGTAAGTTATAAAAATGGAAATTCTCGAGAAATGTAAAATAAACGGGACCAAGAAAGAAGACAGTAATAAAGATGATTTTAGGTTGTTTGGAATTTGGGATGGTACAAAGTGTCCAAAAGGTCAGAATTTGACCTGAAACATCAAATTTTTCGGTAGGGCGGGAGTCCATCAACCCAAACCATATGAGCCTTATGCTCACTCCCCGTACGAAATAAGCTTTCGCAAGGTGAAAAGGAAGGGGGTGCGGGGGGAGCAATCCACATCTCGACGTCATGGTCGGGCATGCGCGCTGGCTTCACTTCTCTGTCCGCGCAAGCGCAGTGAAGACCGGCCAGGTATCGTCTGCAACTTGTTGGAGTCATGGTTGCCTCGAAACGAAAAATATATGATGGTATTTGGTCTTCCAGGTAAGTCTGGGTTCCTCTTGAAGTTTTTAATGGATACAAAAAAATATTTAAAATTGTGTTATGGACCGTGCAGAGCTTACAAAAGATATGGCAAAAAATATGAAAATAATATTAAATTTAATCAAGTCTCTGAAGGAGTTAGTTCATAGTTGTCCGCTAGGAGCGGTAAATGCCTTCTTTACAATAAAAGCAGATCAGGTCTACCAACAAAATTTAATTTTACTAATTAAAAAATAAAAATTAAGATAAACACGGGAGTTACTTAAACTTTGTTACAATACACTAAACAGGTCTTAAAGACATAAATCCAGTAATTTTTATAGCTATCAGATTTACTTTCACATATTCATAAGTCAAGTTACGTAATCTGCAACTGTAATTTTTTTATAGATCTTATTAATAACTGTAATATATTAAAAATACTCTTGTGCGCTCGTATTTTAACACCAGAAATATGTTACTGTTTTTTCCCGGAAGTTTCTTTCCACTAAAATCGTACAGTACCCCGGACTGGTTAAAGTTAAACAGGATATTACTTTTCTCTAAATCGTTAATGTAAGCTTTTAAAATGTCATCGTCTTGTGAAAAATCAGTAAAGAAATCATTTTATGTATTCGAATGAATAAATATGTAACAATCTAAAAGGAATACACAATATAATACAATATCTCGGGTAATAAAATATTTTGAAAAGCTTATAAAATATATATTCTAATAGAAATACATAATATACATATTGAAACAAAATATAATTGATTGAAGAAAACTTTTCTAACGTAAATTTTGTAAACAAAAGTTCAAAAGGAGTCCGTAAATGGGTTGACTATATTTTATTTAAAAAAACGTGTTATACAGCTTTTTTTGTTTTACATTACCAAACCACGCATTAATAAAAAAAAAGCTATGTATCACTATGGTAACAAACGCGTAACAAATTCCTATGGACTTCATTATAAAACGATTCAGGATTATCAATTTACTCGATACGATGTCACGAGTTACTTAAAAATATAGCTATCCATTAATAATAATTATTTTGCTAACTTTAATCTCTCTTATCAGCCTATCAATAATATATATATAGATATATAAACCAATGCCACATTATGTAATATTAATAACCTCAACATGAGATTGCTTTATGACGGTGTCCATTTCACACATTTTAATCCTTTTAATTAAAGCTTGATAACCGCCATTGTTCCCTAGTCTCATCCTGACAACTGACCTCATGGCGGCCCTTTTGTGTACGTTTATATTATAAATGGGTGCCAAACATTTTCGTCCAACATGCCTGCACCTGTGTGTGTGTGTGTCTGTGTGTAATGATTGATTTTACTTGATATGGTACATCTGCGCTAGTCCCCCTTCCACCCAACCCCTCCTCCAATCACCCCTATTACCTCATCCCCCCTATAAGAGCCCACCCACGGTTTAGCATACAATGAGTAAAACCCCACCCCTTAATGTTGGTGACCGTCATATATGACCGCCATATTACCTTGCTGCATAATGTGTTTTGACGTGACATTTGTTTTAGAGGCACAGCGGCCTAACTTCAAAATTTGGGCCTATCAAGGAGACATCGATAAGTGAATTTTTACTCATTTAACTTGCTAAGGTCCAATAATCATATTTAAGTCGGTAACATGTATGCACACTTAGCTAAGCGTTCTGGTTCTATTACCGGGAAAAAAAATCGTTAGAAAAAAAAGATGTAATTCAACTTTCACAGTGAAATTAAAAGCTGAGTGTCTGGTGTTGTGTCTGTTATGTATCTACGTTAGTTTATCATAGTAGTCTGATATAAAGTGCACGATAAATTATTCAAATGAAAAAAAAAATATTTCTAAAATTTAAAATTTTTTGCATTTATTTGTCGACAATAACGGGATATCTAACAGAGAAAAGATATTGAATCAAGTATCAAGGAGGAGACCTGGTGGTCTAGGGGTAAGGTGTCAGACTTCTGTGCTGGCGGCCGGGGTTCAATCCTCGGTCCCGGCACAGATTTATCTGATTTCCAAACCCTTCCTTCACCTCTGACAAGACATCTTGTGAATGTGGGGAATTCCAGGCCTGCACCGTGGTTCGGATTCCACGTTAAATGTAGGTCCTTCATTTCATCTCACAATCACCCTACCATTACACATTAGCGTAAGTGCGTATAACCCGAACGGTAGTAAGACGCGGTGATAATAATAATAATAAATAATAATAATAATAATATAATAATAAAAGTATCAGGGAAAAATAATTTTTAAGTGTATCAACCATCACGTTGTTGTGTGGAATTTTACATTACGTCCTACTGCCCACACGGGATACTTAAAATTTAATTATGATTATAGTATAGGTATGATGAAGGTAAAATTTATGGTAAATATACCTTCATTTACGTGGAGAAAGAGAGGTAAACTATTTAAAATAAAAACCCTTAACATACCTGTCTGTGATTCGAACCCCCATACTTCCTGTCACCAGCAAAACAATTTAGATATTTTAATATTTTATTTTTACTTTTCCCCTATCTGTTATTTCAAGGTGTCTATAATTTTTTTTAATATCATTGTAGAATTTAAATGCATGATTATTTACTCATTTCGTGCGCTATGATATTAATAGTGCTGAACATATTTTAGAGCAATTTCGAACAATAAAATAAATTTACTGCCCAAAACTAATTTTAATTTCATTGAAATAGTGGACACTACTGATTAACGAATTTAAATCACATAATATTTTCGTACCTTATTTACTATTTACATTCACCATGTCATCCTGTAATTTTTTTTTCTATGTTTTATTTGATTAAAAAAGGAACATTTTCCAGTAGGACAAAAAAAAACACGTTGTTTTGTGAGTCCATTTACTACGTTTTAATTTATGTTGTCAGCATATGTAGAATATACCACCATTGTTACTAAATTTTTTTAATTCGTATCTCATTTGGTTTGGAGATTTTAAAGGTGATTAAAAATAGGAAGTGACTGTTTAAAACCATATAAATATTAGTCATGAAACACGTGAACTATAATCAACAGTCCACAAACAATAGCTTTAAAATTTAGCAAAATAGAGAGTTCACAAGATGAAAGTATTACTTATCTTCTTTTGTTTATCATTTAAGGTATAAAGACACAAATAATGTTCGTCAACACTGGTTATTTTCTTCTAGTAAAACACTAAATGCGTCCCAGTTTGTGTGGAAAATCTTATGGTAAAACCTTCTTTAAACTCTTTGAAAGTGCCCCCAAAAGTTATAAATTGGAAAAAGTACTGGAAAATATTTTATTTCCAGTATTTAATTTACTGTTATTCAATATTCTACTCTAGGGTTTGATTCTATTTCTAGGTGTCATTTTTTAGATTAAAAATAATAGTACTTTATACAGTTATATTCTTAGCCATTTTGAATTTTGATCTCCATAGATTCGTTATTTATGTACAACTAATTTTAGAAATATTTTTTTGAATTTCACATTTAATAATCTGGACACAAGGTACACAAATTATGATTCATATTTAATATATATTTTTTAATGTTATTCAATGTTTTTTTTGGTATATTTAAATAATTTTCACGAGATAATTACTATTATAATTATTTATTTGAATTTATAATAATACTATTTTCTTTTATTTAACGGAATATAGTATCCATTTATAACAGAAATTCCTTTATTCCTTTTTTGTTGTAAATTTAGAACGAAAAATGAAAATGAAAATTGTGTGTAACGTGATATAAAGATAGACCCACAGCATGGGGCAAAGAAGAAACAAATTAAACAAGTAATTTGATTTCTGGGATGTTGGATTATGAAGCAAAATGAGTTTAATATGCAGAATGGGAAATATTCTCACAGAGAATCGTTTCTCGGCTAGTGAAACGTATACATAATAATTATAAAGTCTTACATAGGACCATCATCATTACACGGAGTAATTGCACCGTTAATTTAGATACATCTTGGTGGTTAAAAGATAACATATGTGGTATATAATAGTTGAAATAAAACGTGTAAATTTCTAGTGTAGTTGCTGATTGTAAACGATTAACCGAATTTAACTTTTATCAAGTTTGCTCATAATTTTGATAGCGTTTAACTTGAGGCGTTATAAATATAATTCCTAGATAAATAATGTGTTTGGAATATACTGTACATGATATAATTGACATAATAATGCGTATTTTAAATATTGTTTTTAGTTGTTATTTGAACTTTGGCCACTTTCTATATTAACTACCAAAGTCTCGGGCCAAATCATGAAATAAATATACCCACCAAAATCAGTGTGTCCAGGGCATAAATAAAACGGGCCATAGATGGCAGTTCAAATACTTTTTGGGTATACTGAGAGTAAGGGTTTGTCTTAAACGGTTTCCCACTCTCCCTCCACTTATATGGGGGTATATTTCCTCTCAAAATCTGACTTACTAATCCTTAATCTATCTGCGTGATTAATATAATAAATGCGTACAGCCCGAACGGGTGATGAGATATGGTTTAAAAAAATTAAGATGTGCAATACAACAACAAAAAATTGTAGTGTTTTACTTCTACACTCTTAAAATTTAATTCAATCTTAGTTTTCGATATTTATTCCAATATTAACGTTGTCATATAGAACCAAACTATATTATTGTAGTGGTTTACAAATATTTAAGTAAATCGTCTTCAGCAACTTGTATTTTCTTCCATAATTAGTTTTTATGGTATTTAAAGATAGCCAAACAGTTTTTTTTTAAAAAAGGGTATAAAAATTATATGTAAAAATAAGATTAAAAAGTCATTACACTTCACATTTTTAACAAGTCTTAAAAATGAACTCTTGAATAAGTCAATAAATTTCTAAAATGTCAAAGCTCTACGTTGTTAAACATTCCCCATTTACGTCAAGAGAGAGAGATACCCTCTCCCCTCTTAGTACCCCTCCCTTGTCCCTGTTTTAGGGGAAGCTCTCATTCCTCGATCCCTTCGTTTCGTACCCATTTGTCTTTCCAATCATAACTCAACCCTTAGAGCGAAATTTTCGGGAGCCAATGTTTCCACTCATTATTCGCAATAAATCCTTGTTTTTTGTAGGGTACTCGATGTTGTAAATATACAGAATTACCCTCCAACTCCACCTCTTCACCCCTTATTCCCCCTACCTCACCCTCATTCGTGCTCCATCCCGTTGCATTTTACGCTGCCTACATTCCCCTCCCCACCCCCTCTTTCCTCCACTCATTTCTCTCCCCCCACCATTCGCCAGCAACTTGCAATAAAATTAATGAACACCCACCCACCCCACGCTAATAGTCACAGTTGAGGTGTTTGGAAACAGAAGGGACTATGAAACAGTTGTCAACGAAAATAAATAAAGATATCCAATAATATTGTTCTTTTTAACAGCGTCATTAGCACCCTTTTGGGTTAAATGAGTATACTGGAGTCTTGATAATTCGAGCTTAGGCTATCCGAAACACAATATAATGAATGTTGTATTTAATTTATTTATATTCCATTGTTGGTTTTACATTAATAGATTAATAGTTTTTTAATTTATTGTATTATTCAAACCATACTGTGGAATAATCATTAATAAACTTTATATCATAAGAGTTTTTATTTAATTTTGATTTAATTTGGATTTGTTTGGCTTACACTCCCTCTACCCCCTCCCCCCTGTTTCCATACTATCCGACATCTCGCCTATCCACTACTTGTCGGCCCCTTTTAGGTCGGATGATCGAGACTCTAATGTGCATTAATCACGCTAACGAGACACGGATAAAGAATATATATGTATACTCATGAAATGGGAATGGTAAACCAGTTTGAAACAAAAGAAAACACACTTGGTACACTCAACCGAGACTCTAACCCAAAACATCACTTCATGGGAAAACGAATCCAACACGATAGTGACGTGACTAGCCCAGGGTTGTGAAAACTTACTTATAGGAGGACCAAATTTTTAAAAAAATGAGTGTGCCAAAGCTTTATATTTATTAATTTGTCTTGAAATTTAATTTTAATAATTGATAAAACACACATACTGACATGAATAAGCTTAAATATATTGATAATATATAACATTCCCAAATAGCTTAGTGGCTAAGAATTCCTTTAAGTTAATCCAGAAGATAATTATATATGACGATGTGTGAGATGAATGAAACTATGAATTATCTTTCAGCTTTTGTTGTTTCTTCATGATATGGGTTAAACTTTGAGGAGGTGTTTCCCAAGAGAGAGTACAGATGTTCATCAATAAGTCGGTTTCTAAGATGCAAACAATGACATACATTTATCGACATGATTTACCAAGTTTGTAAATGTTAATTTGGCATGATTTTATATAAGAAAATACAGTTTAGTTGTGTTTAAAAAAAATAACGAAACACATTTAAATTATTTACCCCTCAGGCTGGATTGAAAATGCGACAGGCCTTATTTTACGCGTGTCGGAAGGCAGATTGGCAAGCGCTGGTGTGAGTGAAGGTGGTGTACACTGACTGTAGGTCAATCGCAATCATGGAGTTGTCTAGTGAAGTGTGCTTATTAATTGCTACAGAAAATGTTCATTTAAAATTAAAACCAGAGAGAATTGCAGTGCATGAAATTAATATGTTAAGATGTGAATTTGGTATATCTTCTGCTATCTCTTGCCAGCACTTACTCAAACCGCGATGTAATTGATAAGTGAGACTTTAGTCTCTTGTTTCAAATTTGGGGTTTTATAAAAACTTTCGTGGTGTTTCTTTATCTATCAAAAATGTATTTAAAAAAAACTGATTTAAACAAACAGTTAAAACACCACCACGTGCACGCCGATATTAAATTTAATCGGGAATAGGAATGGAATATTCATTCCGGTAAACTATCTGACTCAGTCCTCTGCGCGCGCATCCAGTCGGCTGTCGCAACTACATTACCACTCCCTCTGCACAACACAGATTCATCCTCGCGCCGGTTTTCGGAATTGGTATCGGCCTGCACTCTGGACGTACTGTTACATGGGAAAAATAAGACGCACCGTACTCTGTTGGGTTGTGAACTCAACAACTTTTACTACCAAAGTTACCTTAAAAAAAAATCAAGAAGAATAACTTGGTGGCATGCGTGTCACTCATTTCGAATGATACAAAGAGTCAACTCTTGCAACAGATTGGACTGCCGATGTGTGGTTTTCCTAAATGATTTTTTTCAAATGTTCCTCCTCACAAATTTGGGTACAATTCCTCTGAATTAAAACTTCTCATCCCTAATACAATAGCTTAATTAGCACGTATGTGGGTAAACGTGGCACTAAAAAAACCATGGTTAATACATAAAATAAAAAATCTACGTCATTGTTTGTAAAGTTTATCAGATTACCAAGTGAAAACACAATGGATTATTTTGAACGTGGGAATTTCTTAGGTCTATACTTGTGTGAGAAATACCTTTATATTCATTAATATGGGTTATTAAATAATTTGTTCAAAAGTTTTTTATAACTGATTAACCCATTGTTTATGGATGAGGGGGGTATTTAATATTAGCTACACCAGCATTAGGTAGAGCTAGATTGGGTTAGGGGAGTAACTGAGTGATAAAAAACTCCCATTGCACCCATCCGGGAGTTGAACCTTGATTCCTCCTCATCGAAGCGAGTAAGAAAGATGAGAATGAATTTTTAAACATGCTAGGCTGGATATAATATGGGTAAAATCTTCAAGGTATTTATGTCCTCATGGTAAATACAGTAATATAACATTTGGCAGAAAATAACATATTATGGTTTCACAATAAAATATTCCAAGATAGAGATTTATAACAACTAACTTAATTGTAAATAGATATTAATGAATATTTTTGTCCCCTTATTTCACTACCCGCTTGAATTGTGCGCAAATGTAATTTCTTTAATCTGTTATCGGTGAGAAATGTTTAATTTATAGAATACTTGAATTTGCATGGAAAGAGTGTTTTGAAGAAAGACCACCCTCAGTAGATCCGAGTGGGGTTATAACCCCGATCTCCCCGTCATCAGCAGTCTTGTCTATTGCGAGAATTACATCTTAGACCATTCGACCCTTGGTGTGGGTAAAAATTCTGTTACTAATTAAAATTAACAATAAAATCCCCACGTTGTTTTATCACGTTTTGTGTTTGAATAAACTTTTAAATGGGACTTTTATATAGAATATAAAACATTTATTTACTTATTTCATATTTTGGTTTTGTAACATTCACGTTTATTTTACTTTGATGTGAATATGCTACATCACTTAATTCACTAACGAAATACTGTTTGTATTATGTTTTAATACTGAAAATTCGCTCTATGTTTGAAATACTTTACTCCCATCATAAACAATATTAGCTCTCTGTATTGTATGATCAATTCCCTCCCGTCTGTAAGTTTGTGGAATTGAAACCAGACCACACAATCTGTGTCCGATTCAATGTTCGGAGAAAATATTCTGCTATTTGATGTTCAGAGGTTCTTTGAGCTCCGTTCGTGGGAATATGATTTTGGCTAACACATGTTGTTTGTTTGTTTGTTTAATTATACGTGGGTCTGTTTGAAACGCTAACTAGCATGAGGGGACAACCATTTTGTAAGAAGGGAAACGGAGGTGGACAGAGCTACTAAATGATGGATAACTGTTTGTGTATTTTGATAATGAATGATTTCATAAACCAGTCAAGCTTTGAAATAACTTTATCTTATAACATTTCTTCTCTTTTAAATTGGAAAATAATGAACGATATATTTTTTGTATTCTCTCTAATTAAATGATTCGAACAATGTATTAATTTTATATAACAATAGCTAAAGATTTATTATAATGTATTAAGAAAATGTTACTTGGTTTAGTCAATGTAGTGAACTAAAGGTCCCGGGTTCTATTCTCGGATCACCCCAAATTTTATCATTACTTGTAATATTAGAGCTTACACTTTACTTTAGTTAACCAACCATAGGTAAGCTGTTGTCTATTATAGGATTTAAGTCGGTTTGAGAGTCGTGTGCTTATGATAATCAGATGGTTCAGAATATTCACGTTAAATACCCCTATCACACGCTTCGGTGATCAAGTTGTTTACAGCGTAATTATCGTGTTAGACTGCTCTTCTGATGGCGGAGAGGTCAAGGTTCGAATCTCGTGTTCTGATTAACTTATTTTACTGAATGGTTTAACACTATAACTTAATGAAAACTCGGGTACATTCCTTTTAAAAATTCTACCTTACTAATCCATATTCCATTAGCGTCGTATTAATGTATCCGTATAATCTGAATGGGTAGTAAGACGCGGTGAAGAGAAACTATTTTCAGAAATCTATGATTTATTTATAATATTTGTCTTTTACTGTAAATTACATGTAGGTTTACTACTAAACTAAAACAATGTGGATATCATGTTATATCGCTAATTTATTTTTAATGGGAAATTGTTCCTTAGTTTCTAGAAAATTGCCTCGAAAGTTAAAACACCAAACACAATACGCTCGCGGGGTCTAAGGAAGGTTTAAAAGACGTAACGAGGAGGGTCACGCGTAAAGTATTTTCCTTACCACCTGACCCTTTAAGGGCTTATAAACTCTTGAAAGACTTCAAGCTTTTAACTTGACGGCTTCGTATTAAAAAAAGGTTTCTATGTTGACCCTCTCTCACACCCTACCTCTCTTCCCCACTTCTTGGGGACCCTTACTACTCCCCAAATTACGCGTGTCACGTATTTTCAAAGGACGGGTCAAGTTACTTTGCAGATTGTTAAAGAAGGGGACTTGGAATAACTCATATAAAGTGAGTTTTGTAACACTTGATCATACTTTATTTATTTTCACATTATTTGTCTAAGAATTAATTTGAAATATATTTTGAAGCGTGCTAAAGCTCAACAGTCTAGTATCAAACTGTTTTTAAATTGATATTAAGGTGAAAAGGTAGTTGAGGTCAGCCATTTTACAATTTGAATAGCAAAACCTAATTTTGCTCAGAATAAATTAACTATTTCTAAGTGGGTACGCTCAGCTAAACTTTCTACGCGTAGTACTATCAACAGTTTAAATATTAATAGTTAAAATAATAATCTTTTATTGAAAAAATAAAACAAAACCTATATACGGAAACAATATTTAATTTATGTTGAACAAAAAAAAAGTGATGAAAACTTAAAATGGTCTTAACTATGCTCATTAATTTACATCCCGCGTTACACTATATCAGTGCAGTATTATATATATATATATATATATAATAAAAATACTCAACCCGAAGTCGTTTGCATCCGCAACGTGTTGATAGTCAGCTGTAGAGCCTAGGCAGCGTTGAAGAGGTGTACTAGGGAAATAAGGAGTGAGGTAATTTCCCGTTTCTTTCTTCAATTAGTCAGAAGGTACTTGTTGGAAAGTCCGCCAAGCTCATCGAAATGCACACACCAACTGAAACTAGCCCTTAAAGTGACACCTTCGCTCCATTCATCACAGGGTCTGGCTGTATTCTGAGTACTCGCTTTGCAGTGAATTTTCTTTGCAAGTGGGTGTAAACTAATGTAACTCCAGAGCTGTTTTTTGATAGGTCTTACCGCTTAGCCACAAGAGACCTCCAAAGAAAGGTCCGCACCACTTTAAAGTTCCTCCACCATTTTAATTTTTTGTTCCGGGGTTAAATTTGTTTTTTTAACTTTTGGAATTTTCTGTTGGTTACAGGCTAGAAGTTATAAGTTTGCCAAATTTCAAGTTTATAGTTCA
The DNA here is from genome assembly GCA_039000515.1 of Timema cristinae. Classification (NCBI taxonomy): domain Eukaryota; kingdom Metazoa; phylum Arthropoda; class Insecta; order Phasmatodea; family Timematidae; genus Timema; species Timema cristinae. Next base: position 44,765,180 of record JBCFYV010000024.1, read on the forward strand.
TCTGGAAGTGGGTAAACATTGTCAGTGAGTGAGTCAGACCATGTGGCTTTATAGTAGTGTTGAATATTGAATGTTATTAATAGTATAATTCATACATCTGTCACTCTAATATTTGTCAGAGCCATAAGTGAGGCTGAGACAAATCAATGGGAAAATAACCAATTTTCTCTAGCCCATAGCAGAAGATAAAGTGCATTGAAAACACTATATCTCACTAGAGATAGATCTGGTCAATGTTAGAATTCTGGTTGAGTGTACGGAGGGTTAATTTTCCTAAATGTTTTCCCACTCACCATTCACGAAAATGCGAGTACACTTCCTCAAAAGTTCAACTTTCCTCAAACCTATCATAATTGTGGAATTGGCACATAGACGTATAACCGAACGGGTAGTAAGAAGTGGTACTAAAAAAACACAAACACTATTACATAAAATTATGCGTGGACAGTTTTCTTTATTTTATAATGATTATATCGGTGACCTGGTGGTCTAGAGGTAAGGTGTCGACTTCTTGCTGGGGTCCGGGTTCAATCCTTGTCCCGCAAAGATTTATCTGATTACCAAACCCTTCCTTCACCTCTGACAAGACATCTTGTGAATGTGGGGAATGCCAGGCCGTGTCCACCGTGTTACCCATTACACATTAGCGTAAGTGTGTGCAACCCGAACAGGTAGTAAGACTAATAAGAATATTGTAAATTACAATACTTCTCAGCATAATTATAGTATCTAGATTGTATTTTATCAACACCAAACCAAATCCATAAAAAGTTATATATTAGAGTAGGAAGCCCTTAATTTTAATAGTGTCCTATATTAATATTTGTTGGCCACTATATTTCTCGCTATGCCTAGTCCATACGTTACCCTTCATTCTTTACAAGACCTTGCCGTAGATAGTAAATAGAAAACACTCACGTTGCTATTTTATAAACTCTTATTTCTTGGGCAGATTTGAATGACGGTGACTGTACCACTACTCCAACCCTCTCTCCCGTCCTGATGTCATTTCTTATAAATTATGCCCCCTTGCCTTCAACACAATATACAGGAAGGAAAAGATTTTTGAATGCTTCCTACCTTTTATTCAACCTTTTCCCCCGAAAAAATTCCCTTCGTTTTTATTTCTTCCTCTCTTCATACTAGGGTGGGTTTATTGTGTCGCCTTATGAAGGGAGGAAAAATATATCCAACCAGCCGATAATTCCATCCTCCGCAAATACGTCACCAAAATAAAGAGATGGAAAAATGGATATCTTCAAGAAAATGACAATTTAGTAATTCACAATTCCGATACCATTTTCTTTCGTGTATTTAATATTTCTTCATAGTTTGGAAAGTGATATTTTCACTATAACTTTTGTAAAGCAGTGTTTGAAAGCTGGACATCATAATTGTGATACACTCTTTATTAGAAAATGTATGTAATAAATATTATATATTTGAGATGAGACTTTCAAATAATCAAATCCTTCGAATACTATGTTATTTGTAAAAATCTCAAAGTATATCGAATAGAAAATTATGAAGACCTTGACTAAAAAATAATAATTTTAATTGGTGAAAGGAGTGTAGTAAAAAGAATAACCAAATCATAAACATGATTATCTTGCTACTTACTTGCTATACAGTACTAAGCTCTCGAAAGTTAGTTGCCACAGTGAAAAAAGTACGCCACATAACCCTATCTTAAGATCTATCCTGTCCACCTCTATATATCCTATTTATTTCAGGTATATTCTACTGTTACCCTCCCATCTACATCTAGGTCTCCCAAATGGTTTCTTCCCATAGTGTTGTCCAGTAAGTACCCTGAACAAGGTTCTAGATTATTCCATTCAAGGCGGCATGTTCTGTACACACTAATCTACGAGACTTGATCATATATTGTCATTTGTACAGGCTATGTAACTCATTATTATGTAACCACATTCACTCCGCAGTAGCTTAATCTAATTTTGAACCAAAATCTTCTTATTACCTTGTTTTCGAACCGCCTAAATTTGTTTTCGTCATGTAAGGTAAGATACCACTTTTCACACCCATAAAGAGCAACCGGGGCGACTGGTTTGTGTATTCTGAGTTTTACATTTCTTGACGCAGGCTTGAGATAGTAATAGCATTTCCCGACTGTATTATTTTCCTCATTTCCAATCTAATATAGTCATTGCTAGTAAAAATTGTCCTAAATACTAAAAATTCCTAAAAACTGATTAACCATGCCAAATGATATGTTGTTCGCAATCATATCTAAAATATACTCCTCAATCTGTGTTCTATGTGTGATCATATACTCATTATTTTCAGCGTTCACTTCTAAAACCATTTCGTCACTAGCCCTTGTTAAAAATGTCTGCATTTCTTGCCACAACCCTGCCTTACTATTGCTCGACATAGCTAAAGGGTGACCTGGCAGTCTAGGGGTAAGGTGTCGGACTTCTGTGCTGGGATCCGGGGATCAATCCTCGGTCCCGGCACAGATTTATTTGATTGCCAAACCCTTCCTTCACCTCTGACAAGACGTGTATTAATCACAACGTGTGAATGTAAGGAATGCCAGGCCTCCACCGTGGTTCGGATTCCACGTTAAACTGTAGGTCCTCCATTTCATTTCACGATCACCCTACCATTGCACATTATGTAAGTGCGTATAAACCGAACGTATAGTAGGACGCGGTACTAATAATAATAACATAGCTAGATCACCTGCGTATTCTAATAGCTGCATCGTACCATTTAATGTCAACCCTTCCTACTCTCTTACATTACACTAATAGCATACATACTCAAACTAGATTAAAAATAATGGGAAAGTGCATCTCCTGGTTTCAACCTAGTATGTATTTTTAAAGTGTCTGATAAGTGATATGTAGCAACCCGTGCCCTGCCACGCGTGTTGGTCAAACATATCTCAATTATATTCTGAAAATTGAAAAAATGACACCTGGACACTGGATCGAACCCGGAACCTTTTGGATTATTACGCCAAGTGGCAGCATGAGCAAATCCGAGTTGAAGGTGGCTGTGTTATCTGATAGCTTGTGATCTTAATAAAAGTAATCACATACTAGTAGCCGATTATTTCCGCCAGTCCATCATAGACTCTGCCTTAAAATATGAGTGAAGAATGACCCTGAGCACGGGACAAATCCTGGATAGCTCAGTAGTTAGAGCATTGGCGTACTTACCAAAGTTCCCAGGTTCTTTTCCCGTGTCCAGTGTCATTTTTCAATTTTTTGAATATGATATATTGATGAAAAATTACTCAATAAAAAGTATAAATAATTGCTTCAGCTATTTGATTCATACCTCAACTAGCCTGGCAAGTATTTTTGGGTCTTCCAAACTTAGAAGAAACAAATTATTGATATATGAAATTTTAGTCAACGGAATGTTGACCTTTTGAAAAGCTATGTATAGTTGATGAACCGTCAAGATTTATTCCCATTTTTTTCTAATATTGGCCAAATATTAAAGATTTTATCCTTTGTTGATCTATTTACACGAAATTCACACTGATTATCCCTAATTATTTCATTCGCAAATGGAGTCCATCTCATTAGAATTATGTTCAGTAAAATTTTATATAATGTTTTTAATAGTGAGATGATATCGTATTATTATAATTTATTTGAGTGAAACGTTATCTTTTTTGTTGGTTAAACACTAATAATAAAACTGTAATCAAATATTCTTTCCAGAATTTATTGTATTTAAAGTTATAGTAACAAATTGCTTTAACCAAGAAGTTTACAAGCAATTGGTTATACTAATCTTATTTCAACTTATATCTAAATACAGTAGTAAAGTGTTAGACTAAGACGATAATAATTATGTAAATAGCTTTAATTATTGAAACAATAATTGGCTTAGATTTATATCACTTATATTTCATTATATCAAACTTGTTTCTTTCTATAGGGTCTATTAGTATATATTTACGAGGAGAAATAATATTAAATGTAGTTTTTTTTTTCTTTCAGAGTTGATATATTGATGGCAAGAAGAACTCTTGTGGTGTCTGAGAAATTGCATTGTAAGTAGTTGTCTTATATTACCAGTTATTTCAGAAAGTGGAGGGTAATTTTTTTCTTATATGAATACAAATTATATTTTAATCTATTACTATCCAACATTATAATTTGAGAGGTAAATTTTGATTTGAAATTTTGTAAATAGTAAGGAAGAAACAGATAGTGAATTTGTCTCGCTTCCCTGTTAGGGATTACAATACTAGCGACCAGTGGCGTGTCGTGGAGTGTTTTCAAGGAAATCAGACCTTGTTAAAACTGTACCTGTGAAATTTCTCGTCCCATTTAGCCCTATTTGACCAATAATACATTTTCTCTGCTCTTCATACCTCACACGGGAATGTATTCCCCTCTATACCTGACCAATGCGTGTTCTACTGATGGTTGTGAACAATTCGCAGTTACTGTTTAAATTAATGCTGCTTATCCTGGCAACACTTTACGACACGCACTGCTAATGACACTTGGTCGCCGATATAACCGACGTGAGAGCCAAGCCTTCCTCACAGTTTGAACATACTATCTTCCCATTGGTTCAAATTTAAACAAAGTGAAAATGGTAGGTAAAATATGAGAGTAAGATGCGATCAATCCGACGTCATATAAGGAACTCGATTGATCAAAAACGAACACCTGTTTTCAAATATGGTCACTCTGAATTCAAAGTTAGGAGCAATCGGTTTCAAATTCTTATAATCAGCTTTTTCAAATTCATGATTTAACTGTAAAATGTGTGTAATTATGTGATTTGTTTTATAAAAACTATACAAGCTTCTACAATATTGATTATACATTAAAATCAACACTACCCAATAAAAATTTAGTAATTATACCAACTCCATTTGTTCATTTCTTTCAAAGGAAAAGTTAGAACATACGACGTGAGAGTACCATTTTAAGTCTACAAGTTCGTTTTAGTTTTACTTACGAGGTAAATATACGTTTTAAACCAATATGCAAGAACGTCATAACACTATCATTAAATTAACCCATCGCCCCCCTTCCCCAGCCACCGCTTTCAAACCTCCGACCAATCGCACCAGAACCTATCGACGTTTTAACTAAAAGCGTGACGAATTGGGTGATAAATCAGTATACTCGAGACGTAGCCAACCATCGATCAACTGAAGGTTGTGTAGATCTCGCGTTTAACGCTTTTAACGTGATGACGACTGATCTAATAGACTATAGTGTGGTGAATAACCGGATGGGTGCTAGAAGATAATTTCACATTGACGGATGGTTATACGGCTGTACATAGAGAAAAACTTATTTAAAGGAGGTTGGAGATTTCTATACCTCATATATCTTACGAATTTACATCGTACAGCAAAAAAAAAACAACCACCAATAGATCAAATTTCACCTATTCATACGTCAAGTCATGATATCTGAAGCTGTCACCTTTAATATATATTAGATAGTTACTCGTTCTTCCCACAGGATGTGTTTAATTATATGTGTCTATATCTAGGAACCTCTCAAATTGGTCCACCGAAAATTTTATATGTAGAAGAATTAATATCTCGATCCCACGGAGAGAGAAATATTGTATCAAAAAATCCAAATTCGAGATCTTGATAGATGTAGACTTTTTTTACGACCCCCTAAAACAAAAACAGTAGTTTTCATGATGCGTCTGTGTGTATGTATTTTGAATTAGAGCCGAAACCATTTTCCAGATCAGACTAAAACATGGTGTATAGGGTTATTATAAGGTTCTCCCAAAGAATTTTTTGAATTAGATATCCAACCCAAAAGTTAAAGGCGATAGAACGAAGAGCCGATTAAAAAAAAAAAAAGATTCTAACGATTTCGACTAAAATTTGATTTCGGCATTGCTTAACATTACTAACAAAATGAATACTCCCATTATATAGTTAACATGATTTTGAGTGTAGTGTGTTTTACATAACGGATATTTCCAATTTGGATCACGTCATTGAGGTAGACCCTATTAAATAACACATCATTGCGTAAATGTAGTAATATTAAAATAATACAATAATAATTACTATTCTTCGGTTAAACACTTGAGTACCAATTACGGTAATAGGCTAAGAATTGAGAACGTTGAATATAGAGGAAGTGAACCCACATTTTCGTGGAAGTAGAGTGGAAGAACATTTAGGAAAAACCATCCCAGTTCACCCAAGTGAGATTCGAACCTCGATCTCCCCATCCTTAACAGTCTAGTCAACACGAAACCAGCGCGTACTAACAGAACACAGGCGGATGCAAATTAAAACTAAGATTATTTTATTTGACATATATTGATATAAAAACCAATAGTTTCCAAGCTATAAGCTTTTTTTATGTCTTTGAATTTGGAATTTGATTGTTTGCTTATCTCAATGTTTCTTCAACCGTGACTAACATTTCATTTATGCTTTTTGGTAGAATGTGATTCTATTTTTCCCGTAATATTTTAATAAAGTATATAATTTTGTTTCAGATATTTTACAAGTTTTAAGTAAATGTCTTCATTTTTAAACAAAATAACAATAAATTGTATGCGGTGCATGTAATAAAACATAATACATTAGAAACTGGGACCGAAGCTTATTCGGATTAGTGAAATTTTCAGATTAAGAGAGAGAATACAGGAATACAATATTTTCACGAATTTTAAATTAGAGTTGAATAAGTTTAATCAAATGTTTATATATTTAAATTATGTAAAACATGTAATATGTACTGACCCGCCTCGGTGGCGTAGTTGGCTAACGCGCTTGTCGTGTTGAGCTCGACTGCTGAGGACGGGGAGATCGAGGTTCGAATCTTGGTCGGGTGAACTGGGGGTGGTTTTTCCTAAATGGTTTTCCACTCTCCCTCCACGCAAATGTGGGTTAACTCCTCTAAGTCAACCTTTCCAATTCCTAAATCCATTAACGTAATTAGTACTTAAAGCGTATAACCCGAACGGGTAGTAAGACGCGGTGCTAAATATTATTAATATGTACTGAAATTATTTTTAATTCCAAGAAAACACATTGTGTTGACTACCACATATAAATATTGAGCATTTATAATCAGATATAACTTTTTATTACAATTTTCTTTTAACTTTGAGCTTGTCACTCAATAAAATATATTTAATTTGACTTAATATTTTCCCCATTTCCTGAAAATTGCGTTTAGATTATTCGGAATTTTGGACTACGCGGGTTTTACTGTAGTTAAAATTTATTTTTATATTTTTATTTGCTTTAGCCTGATTTTCTTACGACTAGACATCTAGAAGGATTTGTTTTCTACTAGAAGCCTACATTCTACGTAGTAGGATTCTAGTAGTAAAAATACCTTTTAGGTGGTTGTTAGTGAGAAAATCAAGCCAAAGCTCCTCTAAAGTTTACCTTCTATATTTCTCATCGCCCTGTGCCAATGTTCAGCCGTCCATCTTACCCAGATTTCTCCACATCCATCAATTATTTGATTGAGTGTCTATGTAAGTAGTCTCCCGAACTTATAAAAATCGATAGCCCACAAGAAAGACGAGTGTTTGAGTATTGTCTAAACAAGGAAAAGCACTAAAGGAATTTTCTGCCTCAGAATAATTTTTTTGTATAACCGAGAGGAATCTTATTTCAGTTTTACTACCCTCATCCCTCTTTTCTAAGTTTTTTTTATTATGTAAAGAAATGCAATTTCTTTTGATGTTTACGATCTATCACTGGAGTTTCAAAGTTGGGCTTAAACTAGACCACTAAGTTTAAAATACTTGTGCCTTATCTTGATTGATTACATCCTATAGGTGCAACTTAACCGTGATTTCTCACAATCTTGATAATGCCACTAAAATTGGTTTTCTTTCGTTGAACAAAGTAAGTCATAGCTCATTACGCTTATGGCTTCAATATTTTAAAAAAAATTTTAAACTACTTTTAACATGGGATTTAATTAAGACCAACTTATTTGTGAGTTGTCCCAAGATAGTTTAGTTTCCACTCCTTACTAGTGGTAGTGTGGACAAAGGCTTAAGTCTCATCTTGTATGGTTTTTCAGTGGCAAGGAGGTAAGGGCTAGAATTCAGAGTAGGAAAGTGTTTAGAAATAAAATAATCCAACTCCACTAAAATGCCGATACATTTTCTCTAAATTACCTATTCCTCATCCCTAACCCATTAACATAAATATGTGAATCAAAGGTAAGCAGCATTAGTTTAAACAGTACCTGCGAACTGTTCACATCCCTCAGTAGAACCCTCATTAGTCAAATAGGGCCCAAGTGGGCGATAACGTATCACAGACACAGTTTTAACAAGATCTGTTTCCCTTGCAACACTCTACGACACGCCTCTGATTAATGATAACTAGCAGATCTGGATTCAAACCGCAATCGGGTATACTTTTCCTAAATGGTTTCCCTATACCAAAATGTCATATTCCCTCTAATATATATAATATGCGTTTAGCCAAAGTGTGTAGAAATACACGGTGCGCGCACGCACGCGCATGGACACCCCCCCCCTCCCCACACACACAATAAAAAAATATGGCAAATTAAAATATATCAATTTTAGATCCCTATTATATATTTGTATGTTAAAAAGATAATTATTTATGGATTATATAGTCCATTCACAAAACGTGTAAAAATTTTATGACAGTTATTTTAACACCACGTCGTACTACCCATTCGAGTTGTACGATTATATACTAAAAATACTGATGGTTTGTAGGAATAAATGGAAGTTATATTTATGAGAAGTGTACCCGAATTTCCGTGTAGTAGGAGTGGGAAAGAATTTTGTACAAATATTCCTCAGTACACCCGACAAAGATTCAAATCCCGAACCACCCTTTATCGGTAGTATAATCTACTGCGAGAGTAGCGCCTAAGACTATGCGGCCATCGAAGTGGAATATGACAATAATTCTGAAAGCCATTTAACACACATCTCGTGATGTGTAACAATCGTCGTTGGCTAATCCGTAACCCATTTTAAATTTACCATAGTTAAAAAAATTAGCACCAATTTACCATAAATATGTTTTAAAGTGTCAACTTGTTTTTAATATATTCAGCATACATGGCTTCTCTAAATTAGTCATAGCATTAGTAAAAACATTTAACACGATAAATTATTCATATAAGAGAAAAAGAAGCCATTTTAATAATCCCGAATTAATCCAACTCTACTGAGAAAATAAATTTAGTTCTGGAAATACTTTTACAAACGTTCTACTGAGAAAATGTCTTAGATTCAAAATGACGTTGTTAAAAATGAAAAAAAAAAAGTATTTGAAAAAGGTCAGCAGGCAGGCCCAATCTTCAGATGATAACTACTGTGACACAAGCCATTACACGAATTTCCCCTTCAAATCACTCCCATCCCATCGTCTTCCCCCCAACATCACGACCTCATCAGCAATGACCATTTTCCCAAAGAAAAGTGAGGGGGAGGGGAGAGAGGTGAAGAGTTTTCTTCCCCTAACCCCCCCTTCAATCCATATTTTCGGATGAGGAAGGGTGAAATGGGTCGTGAGGTCTTTCGCTGACGCCTGAGGGTTCAACCCTTCACATATTTCACACCCGTGGGGTAAAGGTTGGAGGAAGGGGGTGTCGTCCTTAACCCTTCTTGACGACTTTGTGAGAGTGGGACGAAAAGGAAGAAGGGGGGGTGCGCAGGGAAGAAGGAATCTGACAATAGAACTCGGAAGTTGGTTCCATCAACAGCAGTTCAACCGGGGAAAGAGAACCTTATGTTCACTTAAAAAAAAAATCAAATACTACTTTTAAATTACTCAGTAATAAAATAATTGTCAAATTAATAAATTATTGCTGTATTTTCCCCCTCCTCGTTCTCACCCACACCCTACAGCGTTAAACTTACTAACCGCTCGGGTAGTACGCTAATGACTTTAGGGATTAGGAAGGCTATATTTATAGGAAGTCAACCGGTATTTGCGTGGAGAGAGATTAAAAAACAATTTAAGAAAACTACGTTCACTACACCCTACCGAGATTCGAACATCGATCTCCCCGTCATCGTCAGTCTATCTTACTGCGAGAGTGACGTATTAAACCCTGTAGTCCCCAAAGTGGTCGTATGTGTATTAATTACTCTAACGTAGTAGGAATGATGAGGGTAGAATTTAGAGTAAATTTACTCAAATTTGCATAGAAGGTGAATGGGAAAACTTTCTTAAATATTGTGCTTATTAAAACCCCTTTGTCACCGGAGAAAAGCCAGACCTAATGAGTTTGGCATTTAGTACACGTTCCCACTTTTGAAAATCATATATTTTAGGGGTTTTAAATTTTGGTTTAATCCTCTTAATTAAACTAGGCCCAGCTATCTATATTGTCTAGAAAATAATTACGTAATATTCTTTATGGCCGATTGATTATTAAACGGCTGGGCACGCAGGTTACGATGTTTCACTTTCCCTTCATGACAATGAGAGTACATTTCCTCTAAATGATACTCTCCCCATCTCTAACCTATTAGTGAAATTAAATAGGGATAGCCTTGATGGGTAGTAGGATAGTATATTTTTATTTAGGATGAAAGATTTTTTAAATAAACCTGAAATTTATTTTAACTTTACAAAAAGCTAATCAAAATTTCGAAAGAAAAAAAAGTTAACATTTTTGTTTCTGTATTAATTTAGAACTTTTTAGAATATTATAGCATCACTTTCTTCCTGATAACGTTTGTAGATGGGCCAAGGGTTTGAAAAGTAACCTTATATCTATACATAATAATAAATATAAAACTTGTCCGTATGTTTATCTCTCCATAAGATTTATCAATCTTTATTATGAGCTTAAATACTCCAATTTTGGTTAATTGTAGAGGTATCACACACAACAGGTGTGAAAAATACTGAAAATGAAAAAAAAATGTAGATAATTAAATTATGTTATAGTCTTATCTTAAGGGGGGGACCGCCTTGGTAAGCAAGAAATGTCCACACTATGTTTAATTCTAAAATGCATTGTTTCAAAATGTGGTGCATATCAAAATAAGGTCGAAATTTTCCAACAGGACTCTTTTTCCTCGACCATCCTAGAATTCTAATTTTATTAATTTAAAAAAATTGTTAATCCATGACATTAGCTCATTTTCAAAGAATTTTTAAGTATATTTCTGAAGTTATGATTAAAAATAGGTTTGTATATATTAGCCTTCCTATAACAACTACAGTACTTAGGCTCACAACAGAAAATGTTAAGATATTTGAGATCTAGCAGCAAGCTTTCCTCTTTACCTTGATATAAGAATTTGCAAAGTTTTCTTTCCTCCCTTTCTTATTGACATAACAAAGGGTGGTTTTAGGTGAAGGTCTAAAATTAGAAACAGTTTAGAGAGAATAAGAAAATTAGTTCCAGAAAAAGACCAAAATATCATTTTTAGCTAGTGGCATGACAAGAGTAATCTATACTTTCTCGCTTACCTAGCTCTCAGTTACTTTAAAAATGGACTCGACAGACATTATATTTTATTAATAAAAATAAACAACATATTCAATTATATAGATTAGAATATGGATAAGATATCTACTTATAATGTAAATACTAATTCCTTCCATTTGTGTTTGTATTTTATGATTTTCAATAATCAATTAGAAATGTAATTATAGAGCAACAACTCCCTTACCCCCAAACACAAAGCACTGCCCCCCCCCCCCCATGCTTCGACGAAACAATCCACAGCCACAAAGATAGTCACAACCCCCAAGGTTAAATACCACTGGTTTAAAATATTACCTTGTACTCAACTAAGTTTCTAAGGTCAAACCAATGATCCAAGACGACAGAGAGTACAGACATTAGTTCTAATAAACATTGTAAACCTCATACATTTCAAAGAAGAACGCTATACATATCCTAGTTTAAATACATTGGTATCATCAAAGCATACCTTGGTTCGTATTTATGTTAAATTGGACGTCTTTCCCACATAGCTATTTAACTGAATTAATTACAAGGAATGTCCTCAATGTTTAACCTCAAAGGTACACAAAATGTAAACTTGAGCATTTAGTCGAGGTTTGTTTGGCAATGTTTCCTGCTTCCAGACAGATGGCTGAACTGTGTGGTATGCTGCAAATATTTGTCTCTATTTTATTCAAGCAAATTAGACCAAAGTATTTTTACCATATACATTAAATATGAAAGGGACTTGGCGGGCTAGAGATAAGGCGTCGAAACTTCTGTGATCGGGGTTGAAAATTCTGATCTCGGCACAGATTTATCTGTTCACCAAACCTTTCCTTCACCTTTAGCAAAGTGTGTGCTTTTACAGCTTTGTGAATATGTGGAATGCCAGGCCCCCGCCGTGGTTTGGAACCCACGTTAAACTGTAGGTCCCCTCTGCCTTCTACCATCATCATTCTCACGTATCATTCTGGATCTTGAAATTATAGGAAGGGCACCCCTATTTGCATGGAGGTAGTAAAACCATCCAGGGAGGGTAGGGGGGATGGATAAGTACACTAGACCAGGGCTGAGCCAATAATCATCGGAAGTCCAATCTATTACGAGGTTGACGATTTATTAGGCCGGAGCGGGTCATTTATATATTAATTTTATAGAAGTTAGTTAAGTAAATATGATATAACTTTTTACGATCAATCTTTTATAAAATAACATTTATTTTAAATTAATTTTACAGAACGCTTACATAGAACATAAGCTAAGCCATTGGTTCCCAAACTAGGGTTTGCGAAAGCTTTCAAGGGGTTCGCCAACATATTTTTGTAATGGCGGATTTTTGCAGCACTTTGTGAGAAAATTAAAAGAATTTACAACGGTTTATCGTCTCACACTGAAGTCAGATGGTTATCTCGAAGTAGAGCTCTTACAGAATGGTTTGAACTTAAACACGGAAGTTTTAGTTTTTCTTACCAACCATCCCTTTCACAAAGCAATGTGCATGCAAGGTCAAATCTGGCCCCAGGCTTTGTTCTATTTGACAAACATTTCCTCAAAAAGGAACAGTTTAAACCTTTCTCTTCAGGGGTCAAATATTAAAGTTTTTACTGTGCAAGACCGTATATGGTCGTTCATAAAAAAATTAACTTTTGTGGATCGTGTTTAATTAGCACTCAAGTGGAGGTATTTGATACCTTTCACGACTTCATGGTATAAAATCAGCTTTATTTGGATAAATATGTAAATAATGGAGTTATAAAATACTTGAAGGGGCTTGGACAAACCTTCATAGAATATCTCCCAGCCATAATAACAATTGTATTCACAATCCCTGGAAGAGACAGCAGTTTTGAAATCCTCCAAATTAAACATGAGTGAAAAAGAGCAGCTCCTTGAAATGTCTACTGATTTTGAATTAAAGAAAAGCTATTAATCTGGTTTCTGGTTAAGTTAAAGGAGGAAATCTCATTGTTAAATAATAAAGCTATTACAGATTTGTTACCATTTTATTCTACGTATTTAAGCGAGAAGTCTTTTTCTTAATGCCTATAAATATATATATATATATATATATATATATATATATGAGGAGCTAAGGACAAGCATAGCTATAAAGGGCGTAATTAACCCTGCCTCTGCTATGGAAGCTGTTAGTGTCCCGGTATTCTTAACTGTTGGTGAGAGCCTGTGCCCAGGCACAAGGAAAATCGTAAGGACTGAGGAGAGAGTGGAGATTTTGAGCTTATCAAGTCGCAAAATGCAAATCTTGGGAGAAGTTATGGTTGATTGCATTTCAAAATGGGAAATACTGGACCTATTCAAGTATTGTGCAGTGCAGAATCTTTGTGAACTCGCTAACACAAGATTACCCAGAGATGTCGGGAAGGTTGAATACCCAGGAACAACAAACATTTCCAAGTGAATTTGATAAGGGAAAGCGATATCATAGAAGATGAATTGGGAGTCAACTTGGGAAGGAAACTTGTGGGGTGCGAACCAGAGACTCACAGTTCCAGAGGAAACCTTGAAGAACCACGTAATTAACTATGGGGGTAGGATAAACAACAGTATGTGTATGAAGAAAACCTCTAAGGATGATACTATTTTCTGTGAAAAATTGGAACATCGTACCGCTACACAAAATAAGAAATTTGGGGCAATTTTAGGATAAGATCAAGTCATGTTTAAGGTGAGAAGTAATTTATTACTGATGACTGGCGTCGAACGGACGATCCAGCATGATAGTACAAAGCTCGTCGCACAAGATGGGGAGATCTGAGTTCGATCTCGGTATGATGCACTGAGGTAGGCTTTTCCTCAATGGTTTTTCACTTTCCGTTCACCAAACGGGTGGAAAGACGTGGTACTAAAATAATTATTTGTACGTGGTAAGAACACGTGAGTCTGGATTCTATCCTGGACTTACCCTTGTTTCTCTTGAGTGGCGGTTGTTCGTGCTCGTAGGTTTGTATGGGGATAAAGTGACAATGTTAAGAGGTAAAAAGGAGATACGTGGTCGAGAAAAGGGGTGAAGGGGTGAGAAAAAGGGAGGGGGAGTGTATCTGCGCTTCATCAAGTCCGGCCCCCGTTGATACGAGTTAGCGAGGTTCAACAGTCCAAGGTTAGAAGGCCTCCTGGTAGTCGTCGAGTGGCGAGAACTACCACACGCCCTTAGCCCTTTTCCCTCACTCCCTTTAACCCCCCTTGTATGGCTAACAAATGGGGCTTGAAATTGCATCGTATCGCATCGCTCTGGAGAGGAAAGAGACATTCATGAACGGGTCCTGGGATCGAAACCCACGGTGTGAAGAGGAGATTCAAGGGTTTGGAGGTGGGGAGTCTTAGGGAGAGGATTTACTATCTTGAGCTAAGGACGAATCGGACCATGTCGAGATTTAAAACAGGAGTCGTTGATAGCTGACGGTTTATTAATTATATTTTATTTTCACCACAATTAACTGGTGCTATAAGGCTCGTCTCAAATAAGGATATTAATACGAGTTAAAACAACGTGCTAAAAGAATAAAGGTTTACTTTAGGCTAAGCCTACTCAGAATTTGTGTGGAAGAAGAGTGTAAAACTACTAAAGAAAAAACACTCGAAGGACACCTTACCCCGATTTGAACTCAGAACTTCTCATGAGTTTCAATCCAGGAGACTGACGCTTTAAACAATTCAGTCATTATAATTATAATTTTGATTATTATTATTACTATTATTATTATTGTTATAATGGTCTTTTGAAAAAAAAATCCATAAATAAATCTAAAACTAAGTATATGGATTCCACCAGGAATACCCTAATAATTTTTCACTTATAAACTTGGCAATGATATTATAAAACATTGTATTAATATTAATGATCTAAGTACTTTCTTCAGTGGCCACATGTTTTAAGATGCTACTCTCGCAACAGACTAAACTGCCAAAAACGGGGAGATTGGGGTTCGATCCCGGTCGGGTGTATTGAGTGTGGTTTTCACTAAATGTTTTTTCCACTTTCCCTCTTTAAAATTCAGGTATACTTCATTTAAATTTAACCTTTTTAATCCCTTACACATTTGTGTTATAGGTACATTAGCGTATAAGCTCTCCATTCTCCAAAGTTGAGACTGTATCAAAAGTTAGTGTTTTGCTTTGGTCAAGTACAAGCTCAAATTTGAACATCACCAGTGGCCGTCAATTCAGACCCTTTTTTTCAAGATTGACTCTTTTGTCCGAGCGGGGGTGCTGGTTCCTCACTATTTAACTACCTATTCCCTCCATCTATATCTCTCTTTTCCCTCTTTTGGCCCTTATTCTCTTTCCTTCTCTCTCTTAACTATCTCTTTCCTCATCTTCATTCACCTATTTTCTGTTCTATTCCTCTTTATTCCCTTTCTCTAGTGCCCCTTCTCATCACGATCCCCTTATATCTTAATTTCTATAATATATCCTGATATCCCCTTCTCTCTTGTTCCTTATTTCCCTTCTAATTACTCTCCCCAACTTTACTCCTTTCTACCTTATATTCCACTGTATTCCTTTCTCTCTTGCTACTTATCTTACTCCTTATTGATTTCCCCCTCTCTCCTCCAATCTACAATACCCACATCTTTCTTCCTCGTTATCTCTTTCCTTCTCTTCCCTTATCCACTTCTCTTCCCTCACCCTAATTTATCTCTCTCCCTCTCACGGCCCTTCTCTATAGCTCCTAGGATCTAATTTGTCGGAAGATGTTATTTGATGGGAATGACAGGTTAGCCGGCCAAGTCCCCGAACGAAGTGTCGAAGTCTTGAGTAAACACGCCTCACAGAAAGAGCGGAGAAGACAGTTGTTTTCTTTAGACGGCGATAATTTCACTCGCTTCGTGGATTACGAGGAGGGTTCTTCTCCGCGCGGAAATTTACTTGTGAAAGAGAGAATAGCAGCTCTTTGTCTAACTAGAGTGTAAATTTTCACTAAAACAATAGATAACCAGTGAGGACTTATTACGATATAACTATTCCTTGGTGACCTGGTGATCTAGGGGTAAGGTGTCAGACTTCTATGCTGGCGGCCGGGGTTCAATCCTCGGTCCCGGCATAGATTTATCTGATTACCAAACCCTTCCTTCACCTCTGACAAGACATCTTGTGAATGTGTGGAATGCCAGGCCACAACCGTGGTTCGGATTCCACGTTAAACTGTAGGTCCTCCATTTCATCTCACAATCACCCTACCATTATACATTAGCGTAAGTGCGTATAACCCGAACGGGTAGTAAGACGCGGTGCTAATAATAATAATAATAATAAACTATTCCTTATAAACTAATATTTCTGTACAAAAAAAAGGCCCAAAGAATTTTTTTGTAAAGTCACATTACTCGATTATTTTTTATCATCAGGTGTTTGAGTATAGTTGAATATTCTAAGGTCCTGCGTCTACCGTCCAAAGCGCCAAGGCTGATCATTAGTTTGCACTGCGGGCCGATGATATTGATATGATTACTAACCCCATCAACTTAATGAAGGCTTACAAACAACACTTAAGAGCGTGCATCATATACCCATCAACTCAGTTATACAGTCGGCTCTAAATCGTAAATTTACACGAACACTTTTGCATATGAATCATTTCTGACTAAACAATAATGAATATAAAGAGGTAATAGAGGTATCTAATATATAATATTGAAATATTAGATAATATTTATATAAAAACTGCATTGAAAAGGCCCTTTTTGACCATTTTAGAATGGCTTCACAGACGAGCATTGTGCACAAATCTTCATTCAGTCATAATAAGGAAATACCGTAATTATTAACCAGAAACTCTGTTGGTTTGTCCCCCATCGTCACCGTGGAAAATTTCTAGTAATCATTCAAATACGAACACACTGCAAACTCCCATACCTCACACGAGCCGAGAGATGAGCTGGGCCTGCTATGATAAACGATCTTAATAAACAATTTCTTACATGATTGGTAGAATATTTCAAAGTTTACTCCCAATTTTTTTTTTATCTCTCAAAAATGTATCATGAAATATTCATGGACCAACACACTTTCACAAAACATCATGACATTAATAATAAAATATGAGCAAGTGTATATTTATAATCTAATTAATGCATGATAAAATACAATAAGTAACTTTTTAAATAAATATTTTTGTTTGAAGCATTTAGTGATTTCACATCTGTTTTCCCTTCAATTTCTTACCAGGGTAATTTTAGGGCTACATTTTCAGTGAGCGCTGGACGAAATCTGTCTGCGGGTTGCCAGTTGAACCACACTGCTCTAAGAAATCACGTTTACAAACTTGATTTATCTTAACAGGGATATCAGAGCTATAATCCCTGAGAATGAATTTTCATAAATACTATTTCCACTCTGATCCACGCAAATTCGGATATATTTCTTCTAAATCCTACCTTATTCATTACTACCACATTGGTAGGTATCACTCAAACGGGTTGTAAGACTCAAATAAAAAATAGAGTTCTCTAAATAAACCAAGGCGTGTAGGCTTTTTCAATTCGAAGACATGGAAAAACTATTTCCCTTCATCAAACGATTCTCTTTCTTCTTGATATATCTCCCCCTTTTGCAAGTGTATCACGTGAACCACAGATAAAGGAATTCCTGTTTTAAACCACACCCAAACTAAAAGCATTCCAGTCACCCACCCATATACCTGCTTCCAGCATTCTATTATTAATTATTTTCAAAGGAATATATAACCTTTGTGCTTGACCACAAAATTCCTGCAGTTGTATTTAGGACTTTATTCATGTTAATATAGAAGCACAGTTGCGTGACATGAATTGTCGCTGGAACTAGCAGAGTGTATTAAAACTCTACCTGTGACATTCATGCCACATTCGGTATATAAGCTCTGTTTCACACATTTCACATAGAAATATATTTTCTTGGGTACCTGGCCAACGAGTTTTCTACTGATTAATGGGAACAATCATTAAACTAACTCTGATTACTTACACCTAGGCAGCATGCAACATCACGCCACTGCAGGGTTATACAAATCCCTTGTCATCTACGTGTTAGGAAATCTAGCGTTCCCTGAAATGTCAAATTACAATCGTATAGATCTATTAAAATGATCCCGCTAGGTCCGTTCACCAAAGGAAGTGTATATGTCAACAAAACATATTTTTAACAAATAAACACATGCCATAGAAAAACCGGAACTCGATAGTATTTATTTAGTAATTTATACTAAGAAAAATTAATTAAAGGTTTATAAAAATATTAAATGGGAGACAAGGCTTTGTTCGCACATAACCCTTCCTTCACCTCTGACAAGACGTGTATTAATCACAACTTGTGAATGTGTAGAATGCCAGGCCTCCACCATTGTTCGGATCCCACGTTAAACTGTAAGTCCTCCATTTCATCTCACAATCACCCTACCACTACATATTAGCGTAAGTGCGTATAACCCGAACGGGTAGTAAGACGCGGTGCTAATAATAATAATGTTCACAATTTTTTTTTAGTATCAACTTATTTGATACTCTTTTTAACTGACACACATGTGGCCAACATTTGCACCAGTTCCCATGGCCGAATGGTCTAAAGCGTCACTATCATGTTAGGCTACCCGAATGATATCGGGTTCGAATCCTGATGGGGTCTACTGAAGGTGATTTTCCATAACTTTCCTTCCCTGCAAATATGGGTGGATTAACTCTAAAAATGTTTCTTTCCTCATCTCTACCTCATCAGAGTGCTTATCGTATTTGCATATTACCTGACCAGGTATTAATACACGGTGATATAAAAATTTGCAAAAATATAGCTACGTTGCTATAAACAGTCAAAGGACCATTTGTTACCACATTAACTTAAGGTTATTCTGTACACAGTCTATTACTACCTCCTTGGATTAATAAAATCAAGACGTTCATTTCGCACTCTTATTTTAGGAAGGTATAGAATCAGAATGCAGGCAAAAGAAATGGGATTTCTAAGAAACAGGATCGGTGTGACAAAATTTGACAGGATGAGAAATGATATAATAGTAAAGGAAGAGCCATTCCAGAACAGGACAGAGAAGGAATGACTAAGGTGGTATGACCATGTGATAGGAATGGAGAGGGAAAGGATGACAAGGAGGATGTTGGATATGGAGGTGGGAGGAATACCAAGGGACAGATGACTGAAGGTAGTAAGGAGGATTGTGGAGTAGAGAGGAGAATACTGAGCCTAGAACATCTTGTGAATGTGGGGAATGCCAGGCCTCCACCGTGGTTCGGATTCCACGTTAAACTGTAGGTCCTTCATTTCATCTCACAATCACACCCTACCATTACACATTAGCCTAAGTGCGTATAACCCGAACGGGTAGTAAGACGCGGTGCTAATAATAATAATAATAATACTGAGCCATGGTGGAGGGAGAGAGGTGGTGGGATAAAAGGAAGTGGTGGAGAGGCTTATGTTCCAAACAG
Organism: Timema cristinae; assembly: GCA_039000515.1. Lineage (NCBI taxonomy): Eukaryota > Metazoa > Arthropoda > Insecta > Phasmatodea > Timematidae > Timema > Timema cristinae. The sequence continues at coordinate 44,785,032 of JBCFYV010000024.1, forward strand.
ACCCAGTCAGTGGCTGGAAGCTGTCCATGATGATGATGATGATGATGATGATGATGACTTTAGTCTTCAATATTCTTGACTCATCTTCTAAGTATCTCTAATCTTGGTTTCAGCTCATGAAAAACCAACATTGGTTTAATACAAATGCTAGCGATTCTTCTGTTCTCTCAATACCCTTACCCAAATCCCAGTGCTTCACTGTAGCGACATCGTGGGCATGGAATCAACTACCGACTAACACCAGAAATTAGACTAATCTAATCACTTTCAAAATAGAACTACATACATTATATAAATTTATGAAATAACAAATTATCTGTGAGCTTTTATCTTTATTAGCAATGAATCCAAAATTAATATATGTTCGCTTCGGTGGCATTTGAATAAAATTTTGTGATTGGAAAGTTTTTAATTTTTATTTTATCCTCTATATTATTTCTGTTGTCAACATCCCTTTTTTTCAACTAATACAAAGCCTACAGCGATGAATATGGTATCGTTGGATAGGATTATTTACAGACTTCTGGCATATCATACTCAGTTTATGTTAAAGCACATTGTTAGTTTAAAATATAAGTTAAAAGAAAAATCTAACAATATTTTTTGTATCAACTACCGAAAATACTTTGTTATTTTGTGTATACACTTCTCTGAGTATTTAATTTACAACCCATCAAAAGATTAAATCTTTTTTTTTTAGGGAGGGAAAGGGGGGATTGAATGTATTAAAGTTTCGCAAGGTTTTACTGGTTAATATATATTTTCGTTAGCTAAGTACTTATTATGTATTAATTAGGAATATTTTGTAACCTGGTTAAGTGTAAGACAAGGTGTAACAGTTTACCGTTACCACAGTAAGAAAATATACACTTGAATATATAAAGAACTAAGAATTAGTCCTCTAATGACAAAATAGTTCTTTGAGAACAATTTTAACTATTTTCTTAATTCAATTCTTTATTTTAAGATATCAGCGTAGACTATTGATTTTATGTTACATTTATATTTCTAAATCACACAAGAACTAAACATCTTGTGAAAAGATAAACCCAATGTGATAGTTTGAAGAGATATTAAAACATTATTGAATGGGTAAGTTTGAAAGTAGAATACTGAATATAGGCCTGCTACAAGTTTGAGCCACATTTTTTAAATATCAATCAATTTTATGTTATTTTGGTCAATATATAAAACATTTTACTTAAGCTAGTTTCAAACCCACGTTGGTAGACACGTGGTTTAGAGTATGTCAACCTTGTTTGGTCTGGTCTGTCGTTGATGGGAAAGTCGGGTTCGTTCTTCGGTCTGATGTCACACTACAATACACAATCGAAGGGATTTTGGTGGAACGAATTGGTGACTCGGGTAGTCAAGCGTTGATAGCGGGTCTGACTAATTAATTGCTGTCAGTAGAAAGTTACTGTCGAAATACTTGGTTGGAAAAATCTTTCTCGTGTTACTCTAAAGTCTCGGTTTCATCTCTTGTGTTTGTCCCCGGATTATTCCTTCCTCTTGAGACTCTCTCTCTTCTCTTATGACGTCATGTATGATGAAATGGGAAGCACAGTACAAACATGCTCACTAATTATATTTATGGTGGTTTGTTTGTTCCTCAGTTCGAGGAGGATTCCAAGATGGTGGTATTGAAGGTATTATAATACCGCTACAAATGTGTCTTGCGGAGATAGAAGGCTTTCAGGAGTTAGTCTTCTCTAACACAACTATACAGCTGTTAGGTTCAAATAATAAAAACCATACAAATACATCGACGTTATTTATAAAGTTTTCTCTTGTTTTGCGACAACTTTTTTTTATTTTGTGAAGTTATAACTGATAAAAATATTTATTTAAATATATATGAATCAAAATCAATATTTGGGTAAATTATTTTAAATACGTTTTATGTATGATAAGGGTTTGTTGCATCGTATGGTATTTTTTTAACCTAAATATAAACGTAATCATATAATGGGAGGTGCATGGAGGATTCATTCACAACCTTGGGATTGGTAAGATGGGGATACAGGGGACGCGAGAAAAGTTAAGTTTTTTTGAGTTTTCATAACAAAATTGCAAAGGTTAAAATAATTTAAAAAATTTCTTCAGTACAAATATTGAACTTACCGAAGACTTAATTTTGTATGGCTTTATTTCTTTATTTAAAAACTATTCGTTTTTGTGGATAAATGAGTTCGATTATCATTAATTTATAGCTTTTTAATTTATTTGAGGTATTTAACGTGAACTTTCTAAAGCAACTGATAATATAAGAACACTTATTAGGAACTAATTTAAATATAGCACAGACACAACATTCAGACCAAGGAAACTCATACTACAACCATGTTACATTTTTAAGACATACTGAGAATCGAACTTGGGACCCTTAGCTCAGTAGTCAGACCGTTACCGACTAAGCTAAGGTGTCCGAATAACTTATTATTAATCTTAAATAGAATAGAAGTGTTAGTTTTTTTTAAAAAAAGCCTTATTTTAACGAAGAGGAATTAAAACACCATCCTAAGCCATATATATGTAATTATTATTTTTTAAACAAGATCATACAACACTTGCGAATGAAATTTTGGATTATATACTGTTAAAATTATTGGGAATAGAAAAACAGTAAATGTCTGGATTATAAAAAACGTTTATAATTTCTTTTTTGCAACAGCTGTACACTTGATAGAAAAAAAAACCTTCACATTACATAGGCTGGTATAATTAACAAAGTCTGTTGACATTGATATCTCTACCCGTATCAAAAGGTTTATAGCTGCCTGTAACTATAGCGTATAAACGTCACCGAGCTAGAAATAAGCGCCGTGAGGTAGAACTGGCTGCAATTCTACTTACGTATCTGTTGTGCGGGTATTAGCACCTTTATTAAGAAGGGGTTGAGCTTGTTTTCGAATTCTCTGCTCTCTAGTCATTGTTTAAGGCGTTAAAATATAGAAATTCATACATTTCTGAAACAAAAAAACTGGGGCAATAATTTTACCGAGTTTAACTATTTGTAAACCAATAGGGATAAAGAAACTACGAATGCCAATACATTATTTGTGCTGTGACCTTCCAATTAAATTACATCATTCGATTCACAATAATCCATTCTACACTCCTATATAAGTTACCAATCATATCCCAGGAATTTATGTATTAGAGATCAATATACATATGTGGATTTTTTTTTTACTCTTCACTGTGGAAGAATATCAAAGCTATGTTTACGAGACCATATATTTAGGATTATAGAAAATAGTTTTGTGTTAATTTCAGCTAACACCAAACTCGTGAACTGTTTAAGGGCTTGTAAATATTTAACATAATCGCTTAATGTCTATATCTTAGATAATTAGGCAGCCCCATAGAAAAGTGATCATAATTATTTTGGATGGGTTAACAAACGACCGATAAGATCGGTAATCGAACCGGAAATATTGGCTTTGCACGCTAGTGTGGCTTTTTGTTTTAGCAACGTATCTTACCACTCTCTCAGGCTATATGCCTGAAGTCTATTCAGCGTAGGAATTGTTTTCTAAAAGGCCTTTTTCCCTACCAGAAATATATTATATAGCAGGATATTGGTAGGAAAAATACCTTTCAGAGAGAAATTACTACCGTGAATGGGGTATATGTACTAATTACATTAGTAGGTTAGGGATTAGGAAGGTCTAATTTATAGGAACTGCACCCACATTTGCGTGGAGGAAGAGTGGAAAACCGTTTAAGATCAACCACTCTCAGTGCACCTGACCGGGATCGAGCACCAATCTCCCCATCTTCGGAAGTCTAGTCAAACACGAGATTAGCGCGTCAGACCACGCGGCCACCTAAGCGGGTTAATGGCTTATTGAAATATACAAACAGCCCAGTTGTGTTTTACTGTACAACAAACTTAAATAAAAAAATATTATTTTAGGTTATTCGTATCCATCTTGATTAATAATTAGAGTGGTCATTAGAAATCTCAAGGGGTTCCTTGTGCAATTCTGGTAGTGGCCGAATATATTTACTAATTGTAAATATGTTAATTTGGTTTTTCTATAGCTAATTAACGAGGGACGAAGGTGGTGCGTTTAGAATTAAATATATTGTTACCCACTCTGGTGGTCGAATGGTCTGAGGCGTCACCCTTATTATAAACTATACTGACGATGACTAGGATATTGGGGTTTGAATTTCCGTCAAGTGTATTGAAGGTGTATTTTGCTAAAGGATTTTCACTCTTCCTTCATGCAAATTTGAGAGTACACGTCAACTAAATTCTAGGGCTGTATTTCAAGAATTGTTTTTCATTTACATACACGCAAATGCATGTACACCCTCTAAATCAGAGGGTGATATTTCCCTATTGTTTATTTACTCTCCATTCACGCAAATGTTTTGTACTTCCTCTAAATTCAGCCTTACTCATCAATAACACTGTATTGTAATTAATAATAATGCAGGTATCCTGAATGGATAGTACTAATATGTGGTGCTAAAAAAATGGAATTTCTATAATAAGTAAGTTTGTAGGTTGTGTGTTGACGAGAAAATATGTGTGTTTAGAAAGCGTACGTTTCATACCTCCAATAAAATATCTTTACAATGTTTGTTTATCGCAATTACCCTATATTGATCAGTGATTTGTTTTGATAAACTAATGACGGTATTTGAAAACAAGGAGTAAATGAAATATTGAACACTTTTTGTTCGTACTACACGTAGGTTGAAACGTATACTAAAACTTACAGGTGATCGATATTTTCCCCGTTCAACGTGCAGGTCACAAGAGGACCCAGATATTTGAATCGTTCGTTGACTGACACTATTTATTTATGTCCGAAAACATGGCTGGGCACAGTGAATTGGAATACCGAGAGGTTTCATCAGTACCGTGGGTGGGTATAGTGCTTTAAGGTAGGGATTTAAGTAGTGCGAGTTCAGGGAAGTGTTTTTGTGTGGGGGGGGGGGGTAAAAAATGTTTCTCCAGTAGAAACAGAAAATTTAATTTTCTGCGAATGCTTATATAAACAGTTGTTGATTATCTGTCATGAACATAGCGGTATTAGATGAATGAAGAGAAAAAGTTTTTGTTAAATTTCAGGACACTCTTTGATGTGTAAAAATTTAGTTTAAAATAAACAAGGCTTTAATATAATTTAAAATATGTGAATTTTTTTTCTTCACTTAGTTTATATTCATGTGCCGGCATCGTAAAATATTCACTATCTTTATTGAGACAAAATTAAAATTACTAAGGATTAATAGTTGAACGTAAAATAAAAGTAAATATTGACAAAATAAAATTGGGACGTTAGGTGCACTTATATCTTTAAGTGTTTTTAAATATAGTTCTAGTAAACAATGAAAACAATTTATTCCTAAAACAAAGAAGCTTTCTAGTGTGTAAAGCTGTAGAAGATGTGTATGTTTTAAACTTACACAAAAAAAAGCACGGAAAAAAAAAGTTTGTAAAGAGCTAACAGCGAAAGCAGGTAAACGAGAAGAGTGTAAAGGGGTAGAGGGGAAGAAAGAGTGACAAAAGTAAGGAGGGTGTACGTAGAGTATTGTTGAGGGCTGTTCGCAATTACCGTAATAGCACTCGCTATTGTTGCATCGCTTGCCGAACGTCCGGAGCGGCTGCGTTCCCGCAATACACGGAAGTCGAGTGTTTTTTGGTTGAAGAAAAGAAGAAAAAAACAAACCTCCCGTCTGTTTACCATTGTGAAGCTAAACACCATACAGACAAAAAAAAACAGAAATCTCTTTTAATCAAACTAGGTCGTCTCTTCACAGTTAAACTATACAACTTTTTTTTAGTCGTTTTATAAAACATTTAAAGCAAATTTAAATTAGAATACTTTTTTTTAGATGGTAAATTTCAAATTAACGATAACTATTTCTAATCAAATAAGATCTTGAGACATATATATTTTTTTATTGAACGAGTAGAGTGAGGTCCTGTTTTAACTCAAAACTTTGGCATTTCATCTATGTTTGTTTCGCGATTGTTGCAAAATACGTGGACCGATTTTAACTAAATTTAGGAATGACGTTCTATGAACCTAGGCCGAACGACGTGAGTAGTATTTATATATTTAAAATTTAGAGATATATTATAATACTTACGTTTTAGAACACGTAAACAGTAGCTATTATTTATTAATATAATGTACTATTGAAGTATTCATTAATTTGGTTTTCTGTGTAGTTTGATCATTTAGGAAAAATATCGACTTCAAATCAAAGGATAAATTTTAAGACACTTCAACTTGAAATAGGAAGAAAAATCTTGAGACTACAGTAACAATAATAACATGAATGGAGTGAAGACAACTGTTCACAAAACTACTATATGTATAAATGTGGGTGAGGGGGGGAGCGGCAATGGAGAGAGAGGGGGGGGGAATTGAATAAGCGGTGAAGGGGTGAGTGGTTTTTACACTAATACGTAAAGTGTACCAAATTAAGCGTGTCCATTTAATATTAAAAATAACAAGATTTAATGTAGTTTAACATTCTTTATCTGCTATACAGCCTACAGTAGCCCCATGACTTCTTTGGTGCTGACTGAAAGCTCACAGCTAACAGCTGACGGTTTTAAAAAGTTACCAGACCAAATTATTATCCATACGCCGAACTATATGATCTTCAAAAACATGTGTATAGCAGCTGTCACTTCTGACAGTCAAAATGTAAATATATACCTAAATTTTGACTGTCAGAAGTCAGCTGTGAGCTGTCAGTTAGCACCAAAGAAGCCACGGGGCCACTGTTGTGTACTTTTAACCAATGTTTTGTGTCTGTTTAAATGTTGACTAATATACTAAGATATACATAGTATTTTATTTTAATTTGTATACACATATGTGTGTGTAAAGACCACCTTTGTCTTCTAGTGAACATAATTCCTGGCTACAGATCCTAAGGTCTTACCTTCAATCCCCAGCTCTTTCAGATATTTCTGTGAAGCAGTGAGTCTGGAACAGAGTTGGCTTAGCCTCATAGGACAATTGAGGAGATCTTTAATGAAAAAGTAGAAGCTCCGGTTGAAAAAAAAAATAGATTAACGGCCGGAGGGTTCACTCTGACCACATGACACCCTGTATCCGCACAAGTTGGTACTATATTCACCAACATACCAATCGGTCGGTATGGTTTGATTGAGGTCCAAGGCCATGGAGTTTTTTTTTAAATGTGTGTTCGTACATTCCAAAGGGATCCTACTCTCACCCCCCCCCCCCCCCCCCCCCCCCCACCTTCCAGACCAATAACATTTTACAACCACCAACTTTCCACGTACCCGTTCCACTGACCTTATGGTCAAAGGCGTTACTCACGCAGTAGACTAGACTACTGATAACGGGAAGATCAAGTTTCAAATCTTGGCCGGGCGTACTAAGGGTATTATTTTATTAAAATTGATTTTAAATCCCCTTTATTGCAAATGCTGATACATTTTCTCTAAATATAGCCTTCACAGTCCCTAAAACCATTGGTGTAATTAGTACATACGCGTATAGTCCAAACGGGTAGTAATACACGGTGCTAAGTAAAATAGCTTTCTGATACATGATTACAAATAAAAATTATTCTTTCCCTTATTAATTGCAATCGTTGTTGAGCATGCAGATAGTACATTGTTCATCTAAGGTCCTGTTTGACTATCAGTTAATTAATTTTCTCCACATGAGCTGTTGATAGCTATGTGTGACTAAATACCGTGAATAGTTTTACAGATTAGTGTGACTGCGTCATAATTAACTCGATGGTAACCATGCATATTTCCACCCCATAGTTTAGCCGCGTTTCTACCCATCATTCCCTACAGAAGGATGAAACCTCTCAAATTATTAAATTTGAAATAATTACTTTCGAATTTTTTTTTATCCAACAGTATTAGTAGGATGAATATTTTTTACAATTAATACTTGTGAAATGTAATATATCAAATTCAGATTTCCATTCAACGTTTTAGGTTATATTTCATAAATCATTTGATTTCTAATAAAGCTTGTATTACAGTTTTTTCTAGTCCAAACAATATTTCGATTTTATCTCTTTAGATCACTACCCTCACCCTCCTTTCTCCCTTCGCACATATCTTATGAAAACTGAAATAATTAATTTTGACCTTTGGTTTGCGTACTCACTGATGCGGGTAGCTAATATTAAAATAGATTAAATAAGCAGTCAAAATTTCCCATCTACATTTTAAGATGTAATGGCTGATAACTTCTCCATTTATCTGAACACTCTTTGTCTTTTAAATTAACTTTAATAAAACTTGTAAAATAAAGCATTAGGAATCATTATTTAGACCTGTTTCAATGGCTGCATGGTCTAAGGCGTCACTATCGTGTTATACTAGACTGCGTTTGACAGGGGGTTTGGGGCTCGAGTCCCAATCGGGTGTACTGTAGGTTTTTTTTTCAAAATGATTTTTTACTATCGCTTCATACAAAGGTGGGAACACTTCCTCTAGATTCAACCTTCCTCATCCCCAACTAAATAGCATAATTAGTACATGTGTACGGGTGTAGTGAGGAGGGTTTTCCACTTTCCTCCACACAAATGCGGGTAAAGTTCCTCTCAATTCAACCTTCCTCATCTCTAACTTATTAGCGTTAATACATGCGTATAACCTGAACTGGTATTAAGACGCGTATATGTATATATACGCGTCTTAATATATATATATATATATATATATAGAGAGAGAGAGAGGAGAGAGAGAGAGTGCATATGTAAATCAGCAGCCCTTCACTTATGCTAAAAATAAAATATGTTGATGGTTTCCCCATCAGCTAAAAAAGAACCGTCTAAATAACCATTTCTTGGATACTACCTTGAATAATAACTTACTTATTTGTAATCTCTCCAAATTTTATAACATTATCGTACCCATATTTCAGACTAATATTCCCACAGTTCTATTACAGGATAGATTGACGAAGGAACAGTACGCTTGTTAAGTTTGTTGCTGATCAATCTGACAGAGAATCAATTTGTGAAAGAACTGGCCTTCAACAAACAATATTCACACCCTCCTACTGGCTTACGCCAGTACTTTATGTGAAAGCGAAACCTTAGCGCAATTAATTTTAAGAGGATAAACTTTGCCTGATTGTTAAACCCTTCCTTGAGTTCAGATGTAAATGTAAAACAAAACCCCGCGATAAGTTAGAAGGGCCACAAGCCGTTTCACAGTCAACCAGTACGTGCCTTTTCTAAGTCACAAGATGGGAATTTGAAATGTTCACATCAGCTTTGTTTTTTTTATCATAAAGGCATTAGTTTGAAAGAAATAACAGCAATTAATGTATTTAGATGAATTAAACAACATAAAAAAGTGTAATACTTATTTTATACGTCATATCACAGTATTTTTACATAATTGCATATCTAATATTCATACGTCATAACATACTATTTATACGTCATAACATACTATTGATATGCCATAGCATACTATTTATACGTAGTAACATAATATGTTCTTATGTAATGCAAGGTCGTAGCCAGTCAATAATATCAGGGGGGGGGGGAGTTGGCACATCCCCCAATTTCTGGAAGCCAGAAAAATTTCTAAATGATAAACAGTTCTAGAAGCTCTCTGCAGTGTTTTTTTTTCATGGTAAAATAACCCCCTAGCTGCCAAAGGCTTGGAAAATTTCTAGATATTAAACACTTTTTGAAGCTCTTTGAAGTGATTTTTTATGGTAAAATCAACCCCAAAAGGCCGAAGTATAGAAAAAATTTCTAAATATTTAACACCTCTAGAGGCTTTCTGAAGTGCTTTTTATGGTAACACAGACCCCTAATTTGTATTTGTATCTTAATTTTGATATGGTTTGAACCATAAATAAAACCATATGTATTTTGTTTATAAAATTTCGCTGGGGGGTTTGAATCCCCAAAATGCCCCCTGGCTAGGGCCTTGATGTAATGGGTCTAATAACAATAGCATACTATGTATACGCCTTACCCCTTGACCGCCAGGTCACCCAAGTAAATAATTGCTTCTGTAAATAAATCTAGTTTAGTTTTCTACAAATAGTAGTTTTCAACAATTCATTAATATTTGTAATGGTTATTTTTAAATGAAGGAAAAAGTTATTATTAAATTCTAAGATTGGCAAGAAAAAATATTCAAGTATTATTGAGATGAGGTTCTCTTAGAGGAATTTTATCAGGATGGACAAAGTTTTTTTGGGATCCCTTCCATTTTCCATTAATCCTGTCTAAAATAAATTAACTAAAACAATCCAAAAAAATAAATAAGACAAAGATACATAATCTAGATATACTTTTATACATAAAAAAAGGAAAAATTAAGAGAAGAAAAAATCATACCTAAACTATAATACTAGTAGTGTAAATGTGAATGCTAGTCTTGAATATATACAATATTTTCTGAGATCTCAAGAAGCTCCCAGTTCCCTTTTAGACCCCCCAAGCCCGGGTACGATGAACCCCCTGCACCCCTCTCTCATAAGTCCTGATTGAGATTACCATATGTAGGAAATTAAATTAAACGTGTTTACAAGCATAAATATTTGATTTATTGTGTTAGAAAAAAAGAAGTGTTTTTATTAAAACTACGAATATACTGGCCTTAGCTCATGTCCATTCTCCCCTCACCTCAACCAATTATATCAGTTCCTCCTTTCCTACTTCTTTCCCTCTTTCCAACTCTTCTTAACCATCGTCTCAGGATTCCACAACTGTTATCGGTCGCAGAGTACAAGGAACGACTAGAAATGTCCCGTTGAGAAGATAGATATAGAAGAGAAAAACTCACCGACGTACGGAATTCAATTATTGTGACACAAAACAAACACCCCTCCTCTCCTCAACCCTATCAACACCCCCTTCATTGGCCTCCTCCGCCCTCTAAACCTCCTCCCGCATCCCCACCAACTTCCATACGAGTTTTCATGTGCGAGTATGTGTTAGTGTATGGGCGTTGCCGTGTCTTAAATCATCGTATAGTCTGATACAAGAAACGTTTGTATTGGTGTATGGGTGTGTACAAGAAGTACTTATAATATTATTATCATCATCATCATCATCATCACCGCGTCTTACTACCCGTTCGGATTGTACGCACTTACGCGAATGTGTAATGGTAAGATTACTGTGAGGTGAAATGGAGGACCTACAGTTTAACGTGGGATCCGAACCACGGTGGAGGCCTGGCATTCCCCACATTCACAAGTTGTGATTAATACACGTCTTGTCAGAGGTGAAGGAAGGGTTTGGGCAATCGGATAAATCTGTGCCGGGACCGAGGATTGAACCTTGGATCCCGGCACAGAAGTCTGACACCTTAGACCTAGACCGCTATCTTACCTGGATTAGTGCCTGTAAAGTCTAAATTGTCACACTATAGTGTTAGACTGGCCTACTGAGGGTGGATAGATTGGGCTTCGAAACCGGTTGGATCTACTGAGAATAGCTTTTCCTTAATGATATCCCGATCTCCTTCCATGAAAATGTGGGTAGATTATCTCTAAAATACTTCCCTTCCTTATTCCTTGGGTAATTATCATATGTGCTTCTAGCCCGGACAGGAAGTAAGACGTGGTAATTAACAAAAAGTATAAATGCGTGAAACCCAAATGAATAGTGAGGCTTGATGACCCCAAAAAAATCAATAAATAAAATGGCCATTTAATACCTCGATAAATATCGACTCGAAACAATGATGTCAAAACAGAGAAGCCAAGGAACGTTTTATGGTGTTGTCCAAGTAATTAAAGATAATTACGGGCGTGTGTGTATGACGTGTGTGTGTGTGTGTGTTCGGGTGAATAAATACGCTTTGAACCTCAATCAAGAAGAGCCCTAGTAAGGTAAATAGTACAAAGTGCGTGTCGGTAAATAGGTGTATGTGTTCCGCTGATGAAAGGTCGCTCTGTTTGCTGGGAAGTAAGCACATACAGCGTCTGGGGAGACAAATTACAAACGAGGAAAAAGCAATTCACTGAGAGTTTATAACACTTACCAGCCCTTCTTCCCTCACCCCCTAATGCTCGCATCCTAATACGCGTACGCATAATAGAAAATCTTACACTAATTAGATGGCGATGAAGAAAGTAGGATATATAAAGAGATGCACCCCCCGCATATGTTAGGAGGATGGGTGGTGAAAACAATTTAATATAAATCCTCTCATTTATAGGTGAACTTAGGATCTTTGATAAGTTTATATATTGATCGGAGCCTAAAAAGGTGGCTGTCCAAAGGTTTAGATTATCTAGCCTGGATTTCCACTGACCAGGAGGTCAGAATTCAAATTTCATCACGGTATATTTATCCTCACGAGAATATGAATACATTTTTACTCCATTATACCATCCTTATCGCTACTCAATCAGTGTAGCTTATTTCTGATATCTCGTACGGGTAGTAAGACGTGGCGCAAATAATAACTAGCCACATGTTTCCCAGGCTAGGACCTGGTTACTCAATCATTTCTTCTTTCTGTTTCCTCCCCCTCACTCTTTCCCTAGAACAGGGGTGGAATGGGAGATTCTAAGCAGCCCTGGACTACAAACATACATTCTTAAATACCATTAAAGTCGTGTGTCAGTGCAAGCTGAAGTGCGGAGGAAAGTACCTATTAATATTTTTATTAGTAGTAAATTGAATTCCAGTTCATTTCAGCAACAATATCAATCAAAACGTCACTCTTTAGTTCGCTTAAGGCGGGAGTGTAGGGCACGATAAGAAGGGCGGTGTTTTTGCAGTTTTCATATTAAAACATGTTTGTGGTCAAAAGAAATCAAATATTGTTTCAATAGGAACACAATAGTTTAATTTTCTTCACATTGTGTATATCAACATATGTTGAATATCTGTCGAGGGTGCCCTGGAATTTAATGACAACCTTTTATCTTCATCTAAAAAGGTTTGTCATCTAATGCTGCTATGCTCATGACAGATATTCAAAAACTGTTCGATATCACAACGTGAAGAAAATTAAAATGTATGTTTCTACTGCAGCAATATTTATTTTGCATGCCCCTTGAAAGTTTTGCCATAAAAAAATGTAAAAAACACTGTCGTTTCTTGCGTCTCCTTTGTAAAATGACCCATTATTCGCGACTTATGTAGATTACACCCTTGGACTTACTCCCTGAAACTTTTAATTAAAAATTCATTAAAAAAACAATCACTTATAATTTAACTCCCAGTTTTATTTTAGCTCAAAGAGATTCTGGAAACCCAATTTAAACCGGTCCACCGAAATATCTCCTGGTTTCCCAATCCACTCCGGTCCCCAGGGCCATATCTTGGTATTCAGTCAAAATCCACCCTCTGTGACCTAGATTGGCATTGAAGTCAAGTACCTTGGAGGGCAGGCGTGGCCACAATAAACCATTCCCCCCTTCTTCTTCTTCTTCTTACTATCCCGGATGTTTGCAACCGTCATATTTTCTCACACCCACTCTTCGGTTTGGTTTTTGCTCGCTTCAAGCACCAGATGTCGCTAATGTCCGTCATACTTGTGACGTCACCACCAGCGCTTTTGGTAGGGTAGATTCGCCTTTAAGATGTAGATGTAGGGTACGCAAGTTAAGGGTTGTGATTTTTCAGGTTTTTTTTTATAGCAAAACATGTTGATTGGTCAAAATAAATCTTATTATCGCTCCAGTAGAAACAAGATTTTTTTTTTTTTCGTGGTGATATTGACAGTTGTTAAATACATGACATGAGCAGAGTGGAATTAGATGAGAAACTTTTTAAATGGAGAAAATGTGGTAATTAAGCTTCAGGACACCCTTGACAGATATTAAAGAACTGTTGAAATCACTATATTGAGAAAATTAAACTGTACGTTTCTAGTAGAGTAATATTTTATTAATTTTGGCAAAAAAAAAATCCTTTAAAAACTGCCTTAAGTCACGTTCCCTAAATCCCCACCTTAACTTGTTCGCTGCTATATAATTTTATTTGATACCTAAATGATAACTCTCGACGAGTAATAAATATGTTGCATACAGTAAAAATATAATCTAGCAAGAGAATAAATTAAGTGAAAGGAATATAAATTTAATCTGTAATCGTTGATTCAGAAATTTTCTTAGTAAGTTAAATCACCCATTGGTGACCTGGTGGTCTAGGGTAAGGTGTTGGACTTCTGTGCTGGGGTTCAGGGTTCAATCCTCGGTCCCGGCACAAATTTATCTGATTACCAAACCCTTCCTTCACCTCTGACAAGACATGTATTAATCACAACTTGTGAATGTGGGGAATGCCAGTCCTCCACCGTGGTTCGGATTCCGCGTTAAACTGTAGGTCCTTCATTTCATCTCACAATCACCCTACCATTGCACATTATTGTAAGTGCGTATAACCCGAACGGGTAGTAAGACGCGGTGCTAATAATAATAAAATAATAATATAATAATAATAAAATAATAATAACAATAATAAATCACCCAGTCTGGTTCGGATACCATCAGCTGCACCTATTATCATCTCTGAAATAGCTATACGGTAACTAATGAGAAACAGCGTTGCCATTATCTTGTCTTCACCTGGTCAATCTTCTTTCAAATACAAGACAAGTTTCGCAACGCTGCACCGTTATTGTTGCCAAGATCACCTTCACAACTGCCCCAGCGGAGTCATGAAGTCACATGGTTTTTGCTTTCGTGTAAAATATCCATTGAAAGATTCTTATAGATTTGTATAAACCATTATATATATCACCCTAGTTTGTGTGCTCTTAACGGCAACCATTGAGTACTAGGCCTAGTCGTATAGTGTATTACATTACACAATATTTGTTTATTACTAATACGTATACTAATGTTTTTTTTAAAGCCTGAAATATATTAAGCAAATAATTAAAATTTACTAATAACAAATTTAATGATTGTCGCAAAAGTAAATCTTTCTAGAATAGGTTGTACATAATCTAACGGAAAAAAATATTTGGCTATCGTTTAATTGTCCCCCCCCCCTCCCACATGCCTTATTATTCGCTAATGAAGGAATTCCAAGTTACCCTTTCCCCTTTTAAGTCTTAAAAGACAAATCTGACAAGACTGTCTCTCAAATGTGGTATTCAGTGCATATATATATATTTGCAATTTGTTGTTCTCTTTCAGCAGCGATACATAGCATAGATAGATTTTACTAAATAAATAATTACTATAACTCCATTCATTTAGTAATAGGTACAAGGTATATACTAATTTACTAATAATGTAATAATGGATGATATTCTGAAAAATATATGTGTACGTTGTAGTTTAAATCTTTCATTAAATTTTAATTTTTAATTTTATTATACGTCTATGGTGCACTCTTTGGGATCATTTCTTTATGTTGGCTTCACTTTAGTAAATATTTCAAATATATGTTTGACACCTAATTGATAGGAAAAGTCAACTCAACAGATATGTACATATATTTTTCAAAAGGTTTTTTTCCACCGATTTATACAGCATTAATTAGTAATTTAAAATATTAATATCAGGTTGTTTATTATTACATTGTCATATGTCATTTATGAGATCAAATTAATTTATGTTGTAAAATATATGATAAAAGATTTGATATCGCCTTTTATAAAATATGTGATTACTCTCCACCACAGCTTTAACAAAATAATGTGCTCACAAAAAATAATGCATAATGTTCTCAAATATATCTACAAATGAAGCGTACAAATTAAAAAAAAAATTAAATTAAGTCTAGCGTTTGTGTTAGAAAATAAATATTATACTCAAATTATAAATTTAAATTTTTAACTATTTCGTAGTAGTCTTTCAGATTTTACCATTTTATCATAAAACCTCAGCAAATAAAGTACATTATTAAAGGCTTTATAAAAATGTATAAGAAATATATTGTTTCATAATTGATAGATTGTCTTGAGTTAAATCATATTTATTTTATTGTAAAATGTTTATAAAATAAACTTGACAGTATAATTACCACTATCCCTAGTAAATAAATACGTTCTAGATTAAAAATTTCAAGATTCTCGCTTTGATAAAAACGTGATCATATTTTTTTTTATTAAAGTGTAACCAGTCTATTTTCAACTCGTGCTTTGTAAATAATTAGAATTTTTAATTATCGTGTAAAGCATTGTCTAACATGTGAGGAGTATATATGTTATGGGGATTAACCAATCAATTCAGTAACATAGAAATTAATTGAAATGGAGATTTCAATTATTTTCTACGCCTGTTGCTTTAATCACTAGATTACATATTGACTTGTGGTATTCCCATTGGTTTACCAACTATAAATATTTTAATACAATTAATGGTTTTAATGAACGTTTATAGTTAACAAAAGATTGTTTTAATTCTTTTATCGCCTACTAAATTTTGTTCATGTATTTTATTCACACGAGACTATTTCCAACAATTGGTTTTGGTAGCTGGACTAGTTTATCTATTTATCTTTATTTAATTACGGTAACCAGGTAGAGATAATAATGCGCGTCTGGGTTACATCATTCATAACCTAGTTTGTGGAAAGATTAGCCAGTACTAATGTACCGTTGCCCAGGGGACGCCCAAATGTACTAATCGTACATCCTTTCCGTGGAGGATCTTTCCATGTCCCGATGAGATTGAGTGATGATGATAGTGAGTATGAGGGTGTGGAACCAGTAGACATCTCTTAAATCTAACTTAAGCCCCAGTTTAAACAACCCTGGTGACAGTTGGGGTAGTTCCCCTTTCAGTAAAAATACCCAGGGTAGCCAGGAGTCGAACCCGGTACTTCTAGGCTCGTAGTTAGGTGCACTGACGACTACACTATGGGCCGGTACTGGTTAGAAATAATAAAGATAGGCTTAGAGTAAATGTAGCTGGTTTTGCACTATGGGAGATTTGCAAAAATTATCTGAAAAATCATACTCAATGCACTCCGTCGATATTCGAACCCCAACTTTCCCCCCTTCTCTCCCCCCTTCCCTCCTCCTACCCCCCACAAGACTATATAAGGTTGATGTTTAATCCACGTGGTCACTTATGCGAGTCTGATATTATTATTTTTTAACATCGTGTCTTACTACCCATTTCTGCTCTATGCTTGTGTACTGATTACTATAATGGGTTAGGAATTAGGAATGTCACATCTACTGTAAGTGTACCTGCATTTGTGTGGAGAGAGGAAAAACCATTTATAAGAAATCACCTTCAGTATATCCGATAAGGACTCAAATCACGACCTCCCAGTAATCGTCATTCTGCTCTACTGTCTGAACGTAATGGATATAACTAAAATTATTACTAAGAGATTTAATGAATGAAATGTGTTCGTTCTCTTAATGTTTTTAATGTACTATTTTTATTTTTTATCAACTTATATGTCTTGTAGTTGTCTTATTATGTTTCTTCCTACGTTCTGTTTATTTTTTGGTTTACTTTTTTGTACTCTTTCCTCCTCTTCTATGTACAGTCTTTCGTGTCTTTTTTTTCCCTTGTCTCATCCCTTTCCTTTTACTTAGTTTTCTTCTCAAGGTTTCTCAGAATTTATATATTTGTACACGGATTTTTTCTACCTTTTACTTTTTACAGCTGAATTTATGTTCAAGATTTAACTGTCAACGAATAAAATTATGACACCAGGTCGCAAAAAAATAAAATAAAAGATATATAAAAAATTCGGGCTGGCTTTTTTAAAAAAAAATCTCAGTGGGCTCCTAAGAAAGTCTATTTTACATAATTGAAAATATTTTTTATTTTCAATTTTTAAAAGTATAAAATGCTCGGATATCTAAAATATAATTCACGCTGAATAAAATGAATTGAATATACCAATTTATTTTCAAACAATATATTTTAATGAAAAATAATAGGTGAAATGAGACTGATGTATTTACCTGCGCGTCCACTGGTTTCACTCTTAATAAAGATGGTACATTGCTCTGGGAATGTCTTAGTGAACATCCGCGTAGTCTGATGGTTTTAAAGGATATACCTCACATGTTTGGGCACGTGGGTTAAGGCGTCAAACTCTCGACACCTCGGAGAGAAACTATTGTGATCGTAAAAAAAAATCGAATTCTTGATTTTGATGAGATTAAAGTTGACGTTTCATGACACCCTGAACCATAAAAGTGGTTTGCACAATTCCCTCTGTCTGTCTGTCTGTCTGTCTGTCTTCTTGTCTGTACCTTGGGCTAAAGCCGAAACTGTTTCACTGATTGGGTTAAAACTTGATGTCTGGGGTTTTCATAAGGACCCTCGAGGAGTTTTTGGAGTTCTAACCCTAAATTTAAGGGTAGTTTACTAAGTGCAAAAAGAAAAAAAAAATATTTTCTAAATATTCAGTCTAACGATTTTGATTAAATTCTATAAATAGACACTGTTATCACTATAAACAAGATGGCAACTCTGATTTTTTTCATGAAAATTACTTTTAGGTTAATTTACATAGGGGAAACTATCCAATTTTCATCATTTCTCCTCAACCATTTGAGATACGAAATAACATATCATGGTAAAGTTATAGTACTATTAAAGATAAAAATCTTTTATTTGAAAAATATTTTATAGAACCAAATATTTCTGAACTACAAGCAAATATACAGGCCTATACTTTTTAATTCTGGTCTTTGAAAATTAATTTGATTCTTATTCTCTTTTGGTGGACAAAGATGTTTCTCTTTTCTCACTTTTCCTGTAACAGTATTCCAAGCTCCTTATGTCAAGAGTAACAGTGTATATTATTTCATTTATGATCTTTGGTGTAATGTTTTTACAATAATGTATACACATATTATTTCGTTTCACCAATCTTACGATTTTTTAGTAAATGTCTATTTTAATATAAAAACGGAAGAAAGTTTGTGCGATGTACCGTACCATTTATTATTTATTTATTTCGAAATAAAATTAAGATGAAGAAAAAAATCGATGAAACCTTTATATATATTCCAATTCCGGCACTGGTTATTAAAGAATTTATTTTTCAGGAATCCTGTTGTAGGTTTTACTTCCTTAAAAAAAAAAAAACTGTTAGTTCAGGCTATCGGTTCAAGTTACAGTTCCGGTTCGTCTCCCAGCAATAAAGGTAGAGTTTAGAGTAAATATAGCTGAATTTACATGGAAGGAGTGTGTTAAAATATTGTGGGTGAAAAAAACATAATCGGTACACTCTGTTAGTATTCATGCCCCAAACATCCTGTCATCCCCGTAAATCAGACTATACAAGCTTTTCGTTTAATACACTATCGGAGAATGTAACAAGCGCTAGATTTTCTCTTGCTATGACTGTCTGCTCACTGTTAACTCGATCACTCAAGTGTAACAATGCGTATAATAGCTCTGCAGGAATATGTTGAAATAGGCACATAAGAAAGAAAAGGAGTAAGGGTAGGGTTCGTGGTTTGGAGGGGAAGGGGAGAGCATTGTACGGGTGTGAATGGGCAAACACTGTGGTGCCCTACATAGCCCACATTCCCCGCGGTATTGTGTGAGTGTAATGCGGTTACGGAACCACCCCCTCCTCCCCCGTACAACAGAACATTATGGCGTGTGTACTGGCATGTGTCATGAAATATGGCGTATGCATGTTAAGTGGGCAATATCAGGACAGGAGAGTAGTGACATCCATCATATACCTTGATTTGTATTTATTTATTTTTGTTTATTTTTCTCTGCGTCTCTCCCTAAAGTTGACACACGACTTCATAAAAAAATGCGTGCCATATTTTTTTTTTTGTCACCGCATCTTAGCATCTGTTTGATTTATTTCGTTTTAGATTATATTTAAGGTATTTAAAGGGTACTTTATGAACTGACTGATTATATCAGCACACGACTTATAAACTTACTTAAATCTAGAACAAATACGACACCCAGCCCCCCGGACGTTAATTCATCACTGTTTAAGGAGAAACCCACATTTATACAGATGATAAAATATGTTGACCATCCTGGTAATCGAAACTGGGACTCTTGGCTCAGAGGCATTCGGGCTATACAAATACACTAATTACGTTGATGGAATAGGGATGAGGACGGTTCTAAGTGGAACTGTACCCTAATTCGTGTTAAGGTAGATTGTTAAACCATTTAGCATAGATCACCCTGACTGAATGTATCAGTTAATTAGGGCTTTTGGGGTTTAATTTATTATTAACTTGGAAATAAACTAGTCAATATATGCCTCTGTATGCGACTGTACAACCTCTTCCCCCCCCTTCCCTCCTTGTGTTCTGTTTCTTGTATCGTGTAGAGTAGTACAGCACGTGAAAACAGTGTTTTGTCTCCGGGACCCACACCCACCCCTACATGACACTTTTTTTTTTGTCAACTAAAACCTCTGCAACGAATCTAAACTCCTCTTTGACACTTGTCCTCTCACTAGGAATTTAATAAAACTTCTCCCCTCCTTCTATTTCTCTCTCTCTCTCTCCCAACTTGTACTACGCTTGCTATCCCTCCCCTTTCCTCTCCACTCCTAACATAAACTACTGTTCTCTCCTGGGTAGTAAGGGGTGAAAACAGAAGGGCTACAGGAACAAAGAAGGTGCCTTATATATATATATATAATTCCACGTCTTACTACCCGTTTGGGTTTTACAATTATTACGATTATAAAATAATTACATTATAGTTTAGGATTAGGAATGTTATATTTAGAGGAAGTGTGACCGCATTTTCGTGTAGGAAAAGTGGGAAACCATTTTGTAAAATCACCCTCGGTACACCCGGCCGGGATTTGAGCCCCGATGTCCCTGCCATTGACAATATAAGACTAGAGGGAAGCCTTAGAGCATGCGGCCACCGAATCATGTTTTAATGTTATTATATTGGTCAATTATTTTTTAATTAATAGGTCATCCTAATTCGGATCCTGATAATAACATATTATATTTATCCAGTGTTATTCAACCTGAAGTATTAGTACCCGGAGAACGCGAAGCCATCTTATGTATATGTATATATATGTATATATACGTATATGTATATGTATATGTATATGATTATATATACGTATATGTATATATATGTATAGTATATGTTATATATATGTATATACGTATATGTATATATATATATGTACATTTTTCATCTAAATCTCAGCCCTATTTTTAAACACATTATTTTGGATATACTTTATTTTATGTATTTATTTATATACTGGTGACCTGGTGGTCTAGGGGTAAGGTGTCGGACTTCTATGCTGGCGGCCGGGGTTCAATCCTCGGTCCCAGCAAAGATTTATCTGATTACCAAACCCTTCCTTCACCTCTGACAAGACATCTTGTGAATGTGGGGAATGCCAGGCCTCCACCGTGGTTCGGATTCCACCTTAAACTGTAGGTCCTTCATTTCATCTCACAATCACCCTACCATTACACATTAGTGTAAATGCGTATAACCCGAATGGGTAGTAAGACGCGGTGATAATAATAATAATAATTTATATGCTGCTTATTACAATATGTGTCCGACACCTTAGATCAGTCAGTAGCGTGTCTGTCTATTGCTGAGGGTCCTGGGTTCAATACCCGGCATGCCCGAAAATGTATCATTGATTAAAATATAAGTCTACTCTTTAACGTTGATAAATTAACGACCGGGGACTTGATTTTGTGCGTGTACTAGTCTTAATTTAGTTTGTAAGGTATATCTCGATTTTGGTTGGAAGAACAGTAGCGATAACTCAAACATATATCTTTGAGGCCAACATTGATTACATTTTACTTTAAGATTAGTTTTATTCTATAGATATTGATAATATCTATCAAAAGTGATGGCTGCAGATAGCATGACTTGATGTATGAATATGTTATACTTGTTTTAGTAATTTTAGTAACTAACTTCTAGTGTTCTTCCTACCAAAATCATACTATATGAAGCTACGAAAGGCCTAGAAAGCCGGTAGTGTAAAAATATATAACTTGAATAGAAAACTGACCCAGGTCACAGGCGGGAAACAGCAGTGGATGTAAAAACATTTATTTTGATACGTATGCACCAACAATTTTGGAGGTACAAATTTTAGGAGAAATTATAGCTAGTGGTATGTGAAAAAATTAGGTTGAATACCATGGCACTAGAGAACACCCCTCCCCCCTTTCACCTTGTTATGCCAAGGTACACTATGTCTATGGTAACATTGCTACCAACCCTTGAACAAAGATGGACTGGACTGTTGATTTCAATGGTTGCACTTGTACGATTTCTAAAATGGACAGCGCTCCGAGGTAATCAAAGAGCTGTAACGCACCCTAGTAAAACGATATTGTTCTTCACAAGGGTACATTGTGATTTTAGGGGGAGGAAGGCTGGGAAAGAGGGGAGGGGGGGGGAGAGTTTGACTGAGGTCTACTGAGTTTCTCTTTGTCTGTGTGTGTAGTCTGAAAGAGAAGACCTTTCAACCCCACTCCTCTTTCCGAACCATCAATACCGCAACCGAATCGAGTTCCAGGTCATCACATAGTGACCGAGTCTGTCAATCCGACCTTGCCTTTAATATATCTGCCGTGGAGATTGGAAGTTTCGGGAGGGGGGGGGGGGGGGGAGCAGGGAAGAGAAGACTTTGCAATAAAAGTATCTAGGACGTGTTGTCACACACGCGATTCATGTGTGTGCGTGTGTGTATTATTAAAAAGTGTTTATAAACACTGAGCACATACTGATGCGCCGTACCATAATACTATTATGATAGACATAGACTACTAACATGCTAACCGTTTAACTCACCACGTCCCTTACTACCCGTTCGGAATATACTCTTATGTACTTATTACACTAATAGGTTAGGGATTCGGAAGGCTTTATCTAGAGGCAATGCACCCACATTTTCATGAAGGGAAGGAAGAAAAACCATTTAGGAAAACCACCCTCGGTTCACCCGACCGGAATCGAACCCCAATTACCCCATCTTCGGCCGTTTAGCTACACACTAGAGTAGCGCGTTATACCACGCGGCCACCAAATCAGGTAACATGATATCATTAGCATAAAATATAATTATTAAAAAAAAATTGTTATATATATTGTTACTGTCTTTGAATAATGTTTGGCAGGCTCTTTGACTTAAACAGGTATACAGTGTTATTTTTCAGGTCAAACACTTCCTAGATATACACTTTAAACACTAATTGTTAGATCAAATTTTCGAAAATGTTTAAATTTAAAAAAAATACTTGTCAGTAGACTAGGCTTAATTTAAGGACTAAGGTCGAAATTAACAAAAAAAAAATCATGAGTATATCATTTAATGGTCGTGTTTGTACAAAATCTTTGAAACTGTTTCCGTTGTTGTTGTGGTTATGGCTAACCACTCTAATTTATCGGCCACTGGAATAAGAAAACTGGTAGACGAGTTTTCCATTCAAACAATATGCATACGCTGATGACGCTAGTTGAAGAGGATGACGAAGGTAGAATTTGATAGGAAATGCACTCACATTTACTTGGATATAGAATGGGAAACTATTTAAAAACTCAATACACCCGAGCTGGATTCAAATCTAGATCTACCCGTCACTAGTAACTAGGTAGACCCGCTTTTTTTGGCCACATGGTCTAAGTCTTCACTCTCGCAATAGACTGACAGATTTTATGTTATAGTGTGGGATTTTTAAGAAATAATAAAATCATAAATTATAATAATTGGTTAATATTACAAAAGATTTGTTTCGGATTTTAATGAGAAGCTTGATCCCGATCAAACTTCGGCAAGACACCTTTGTATGCCGCGGCACACTGGTTGAGAGCCACCGCTCTAGTGAGTTGTTTTACCAAGACCTCAACCCGACGGTTAAAGGGAGATCAAAGGAGACCCGCAAAGCTCGGTAATTGAGAGGTACGCTGCTGTTTATTACTAACTTGAGGTTGGCTGCAATGCTATTGACGGGTCGCGCGAAACAACTAAAGGATGAACAGAACACTTAATAACACACATGTACTACACAAACAAACAACTAATTAAATCACAGGGAAGTGGATAGTCAACAGACTGTGTATGTGTGTCTGCTTTTTGGGTGAAAAGTTCGAGTTGATTTAAAGGGTTGTAACCCGCCTCGGTGGCGTAGTTGGCTAACCTGCTTGTCGTGTTGAGCTCGACTGCTGAGGACGGGGAGATCGAGGTTCGAATCTCGGTCGGGTGAACTGGGGTTGGTTTTTCCTAAATGGCTCTACACTCTCCCTCCACGCAAATGCGGGCTCACTTCCTCTAATTCAACCTTCCCAATTCCTAATCCATTAGCGTAATTAGTACTTAAAGCGTATAACCCGAACGGGTAGTAAGACACGGTGCTAAATACTATTATTATTATTATAGTGTTGTAAATTATGTTAAATTGATAAGATAGTCTTTGCAGTAGAGGGCTGAATAAAATGTAATAGTATTATTATTAGCACCTCGTATTACTACCCGTTCGGTTTATACGCACTTACGCTAATGTGTAATGGTAGATAGGGTGATTGCGAGATGAAATGGAGCACCTACAGTTTAACGTGAGATCCGAACCACGGTAGAGGCCTGGCATTCCCCACATTCACAAGTTGTGAATAATACACGTCTTGTCAGAGGTGAAGGAAGGGTTTGGCAGTAGGATAAATCTTTGCCGGGATCGAGGATTGAACCCCGGACCCCCAGAACAGAAGTCTGACACTTACCCCTAGACCACCAGGTTACCCAAAATATAATATTAGGAATTTATTTTTTTAAATTTTTATTTCATGACAAAATTTAAAAACATTGTTTTCATTGTGTACATTGACGTAACATGTATCCTTTCAAGGGCGTGGTTCGTGGAGTGTTACCATGGTTAGCAATGCTTGACGGGATTGTACTAGTAAACTGTCCTCCCCTCCCCATATTTATAATTTTAACTACCATAAAAAAAAAGAATGACCCATTCTTCTGGGGGGGGGGGGGGAGGTGAGACATCTTCGGGGAGTGATATTCTAAATTCACAGGTGGGAACCGGAAAAGTTAGCATGTAGTCCACCTGTAATTTACCCTGGACAGTTTAAGCTTACCTTGCACGTTTCCACTATGGTGTAGTTTATAAGAGAGTGCCATAGTGTAATTAGCCAAGGTAAGACTGTTATATTTCAGGGGGAATGAAGCGTACATAAGATTAGATAATCTTTTGAGAGGTTTGAGTTTGAATCCCGGTGGATATACTAAGGGTGGTAGGTTTTTTAACAACACGTCTTACTACCCATTCAGCCTATACGCATAAGTATTTATTATGATAATGTGTTAATGATAAGGAGGGTTTAGCTTTGAGTAATTATTTACTCCGTATTCAGGTGAGGGAAAAGTGAAAAACCATTTATAAAAAACCCACCCTGATTACTATCAACGTTTGTCCGAACCCCGATATATTCGTCATTGAAAGTCCTTTCTATAACGAGAGTTACCTCTTTTTTTGTGTGACCATTTGACTTCTAATATTGATTACAAACAATTTGTGTATCTGTAATGTCTGGACGGGTAGTAATTAAGACCTGGGTTTTTGGGAGTGGGGAACTATTGTTAGTTAGTTCACTTAATAATTTAAATGTGAGCTGTGTGCCAGGTTAAAGTCGACGGAATTGTGGCATACTTTTTAAAGATGACGTCACTGTGCGTGAATGAATTTGGTAATCCTGCTTGGTTAATTAGAAGTCTTGTGTTCAAAGCTCGGTTAAGACAATTTAATACCATTTTAGTGAAGGCACTGTCGCAATACTAAGTATTTATGAAACAATAATATAGTTTTATCCACTTTGATGGCCGCGTGGTCTAACGCGCTACTCTTGCAGTAGACTAGACTTGCCGATGACCTGGAGATCGAGGTTCAAATCTCGGCCGGGTGTACTGAGGGTGATTTTCAGAAATTATTTTCCACCCTCCTTCCCTGCAAATGTGGGTATAATTCCTATTACTATAACCTTCCCAATCCCTAAAACCACTAACGTGAGTCGTACTTAAGTTTATAAACCCAAACGTGTAATAAGACTTGGTGCTAAATAAATAATATATCTCTCCAAGACCAAAGTTTAACAAAATACTTGTAATTAGATGTTAAAGTAAATCATAATAAAAAATGTTAGTAAAACAAAAAAACTAATGAAAAGAATTAATAAAAAACATGAAGTACTTGCATTCAACACTGTGACGCCTATCAAAAAAATTATACACTGATTTTCAACAAAAGTCAAATAAAGTTATTTATTAAACTATTAATTTTCTAAATGTGATTCTTGAAAAAACGTAGGGTTCCGAAAAATAAGTATTAAGGAAAAAAAAGTGAAGTATTTGGATAACCATTTATTTTAAAATACCTTAATAAATAAACATAGGAGAATATTATTAATGATTTGCCTTTATATTTAACGTTTTATTTTAATTATTAAAATAATCGACAAGTTCTGAAAATGAACACATACTTCGCTTTATATAAAGATAAAAAAAATTGATCTAAAATATTTATAAATCAGTTTAGAATTTCCCCGTAATGGTTAAAAATTGGTTTGAATGTTTAAATATTTGGGTTGAAATTGAATGATTATAAAAGCCACTCTTAATGTAATCTTCTGTGAATAGCGGATTCATATTGCAGGTATTATATCTGTAATCTGATGTAAACAAACTTTATTAACACCAAATACGTAGAACATATCTGAAATAAAGCACTGACCAATTCTCAAATTACAACCAGTTTAATATTTCACATTTTTTCATCCATACGTTTATGAATACAAAATATCCGGCTACAAACATAAATACATATGTATATCATTGTGTCATATTATATACGTTTGGATACAGATGGAAGTTTTAATATTAGTTTAAAAATACTAATTAAACTTTAAATTAAATATGTAAACACGCAATTAAAAAAACACTCGGTCAATTATGTGAAATCAGATCTTGAGGCTTTGAAAATGAATTCTTGTCCAACCTAAATATTAGTTCAAATACTAACGCTGTAATAAAGGTATTACAATACCAAATGAATAAAGCTGGTAACAGATCACTAATCAAATACAAGGGTTACGGCTAGAGGAAGTTATATTTTATTGTGTGTATTTAAAATTAGTAGTTATTTTGATCGCAGTTTAGCATAGAATCTCTCGCCACAAAAAATACTGAAGTATTCCAGTGTTGTAAAATTGCCCTTTGAATGTATCTTAAAATAATGAGGCAATAAGTTGTTTAGTGGTACGAATTTATGTAATATTAGGTGAGCAGTAATAATTATTTTTAATGAACACTTTAATTAATTTAATCAGGCTCACAAAGTACCCGCATTAAAACAAATTACCAAGAAAAATAAATAATTAAAGAATTTAATGTATGCATTCATTACATTTTCTAAGTTAGTGATCAGTTTGATCATTATAAATAAAAATAAAACACCAAAAGTTAAACCCTACTATGATAATGATGTATATTAGCTGCGTGTGTGTTTATATTAAATTATTTTAAAATGGGGCAGTATCTCTTTGGTAACGTAACCTATTATTTTCGTATAAAACTAACGTGGTATATAATAATATTGTTAAGCTTCAATATAATAATTTAACCCAGGGGTCATAAAATAGGTTCCTCAACTACTTCGACAAACATGTATAGCAGTGTAAGGTGCTATCCCACGATAGACATAAAATACGTTATCAATCATTACTATTATTATTATTATTATTATTATTGCACCGCGTCTTACTACCCGTTCGGGTAATACGCACTTACGCTAATGTGTAATGGTAGGGTGATTGTGAGATGAAATGGAGGACCTACTGTTTAACGTGGAATCCGAACCATGGTGGAGGCCTGTCACTCCCCACATTCACAAGATGTATTGTCAGAGGTGAAGGAAGGGTTTGGTAATCATATAAATTTGTGCCGGGACCAAGAATTGAACCCCGGGCCCTTCAATCATTACTAACCGAACATAATTTACATAAATATCTAGTTTATGACTAACTTGTAGCGTATTCCTTAATCTCTTTCATTATATGCCTTCTTTTAAAAGCATTTATTCAGGGTTGCCATAGATCAGTGACTATAATATTTACACATCTAAACAGTGATGTTATGTTAATTAAAAAACAACTATGCACTAGTAGGGTTAGTCAATCGAGTATAATATTTTGATTAATAATTAACTAAAGGACTGGGGCCTGACAATGTTCTAAAAACTTTTTTATGCTTATATTTTATGATATTTATGAGAAATGTATTATTTTCTTAATGTCGGTGGCAACAACGTAAGTGTGACCTCAGCTAAGGTCATGTGACAGTGCTACTATCTCGCGGAGATACCCAGCCTTACTACAAGCCCGTCACCTGTATTCAACGAAAACTACTCGATGAAATATAGGGGCCGGTAGCTGGGAGGTACAGATATTATTACAAGGAGTTGAAGGGGTCGAAGGGGGTGAAGGGTACTCCCTAGCTCTTTTACGTGCAGTGACTGGTAAGAATATCATTAAAAATAAACCAAGATTACGTTTTATTTAAATACATTTTTTGTTTTAGTCAACATGGACCCGTTATTTTCTTTAGAAACATTTTTTAGTCTTTCTTTGTTATTCCCCTATTAAAATACTAATACAGTACAATTCTAGAAAATACAAACAGGTTTTATTTTTTATGAATATATTTATAGCATGTTGCTATTTTATTAGTGTTTTTTAGAACCACAGATAATATCCATCAACAGGGACTTTTGCAGATAACGTGACTTGACGTATTAATAAGTGAAAGTAGATATAGTAATTTTACTAGCTGTCAGATATGACTCTACCCATGAAAGTCGGATTATCCAATCATTCTCTATAACTGTAGGTGTGTTGGTGTGAATAATTTTGACTAGTTTTAATAAAAATACTCAATTTATAAACAATTGAAATGGTAAAAATGATTAAAACTTTCTAAAAAAAAAAGGTGCTAGTTTGTTTGGATAATTGGATGTTAAAACTCACACACATAACTATTTTATTATTTTAGTTTGGCTCATCGGTAATGTTGATAAAATTATTGTTGATATTATTGAGAGTACTTAGTTGTTTTTATGGTTTAGTGTCAAATTGTTTTTTAAATCAAGATTATTTATAGTTTTTTTAAAATAAGTTCAGCTAAAAATATAAAGCTGATATCTCAAAATTAATATACAAAATGATACAAAAATATTTGGGTCATAGTGTGATGAAAACTTGAAAATCAGCAGTAAACATTCGATTTATAATGCCATAGTGGAAGTATGTAATTAAGTAACGCGTTATCGATGTTTAACTCAAAAAAATAGATTGGTTTTTTTTTCAAAAGGATTCTTCCAACCAAAATTCTACCATAGTAAGCATTGAACTATTTTTTTTAGGAGTCATCTTTATATTAGCACCAATATTTTAGGTGAATTTCGGGCTTATATTGCAAACGATGCGAGTCTATGTATTATTAATTTTACTTACTCTTTTTGCTCATAGGAGTGTTTCATATCCCCACCGTTACATAAAAGGAATCAGACTATTTAATGGTTTTAGATGAAAGCAAATAGGATTACATTCTGTGTACTGGGCTTCACTTATACTCGTGTGTATTAAAATTGTTCATGTCCACCCCCCTCCCCACTCTCCGACTCTCATACCCTCTCAAAACATCCTTCCCTTTCCTCACATTCCTATTCTATATTGTACCATGACCAACTGTTGGGGACTAAAAGTAGCTAATCTGTGGGATTACCTCAACCATTCCCCCACTCAGTTTCCCCATCAAACCAGGCACAGACCGGAAGTAATAAAATGTTCTCCAACACTATGCTACTTGATTATTTTAACCAACCACAGCCCAGCAGCAGATTACAGCCATCGATTTTAGCGTGTGTTTTTTTTCTTTTATGCTTTATATAGTTGGGTCGAGATCTTTGTTGTGGTGAATTAACATGATTGCTATGTGTGTAGAGTAATAGACTGTTTCTGGAAATTACACGGATATAGGCCTACTTATATACTCAACTAGCTCATGTCAGTAAACCACTAAACGCAAAAAGAGCGCGATTTAATGTGTCGGTGTCATAGGTCAATATATTATGGCTGATTCTCTAAAAATCAATTAATCGAAACCCGAATTGGTGGGACATGAACTAAACGTCAAGCTAATCTATTATTATTTTTTTGTTATAGGGAGGTTGGGATTTGAATCTCGGCCAGATTCATTGAAGTGTATTCCCTCTAAATTTCTTTCACCTCAACACACATGAGGGTACATTTGTTCTACCCCACATGTAATAATCAAAATGTGCGTTGGGGATAATTTTTAACAATAGGCCTATTGTTTCATACTCTCTTGCCACGCAAATGTAGATACATTTCCTCTAAATTTTGCCTAATAGTCACAATCCCATTTGAATAGTTGAACGTGAATAGCACGGATGGTTCGTAAATCATGGTGCAGAAAAAGATGACAAAATTTAAATGTGTTTTTGTGTGTGATTATTTAGGCAAAATATGTGAATACTTTCTTTTAAATCTATATTCCCTCCTAATTCTCGCAATACAGTAATAGGTTATTTTTACTATTCGCGGTGAAAGTTATCTCTTGTAAAATTAATTGTACATGAATAGCGAAACTTAGTAGATCGGAATGATCTAATGGTTACGGACATAGCATAATATTATTAAACTATAAAAATAAAACCTAAACACGGGAATTGAGCTCAGGACCCTTGACTAGGCGCGATTTGCTCTACCACTGAGCTATCCAGGTGTCATTTAAGTTTGTTACCCAAGGAAAGCAATTTATTTTAATTCCATTATTTGGCATGTTTAATTTCATAGTCTATATCAGTATATAGATTGGTTGAAAATTTTTAAGCTCTACTATACAAATGATTGATAGATAACAACTACTTCCCAATCCCGTGGCTGAATAGTCTAAGGCGTCACTCTCTTATAATACTGTCCTGCCAATGATGGGGAGTTCGAATCCCGTTCGGGTCTACTGAAGTTTTTTTTTCTATAAAGGGTTCCCCACTCACCTTACATGCAAATGCAAATAGATTACCTCTAAAAGGCTTCCTTCCTCATCCCTACCCTATTAGAGTAATTATCATAAATGCCTATAACCTGCAGAGGTAATAAGACGCGGTAATATAAAAAACAATAAGCTACTCGCATCGGTGGGAACGCAGACTAAACATTCATCTCTTATGTTGTGTTTGACGAGGAAAACAGGTTTACTTGAAGTGGATTTACCTGATTGGGTTTCCCACTCTCCATCCATGCCAATGAAGGTTTATTTACTCTGTTCTTGAGTCTTAATCACTATCCAATTAGTGTAATTAAATGCAAATAGGGTGATAAGATGAGTTGGAAAAAAAAAAGAATAAGAACTTAAAAAATAATCAAACTATTTTATGAAATTTTGTTTTCAAAAACATTTTTCATTAGTAAAAAAAAATGTTGCTAGACATAAACGCTTCTCGTATCTACGCATATAAAATACTTGGCGTAGTTTTGAACCAACTGACGTAGTTTGCCAGGATATTTATTGCCCTACGGAGGATTAACTGTGGACATTTAGAGAATTTCATCTGCAGCGACAGTGCTGTAATATGCTGCTTGCACCCATTATTCAAAATAACGCGGATATAATGGCTGCCTACTCGCCACAATAAGCGCTACCATTTACAAATTACTACCGCATTTAAAGAACACAAAGTTTCTAATTTTGCCTGGAAATATTGATGAAGTACGCTTGGCTTACTCTATCATATATACGATACACGCAGAAGGTCTTGTGATTGTGAAATAAATCGATGGCAAAATATTGCCTCAAAAATGATCTATGATTTTATTTTATTTACTTTCTCAGATATACAAAGTACATAGAAAGTTTTATGAACATAAATATTAATCTCAAAAAGTTTGATTTATAATATTGATTAATTTTATTATTCATATATATGAAGAACGCAGAAAGTATATCGATTATGAAAAATATTAATCACAAAATATTAACTAAAATGTATTTTAATATTTATCGTATTTCTAAAATGTTGCGATTGGCAAGAAATCTCCCTGTCTCTTTTCATGTACTAAAAATTAGAGCATTATGTGTTTTTTAAATATTGTTATTTTACAAATTTATCAATGATAATAATAATAATAATAATAATAATAATAATAAATACCATAGTACATCCTAACTGTACGAGCGACTAATGTCTTAGATTGAAATTTTAGGAAGTGTGTCAACATTTGTTTGGTAGGAAAAAGGAAGATCGCTTTGGAAAAGTGTCACCTTCAGGACACCCGACCGGTTTACAAACCCAGATTTACTTCTCATATGTAATACAGTATGTTTGATAATAATAATTTGATGATGATAATAATAATAATAATAATAATAAAAGTCTTTATTAATATAGTGAATTTATTACTCTAGCCTGAAAGAATAAAATTCAAATAATAAAAAAGTATTTTTTATTTACTGTATAATATTAAAGATGCATAAAAAGAGAAAGTAGCAAAGACTCACTTCTTTATTTGTTATTTAACAAGCATTTAAAATGAAAATTTTCTCTCCCTCAAGAAATTTAGAGTTCAAAATCTATTACGACAAATAAATTTGAAGACTAAAACTTGAAAGCAACTTTTTGTGGTATATTTTAAAATAAATCTACCTAAGCGTAGAAGTACTGCTGACGCGAGTGATAATTGATTTTTATTCTTAATAGTTCTTTTTAAGTGTTTCTTTCAAATAAAAGGTAGAAAGGATGAGCAATATATTTGAGAAGAAACTCACAATATAGTGAAGAAACTATGAAAAATCTACAGTGATAAAATCTAAGGGAAAAACTTAAAGAACTCAGCTGAGACTAAACCTTTACCTTTTCCCATCACCATCAAACAAGTATATTGCAATAAAAGTGACGTCTTAAACTGTTCAATCATGGGTCTGGGAATGTTATTATAAATTTATATATTATAGGCTTGCAATATAAAACATTATAATCAATTTAAAAATAATTAAAGATTAGCAATTTTTGATTTATTCTTGTTGCGATGTTATCGGATGTGTTCTTTTTTTAAAAAAAGACACCTTTGCATAACCAAACAAAAGATTCCTTCATACTGATGGAAGATAGGGACTAGTTCTGGAACTGATTATTTATATTTTAGGTAAACACAATCCGTGTAAACCTTTCCAATACTTCATTTACAACTCCCTAGCTATACAACTTCTTTTTTGTGATTCCTTATTAAATATTCTGTATTTGTTTTCAGCGTTCAGTGTCAATTTGTTTTCCAGATCAATTCTAGCGAACACAAGAAAGAAAGAAAAGCAGACAATCAGATCAGCGCGTTTTCAACGTCGGTATTTGATGTAAATCAACCGGTTTTTAGAAAAACATGCATAGCTATTGATAAACGTTTTGGCTTTTCTTTCTTTTAGGGTTGTTGATTTAAAAATGAACATCTAAAATTGTTTTTCCATATTCAACTGTTTTATTCACTCGAGTATATTTATGGTTCCCTATGACCTGTTTGGGAGTTGTTCTAAAACACGTTTCATTTTTACTTTATCGTGTAAACAAGATATGGATAAAATAACGAAATAGTGAGAATATTTCTTGGAATGTTGGGTAACATTTATTTTCAATTTATCCCCAATTCCGAAAGATTTTTTTTATATATGTAAACTCTGTTTGTAAAATTGTCTTAATTGCTGTCCTAATAATTATTCTATTTAGTGTTTTAAGGATACTTTTGATTTACTTATGTGCGTTGGGAATATGAAGTTACTTACATAAACAAACAAAAAATAAATTGCGCTTTTCCTGACGCAAAAACATCTTGAATTGATTTTTTGAATTGGGAGTAACCATTAAAGTAATTAAAGGTACTAAATTTGACTCCTCTGTTGAAGGTAAGGGTCAAATTATTATTTTAGACTCACATACTCAAAAATAAATGTTATAAAAAGTATTGCTGCTTTTATTAAAATGTTGGTGTTCTAAATTAGTCGAATAATTGTATACATGTTCTTCATTATTACAATAAATATACCTGAAATTTTATTTCACTTAAAGCTAAAAATCTCTTTTTTTCATTTGACAATATTTGTACCCTATTATACTAAAACATAGTCAATATATAAAAATAATTATTACAATTTTATAAGGCCTAATGCTAAAGTATAACCAAATATATATTCTAGCTTATGTTATAAGTTTGTACTGTTGTTTTACTGTATTATCGTTTATCATTAACTTCCGATTAAAAGTTCCCTCCTTGGTTGTCAAATAGTCAAAGGTGTCAATCTCGCAATAAACTGGACTTCCGATAGTGAGGATATTGTAGTTCAAATTCTGGACGTGTGTACTGAGGATGATATTTCCGTAAAGGGTTTTCCCCTTTCCCTCCGCGTGGATAAACATCCTCTAAATTCAACCTTCCTCATCCCTTACATATTAATGTAAGTATTTCATGTACTCATAATCCAATAGGTTAGTGTGACGCGTTAATAAAAAGAGAAAGTATTAAAACAATTGCCTGATAGATAAATACCATTGCATCCTCAAGTTAATTGCTTATAATTGTACATCAGTGCGTAGAATATTACAATAACTATGTTAAAATTTTAAGGATACAGGATAAAAATGTGATAAAGTATAGTTTTAGCTCAAATTGAGATAGTGCTACCACCTGTTAAACAAGCATTAGACCTTTCTAATGCACTTGCGATTATGCCTAAAAGAGGTATGTAATATCTAAATTGGGTGTTCGAAATTTAAAAGTTGCCGCCTTGTAAAATATGTGTAGTTTGATTTTCCTCTTTATTTCCCACTTTACCCATAATATATTTACGACTAAGTTATTTACTTTGTGGTAGTGCTACATGAAACAATTTTGCAAAAAAAAAATGTCAGCTCGATTGCACCTTCTTAATTTAATGTAGGCCCCAAACACCCCCCCCCCCTCCCTCCCTTTTTCTCGTCACCGTAGGGAGATATCAAATTAATGTATTATTCTACGTTTTGCTTAGAGTGTACCCTTGAATGGAAATGGAATTACTTTCTCCTTTGGGCGTGAATGTGGGGACAGTTTTGTACTGGAAAAGGGCGCGTTTGTGCGCGCGCACACAGAACACCCGAATAACTCGATTATGCAAGGGTGCAGGCACTACGTGGTTTTGTTAATATGATTACAAGATACGCTACATCTTTGTGCAAAAGAGATCTTGGACGCAAACTTCTAGAAAGGTTTCAGGACATATAATAATATTTTAGTTGAAACACTGTTTCAGTGATAAAAATTAAAAAGAGAGCGCAGAAACATAACGGGTGGAAAGATTCGGTATTTATATATAAGAAAATATATTACATCCCAATTTTCATACGGAGGGATGATAATAAAATATAAATCTATTTATTTGCTGCCATAATTGAAGCTTCCGTGAATTTGAAAAATAAAATGACACCTGTATACGGGAATCAAATTTGGGACCTTTAGCTTAGCGCTTCTATACTCTATTTTGTAAATTTATCTCTTTTGTAGAGCATAAGATTCCAGGTTTGATTCCCGACTCCAGCTGTGTGTTTATTAATGCAACTTTAATTGTAACCCATTCAATTGCTTAAACTTCGCCATTTATTTAATTGCAAAAGAGTTGGAATTTTTTCCATTATAACATTTTAATATCTTATTAGTGTTTTTCATCATAATTTGTCACCAATCCTTTGATTGGCTCGCTACAGTTCTACCACTCCTGCCAATCCTTAGCCAGATCTTTCATACCTTTATGATTGTTCTTGTCAACATCTTTCGTAATTCAGTTCATCTTTGATCTTCCGCTTGATTTTATTTTAGCTTATTTTTGAAGGTTTTGATAATAGCTATCAAGAGCTACTGCCAAAGATAACATGAATTGAGGCATGAACACATGAAAATATAATCTAGAATCTTTTACAGCTCTTATATAAATTTCTTCCTAAATACATTCGATTGCACTTTACTTGGATTACGTCTGGAAACAACATAGATTTTTATAGCAGTATAATTTTTGATGACCGAAAAGGTTTATTCTCAGCAAATCGGACCATACCTCTGAGTATTTAAAATGTTATACTTGAAAAGTATGGATAAGTAGTAGCTGAGAAGAACTATCAACGCAAGATATTAGGTTGGTTGGTGTGAAATAAGTTCCAATTTTAGAAGGAATGTACCCGTGTTTACGTGGTGGGATAGTGGGAAATCTATGTAGGGAAAACCACCATGTTGACACGGGTTAATCTCCGTCAGCTAAAAATCAAATATCAGATTATGTAGGCACCTTAGACCATATGTAAACCTGTACGGGTGCTAAGTGTTTTATACTAACACGGGAGACCTGGTGGTCTAGGGGTAATGTGTCAGACTTCTGTGCTGGCGGCCGGGGTTCAATCCTCGGTCCCGGTACAGATTTATCTGATTGCCCAAACCCTTCCTTCACCTCTGACAAGACATCTTGTGAATGTGGGGAATGCCAGGCCTTCACCGTGGTTCAGATTCCACGTTAAACTGTAGGTCCTTCATTTCATCTCACAATCACCCTACCATTACATATTAGCGTAAGTGCGTATAACCCAAATGGGTAGTAAGACGCGGTGCTAATAATAATAATAATAATATACTAACACAGACAATATTGGGTGGGAGCAATTTATCGTCAATTATTTAACTCTACGTCAGAGAGTGTCACAATATCTATAGTTCATTTGAAATTATTTATACATCTAATCATATGACTTATATTAACACACACAGCTTACTTTTCAACCGCAACACGAGCTTAGAAAAAATCTTTAAAAGAATAAAATAAATGCAATATTTGAAGTTAATAAAAGTTTACTTAACGTGGTGAACCGTATTAAAATAAATTCTAAGTTATCAATTACCAAATTTACATAATCTTTTTAGTATAACGTTTTAATGGGAACTTGTTTTAATCTAAACTTTGGTTATTGTTTAAAACTAGTTTAATCAGAGACATGTTTGAGCTTACATTAAAATAATATTCCATCTTTTATATTTAAAACGGGAGTTATGATAATGGTGTAACATTGAAGTTTATTATGAATGTTTTAATTTAAAATTGCTCTATATATAATTAATAATGTTGATATGTTATCTGGAGTCGATCTAAATGTGGATATAATTGAATATACACTTAACACACTGTTGCTTGTTCGTCTTTGAACTTAAGAAAACTTGACTTCTAAGCCGTATTTCCCACAAGGTTCACTGAAGAAAGGATTAAGTGCGTAATTTATACTCTGGTTGGAATATATGATTAATTATCAAAGAGTAAAAAGTTAATAAATATTATTTAATGTATATACGTCAACCAAAGATGTAAATGGTGTCAATTAAGAAAGATGTAAAATAAATACATTCACTTTTTACCAATTTTGGGTTGTGACATTTATTTTTATATCTTTTTAAAGGTTTATCTAATGATAATCCAACTTTATATCTTTGTTACATTAATATCCACTAAATATGGTAACGTATTTAAATGCTCAAGGATCATTCAACAAGACAAATGGAAAAAATGTAATTAATAAAACAAATTTTATATGAAACCCATTCTGAGATTAGTTTTAAAACCATTTAAGAATAAATATAACTATATTCTTATTTTAATATTTCATTACTTTTGGATGTATTTATTGGCCAAAAGTGTAGTTGATACTTTATGTTAAAAAATTTATTAAAATATTAATCATGCAATTGTTTCATGTATTACATTTATATGAAAGTCTCTTAGAAAGCTTAATAGTTTCAAACAAAGTCAGATCTATTACGAGTAAATAGAGATTGAATTAAATATAATCAATTTAATCTGAAAATAATGTTAAAATATAAATTAGTGTGGCCTCTCTGGATAATTTTTTTACCTCCAAGTTAGTAACTTAAATATTTTTTTATCACAAATTAACCCACCCCTCCAACGATGGATGGAATGTTATTGCGTGTTTGTACAGTAATAGACTACCCCATTCCCCAATTCACATCCTTTCCACCCTAACCACCCCTTTCCAACTTCAACCCCTTAATACACAACAGTAAATAAACAGTATGGTTGTCCCTCGGTAATCAAGTTAGTCCAGTCACTAAATATTCGTGTCAACGTATCGCAGGCAGTCGTTGATTTCGTGTGAATCGGACCAGATATCTGTTGTTGCTCTGTTTCTAGTATGATACGGAGTACGGGCGGGAGGATAGTCACTGGTCTGTAAGTTGGACACCTTAGGCCGTATTCATTAACCAGAATGAGTAAACGGTAAGAGTTAGTGAGAAGTGAAATGGCGTTATTTTTATTATTTATTATTATTATTATTACTAATTACGTAATGGAATGGGAATTGGGAAGGTTGAATTAGAGGAAGTGAACCCGCATTTACGTGGAGGGAGATGGAAAACCGTTTAGGAAAAACCTCCCCCCAGTTCACCCGACCGAGATTCGAACCTCGATATCCCCGTCCTCAGCAGTCGAGCTCAACACGACTAGCGCGTTAGCCAACTACGCCAACGAGGCGGGTTTTATTTTCTTGCTACTGTACTGTCTGCACGTACAGTAACCCCATGGCTTCTTTGGTGCTGACTGACAGCTCACAGCTGACTTCTGATAGCTTTGAAAAAGTTACCAGACCAAACTACGTATCCCTACGCCGAACCAGATGATCTGCAAAAACATGTGTCTAGCAGCTGTCACTTTTGACAGTAAAAATTTAGGTATATACCTAAATGTTGACTATCAGAAGTCAGCTGTGAGCTGTCAGTCAGCACCAAAGAAGCCATGGGGCTACTGTACGAACCCTCATCAGTTTGATTCGGCTATCAAGACATGTGCACAACCATCACGTATCAGTTTGTGATACACATGAATCAATAATAATATATTAGATCGCAAATCAACGCCCTTTATTCTCACTCGACCTTCTCTTTAACTCATTCTAGTTCTTACTACGATACGGTCCTTTATACTATATAAAACTTTTTAATAAATGTGTGAGAAATTAAAACATGAGCTATTGGTTATATAAATAACAATTACATTTATCAATTATGAGATATTTAACCTGCATTTTCTGAACACACTGGCTATATCAGTACACAAGCTATAAACTAACTTATATAACCCCCTTTTTCCTCATTCATCACTATGAAAGAGGAACTTACAATTTCACTAATGATGAATTTTTCACCATACCGTGAATTGAACCCAGGACTTTTGCTCAGTAATGATAAGTCTACAGTCAGTCGCACCTGCTTGTCGGATGCGCACTAGCAAGACATTTTCTTTTTGTTTTCGGACTAAACCAAAGATTGTCTAAGATAAAATGTCTGTAAATATAATTTCAACCCATGTTACTCCATATCATCAAAGTCAAATTTTATACTTGACTAAATTATTGAGATGGGTCTAGTCCTAAATGTTTCTAATATCAATCTCTAATCTTTAATTTGGATTCGAAATTAAAAATAAATTTGAGTCCTAGAATCTTTAAAAGTGTATGTAGAATATATATATTTTTTTAATTAAAGTAAAAATATTTAAAATTAAATTTAAAAAATCTTTAAGGCTTTTTGCTATTTATAAATGTTATTTTGTTTGTAATGGCTACTAATTCATAAACAACTCTTCTAATAAATTAATTATATTAATACATTTTCTACTATATTGTTTGGTGATTTTGTTACTCTACAAACAAAACCAGTTTTATAATTCCTTTTATCAATTGCTTAAAAATTGTATTTGACGTCAAGGTCTTCATAAGTTAAATGATGATTTGTTTTACTTGTTGCTTTACCAATTCATGTTTTTGAAATATGTTTTACTGTAAAGTTAAAAAGCTTTCGAGTGCATTTGATTTTTATACCACCACATCCTACCATCCGTTCTGGTTACATACATGTGTACTAAATGGGATAATGATGAAGAAGGTAAGATTCACAGGAAGTGTAGCCGAATTTGCGTGTAGAGCAATGTAGTAAATATAACAGTAAGTAAACAACACTTGGATTTGAACCCCCATTCATTGGCAGTCATGTTTATTGTGAGGTCATTTATTCGTTATTAATACGTTAGGCACTAAATCAAACCCGGCACTAAATGGATTAGATTGTGTGGAACTAAAACATGCATAAGACTGACAACAACTGTATGGGACGTGAGTTAAGGGCGGTATTTTGACAATTTTTATGTTAAGACTTTTTTTTTTGGCCAAGATAAATCAAATATTGTTCCAGTATATTATATTTTAGCACCGCGTCTTACTACCCGTTCGGGTTATACGCTTTAAGTACTAATTACGCTAATGGATTAGCAATGGGGAAGGTTGAATTAGAGGAAGTGAACCCGCATTTGCGTGGAGGGAGAGTGGAAAACCATATAGGAAAAACCACCCTCAGTTCACCTGACCAAGATTCGAACCTCGATCTCCCCGTCCTCAGCAATCGAGCTCAACACGACAAGCGCGTTAGCCAACTACGTCACCGAGGCGGGTTGTTCCAGTATAAACGTAGAGTTTAATTTTCTTCATCTGGTGATATCAAAATTTCTTGAACATCTGTCGAGGGTATCCTGGAATTTTATGAAAACATTTTATCTTCATTCAAAAATTTTCTCATCTAATTCCATTAAGTTCATGACAGATATTCAACAACTGTCGATATCAGCATGTGAAGAAAATTTAGTGGAGCAATATTTTATTTATTTTGGACAAAAAAATTATTTGCTATACAAAATTAAAAATCACTTAACTTTTATAGCATACCCTATACACCGCACCTCCCCCCCCCCCCCCACCACCACCACCACCACCTTAGGGTGGGATGGAAGGGAACGTTAGAAATGGCCAGTTGTTTTTCGCTGTTTTTATGGCAAAACATTTTTTTGATGAAATGTGTAAAATATTACTCGGTAGAAACATAGTTTAGATTTCTTCACATGGTGATATCAACAGATGTTGAATATCTGCCATAAGCATAGCGGTATTAGAAGATAAACTTTTTAAATGAAGACGAAAAGTTTTCATTAGATTCCAGGACACCCTTGACAAATGTTCAAGAAATGTTGAGGTCACCATGTGAAGAAAATTAAACTTTTAAGTTAGTACTGGAGCAATATCGTATTTATTTTGTGCAAAAAAAAAAGTTTTGACATAAAAACTGCAAAAAAAACACTGTATTTTCCTTGCATCCCCTTCCATCTTACCTTAATACGTGAACTGAAACTGTTCGTTTAGTAATAAGTTACAAGACGAATAGTGAACCTGTGCTAAAATGTCGGATCCCACATTCACCAGACCTTTAATGGTACGTGATCCCGATAACCTCAGAGTTAAAGTGGAAAC
This sequence comes from Timema cristinae, assembly GCA_039000515.1. NCBI lineage: Eukaryota > Metazoa > Arthropoda > Insecta > Phasmatodea > Timematidae > Timema > Timema cristinae. The sequence continues at coordinate 44,826,367 of JBCFYV010000024.1, forward strand.
TTAATTGGGGGAGGGGGGTGGGGGGCAAACTTCGTTAATTTTGTAAGTACAGTGCATTAGTGTGTTTATTTTTACCTCCCTCACACTTGTGACTGTACTACTAACTTGTAATCCTGCCGACTCCCCTCCAGTGAATCACCGCCTCCTGGAATCGCTAATGGAATGCAAACGGCGCCCATTAACTCGACCTCGGCAGGCGTAGTCTTCTGTCTTCCAGTGCCACCTGGATTCTAGTGAACTTGACGTATACTTGATTCAGATACTGGAGGGGGGAGGGGTAACCTTAACAAGGTTACAAATAAGTGTTTGGTTTGGTATCTACAGTCCTGTTTTCATACAAAGGGCCTTTATATAAACTACAAAAACATTATTTATACTTTATTCAGATACAGGAGGGTAGGGGGGCCTTAACAAGGTTTCAAATAGGGGGGGGGGGGGGACCTTTAATAAGGTTTCAAATAAGTGTTTGGTATCTACAGTCCTGTTTTCATACAAAGGGCCTTTATATAAACTACAAAAACATTATTTATACTTTATTCAGATACAGGAGGGGGGGGGGCCTTAACAAGGTTTCAAATAAGGGGGGGAACCTTTAATAAGGTTTCAAATAAGTGTTTGGTATCTACAGTCCTGTTTTCATACAAAGGGCCTTTATATAACTACAAAAACATTATTTATACTTTATTCAGATACAGGAGGGGAGGGGGGGCCTTAACAAGGTTTCAAAAAAGGGGGGGGGACCTTTAATAAGGTTTCAAATAAGTGTTTGGTTTGGTATCTACAGTCCTGTTTTCATACAAACGGCCTTTATATAAACTACAAAAAACATTTTTCAACCAAAAATTATAACATTTTATTAGTATAGTTTTAAAGGTATTGATAATATATATCAAAATGGAAATCTCTAGATCACATGACCTGACTTATAAATACGTGAAACTATATATAGCTACTTTAATAGTTCTCAGTTAAGGCCCTTCCTAGCGAAAGGTTACCTTAGACGGTCAATACTATTGTGAAAAATTTCGTATATCACAAAAATATTTACCGTGTAGTGGTAATATTGAAGGTTTGCGCAATTTATTCGAATTTTTTTTATTGAAGCTTCGTCAATATATTAAAAATTCTAACTAGCTACTTTCATATACTGAGGGTGGTTTTTCCAATAATTGTTTTCCACTCTCCCTCCACTAAAATGTGGGTACGATTCCTTTAAGTGAAACCTTCCTGATCTTTAACACGTTAGCATAATTAGTACATATGTGTAAAAACCAATTGGGTAATAAGACTTGGCGACAAAAAAAATACATAATAAAATGGTTGCATGCAAAATTGTGTTTTGGTTAATTATTTTGTACGAGTATATTCATGCGATGTAAATTATAGCTTGTTTCTTAGAAGTTTACTATCGACACATGAGTTGATCTATGATCCATTTAATTGTTTAATGGGTTCATTCATTTGAAACAAAAATTATTATCTATATTTTAAAGACTCGCTGTATTATATTTATTATCTGAAGAATAGTTAGTTCTTGTTCCCTTATGTAATTTTAATTCAAATTATTACTATATGTTTTGTGTGAAGGTTACATTTAAAGCTCTATATATTTAGTTAAGACAGTATAGTCAATACAACGGAAAAATGGTTCTAATCATAGTTTAATAATTATTAATTTCGTTGTAAAAGTGATTTTTGTGTTGCAATAGACAAATAAATGTCTGTATAGAATATATTACTCTTACCTTCAAACAGAGAAACACATTAGTTTACCTGAAATATTATAAATTAATGCGGTCTAATAAAAGGATTTATTCCACATTATTACTGAATTACATTAATGGAAAATACTTGTTAAATTTACTATACTCTTATGTATATACAGTGGCTGAGTTCTAAAATTGTAGGTACCATAACGCACTACAGTGGGGTGTGAGCCCCCCCAGATTAAAAAAAATTAAGCTTCTAAAGACGTGTTTTCAAGCCATTAAAACCAGAAGAAAATGTATTAAAATATATCATAATGTGATTGTGTTTTAATGTTCTTCAATTAAATTTAATTCAAATGCTAAACAGATGTTTAATTTAATTTTGTTTCTTTTGCTACTAGTTTTAGTATACAAACGGGAATGATATGAACGATTAGAAATTTTAAGTCATAAATTACACAAAACAAATGGTTTTAATTTTTACAGATTAATTTTGAATTAAAAATACACAGACGCTAATACGCTCTATTTTATTTTATAAATGGAGATATTTACTCAAAACTCGTATTATAATATACACTATCAAATCCGACAACAAATAGCGCTATAAATACGTAAAACATTTTATATTTATGGTTTTAAGTTTCATAATTTTATTTTTAAAGAATCAACGTCTTCATTTGTATATTTGGATCAATACAAAATATCGATATTGGGTCCCTAAGGGTCAACACTTCGTATTAAAATGTTCACTTCCTTTTAAAATATTGGTCACTTTAGTAGGGGAATGTCCTTATGGTTATTGCATTGCTAATACATTTCTCTTTTATAAATTTTGAACAATTAAATAGGTAATTATTGAATATTTAGTCTAAAATGAGATAGATAGAATAGTTATAGCCGATTTTTAGAAAATTGATTTTATCTCTTTTCACCCTTTAGTAAACTGCTATTAATTTTAGAGTTGCAGAGACGGCGTTTTAAAAGCCACTTTTTAGGTTTGGGAGGTCATGAGACGTTGATATCCGTCAACATTTTAGGTTAGATTTTTTGTATTGTCGCAATACTTTTACCTTTAGTGTCCGAAAAATTATATATTTGCGTATAGCTTTAAAGTTATTGGTTTTTATAAACATTTGTTGCGAGTAAAATATTTGTATTATAAATAGATCTACATATTTACAATGATAAGAAATTTCATATCTCAAATAGTTTCGGAGATATGATAAAAAGTGAGAATTTACGCATCAGACTGGAGCCCTTAAATTCATTTTACTGAAGTAGTGAGAATATCCATTTTACTTAGTATATGTATAAATGTTTTGAAATGAAATTTAATCAAAATCTTTTGAGCCGATTTTGAGAAAATCGACTTTTTCTCTTTTTGCCCTTCAGTAAACTACCATTAATTTTTCGGGTTGGATATCCAATTCCAAAAATACCTTCGGGCAACCCTATGAAAACCCTAGGTACAAAGTTCTAGCCTGATCGGTAAAATGGTTTAGGCTCTAGTCGGAGGTACAGACAGACAGACAGACGGAAATTCAAAAACATTTTTTCAGATCCGGGGGGTCATGAAATGTCGAGATTCATCAAAATCTTGAGTTCGATTTTTTGACGATCACAATACTTTCTCTACCTGTAATATAGCGAGAAATTAAAAATGACTGTCCATTTTAGAAGCAACTCCACAGTCGTTCCGTGGTTTCATAATATTCAATGACTCTAGACTAGCGGTTCCCGAAGTGTGCTCCGTAAAAACATCTCAAAGTGCTCCGTTAATAGATTGGAAATAAAAATAAATAAAATGCTAGCAGATATCAAAAGTGTGAATTTGTGCGTCCATGAACTGGGTATAGGTAAGTATTGGGTAGACATTATTTACAGACTGCACGCGGTGAAACCAGACAGAGAGACTAGAGGGTGCCAGTTCACTCCGTCTTTGTGATATCTTCACCGCGCTTTCAGATACGATTGTTTGCTTTGATATCTTCCCAGAATTTTCTATGAAGTTTCTATTGCATATTAAAAACTCGTGTTTCTTCGCACCTTCAGTCAGTATACAGTCGAGAGTCGAAACAAATCAAATAGCATTGCAATGTTATTTATTTAAGTGTCAGAAAAGACAACCTGGCGTCGGAGCATTATGAGTGCTTGAATAATTTGACATCAAATTCTGCAGTAAAAGAGAATTTGGCAACTAACAAGTCACGAGACGAATTTAAAGTTTTGTCAGAATGAAAATAATCCCTTTTCCCTTTGTACAATAACTTACTGATGTGGATAAGGATTCTCTGCCTATGTGGCTACTAAAACAAAAGATCACAGCTCAATGCAGAGTCAGATATTCGGTTGCAGCTGTCCCAAATTCAACCAGATATAACCACATTGTGCAAATCAAAACAAGTCCCATCTCTCTAATTGGAAATTAAGTTCGCGGTCTATACTTTATCGTTCTTATTTTTAATACCAAGTGACTTAAAACCATTTTCATGGCTGAACAAAATAAAATAACACTATCTGTGTTGGTAACATATTGTGACCTACTTTCAATTCGTTATCAAATGTGTTGCTTTATGTTAATTTATGTTTTTAGTTGTTGTTTTGCGTTTATGCAGTCAGGTTCCTTATTTCTTTGAAATTAAGGGTGAAAATAACATTTAAAATGTAATAAAACTTGATGTTTTTTAACATGCATAATTGCTTAAACATTCATTTCCATCGTGAATACTGCTGTAATTCGGCTTAGTATCTATATATGTACAATCTATGTGACAATATCATCGCCCTTATACCAAAGACACTAATGTGCAAAATTGTTGTTTTGAGAAAACAATATTTAAATTTACAAATTTTAATGGTTTTCAATGGGAAAAATTAAGTTTGGATCAAAATTTAAGCTATTTAGAAATCTAAAAATAATTCGTGCTTTTATATTCATACGATAAAAAATCGACGAACCACTTTAAAACACGCAATTAAGTAAATATAGCAAAAAATGTATGTGCATCTAGACCTTTCTTTACTCTGAGTGTCTTATGGCAAAATGTCGTCCTGAAACAAGCCAAAAGTCAACATACTTGGAAGGATTAAATAAACGAATAGGGGGTCCAATTATTCTTATAAATAAAATAAAATAGACGGTTGTTGTCTTAAAATATGTTCTTAGTGATGTCATAATCAAATTTACTGGAATATATAGCAACTTACTTGATTATAATCTTTAATACAACAAGACTGCCTGGAAATGTATTTCTATATACATATTCCAGGAAACTACCAATTAATTGTCTTTCATTGAGTTTGAACTTGGCAACGAACTTCATTTCATTTTACCCATAAGTTATTTGCACATATTTGAGCTAGTTTTTAATGTATTTTATCAAGTTAACAATCATTATGGTTAATACTTAGATAACAACTCAGATTAGCAATATAAAGTAAAAGGTTATTATACATTGATAAATTAATGAAATGTTAAATAATATTAAAAAAGTTGAAATTGATTTACTTTAATGTTAAAAACCGTTACGCTGTGCTTACAACAAGCATAAATATGTCAAGATAAGTTTTAAAATATATAACAACATCATCGACAACAATTAGTAGATCATAAGTTGACGACTAGTCAAAACATAACATATACAACATATTAAAATAATTAAAAATATCTAGAACCAAAATTGAAGATAACACATGATTTTACAGTCAAACACTGATTTTTAATAGTTACATACAATTAATTTCGTAGGAGTAGCGTCTTTCAAAGTGGTACAAAAGAATGTAATTGTAAAGTCTAGAACTTCGAATAAACTTTGGTAATTAAAATGAGTTAAGTGTAGAATCTAATCTTATTCTTGTTTAGTCCCATTACTCATTTTGGCAGATGATCGGTGATTAAAATAAAGCTGATTAAATTCTTTCCGACGTGTTTCGGTTCGATTATACCATAATCATCGTGCAAAGTCGTCGTGTGGGTGCACAAGTTGGTGTACCAATATTATATATATACACACGAGGCGTGTTTTTTTTTATAAAAGTAAGTACCGTTTTGGGATTAAAAACACACAAGTGTACTTTTATTTAAATCAATTTTACTTTTAAATGAAAGCCTGTACTTTAATCTAATTTTCAACATAATTTCCACCAATATTAAGGAAATTTCCGCATCGTAAAACCAGCTTTTGAATTCCATCTTCATAGAAATCTGTCGCCTGATTTGATAACCATTGCAACATGGCCATTTTGAAATCATCATCGTCGTCGTGGCGCTGACCACCAAGATTTTTTTTTAAATGCAGGAACAAGTGGTAGTCACTAGGCGCTAGATCGGGACTGTACGGAGAGTGATCAAGTTGTTTCCAGCCAAATGATGCGATGAGATCTTGGGTACGATTAGCCACATGTGGACGGGCATTGTCATGAAGCAAAACAATCCCCATTACAGCATGCCCGTCTTTTGTTTTAGATTGCATGGCGCAGTTTAGTTAAGGTCTCACAATAGATTTCAGAATTTATTATGTCACTTTGAGGCGAAAAATTCCCCTTCCTATACCAAAACAAAGTACACATGATTTTTCGGGTGAAATTGTTTGCTTGAACTTCACTTCTTGGGGGATGTTGAATGGAACCATTCCATGGATTGTTGGTTCGATTCCGGCGTAACATGAGCCACCCATGTTTCGTCGCTTGTGACAATTTGGCTTAAAAATCCTTCACCAGAATCGCTGTATTGCTCAAGGAAAGTCGACACACTGGCTAAACGTTTGGTTTTGTGCACCTCAGTCAACATTTTTGGTACTCAGCGTGAGCACAACTTACGAAAATTTAAGTGTTATCTCACAATTCCATAAAGAACACTTCTTGAAACTTGAGGAAACTCATTAAATAAAGATTAAATCATAAATCATCTGTTCTCTCGAATTTTCCATCAACTTTTTGCACCAAGTTTTCAGTAATGACAAAAGGTCGTCCACCTCATTCTCATCATGCACATTCGTGCGGCCATCTTTAAATCCTTTAACCCATTTTCTTACCATTCCTTCGTTCATAATGTTTTCTCATAACTTCACTGATCTGCCGATGAATCTCAGCCGCTTTCACATCTTTTGTATAAATAAAACGAATAACAGAGCGTATTTCACAGTCGGCGAGATTTTCAATTGACTGAGCCATTTTAAATACTAACAAACAGACGTAAACACGGTCAAATACTCCCATAATGGCGTCTGTGGCTAGCCAACAGATGGAGGTACTCAACGCGCATGCGGGAAAGGCAGCCGCAGCGCTGCAGTGGCCAAATTTCAAAACGGTACTTACTTAAAAAAACACTCTTATATTGTATATATTAATATATATATATATATCTTTTTTTGCACTGCGTCTTACGGGTTATAGGTCTATTCACTAATTTACCATAATTGATTAAGAATAGTAAGGTTTGATTGAAATGAAGTGCATCCGCATTATGCGTGAAAGGAGAGTACAATCATTAAGGAAAACCACCCTCAGCGCACCCAACTGGGATTGAACCTTGATATCCCTGTATTCTGGCAGTCTAGTCTAACACAAGAGTAGCGCGTTAGGCCACCGGCCACGGGAGTGTATTAATATTAAATAAATGTAAATATAGTTTGATAATGAAATATCACATTGTAGTTTTTAAATTGTAGCCAATAGTAAATTAAACATAAGTGAATGTTATTGTAGATATAAGGTCTACTTTTATATTTAGTAGAGCTTCTCTTGATCCCCAACATGCAATTCTTTTAGTTCCTCTACTCAGTCGCACCCCTAACTCCCCTGCCCCCCTTTACTCCTTGCTATGCGTAGCTCGAACTTCTTTCTCATAGTCGTATTGGATTCTTTTCTTTATTCTTTTTTTTTATCGGGGACTCCCTTTCGTTTCACCTCTTTTGTTCCTGTCTCGTAGGCCTGCCGGTCGGCAATTGTTTCCTTGTAGATTAAAGTGGTGTCGGTACACTCCCTCCCATAAATGGATGAATTGGTCCAAGTACAGATACTTCTATAAAAATATTAGTTCGAATAAATGTGTGACAGAATATTATCACGATTAAATTGATATTTTTTTAAAAACTAATACTTAAACGGGATATATGAGTCGTAGTCAGGCTAAAAAAATACACCAAAAAGTCAATCTTCTTGGTTGTCTAAGTCACAGATTTTGTATTAGGTTCAGACATCTTGTAATTTTTGTCCACTCTACATATCAATACTTTTTTTTGGAGACTTCAACAACATTTTGTTAACATCTTGAACCCTGTCATAATATCGTCCATAGACCCGCTTCTGTGAGTGCATATTCTAAGGCTAGGATGAGTAACCTTGTCTCCAAACGCCAGAATGGGAAAAATGGCAATACAAGTCTGAGGGAATTTGGATTTGAGAGCTCTCGCAAGAAAAATAAATGTTTCCTGACAGCAGAAGATGTAAAAATGGTTGAAAGTAGTACTCAATTAAAACAAATTGTTTGTTGTGAAAGTTTTGACTGCCAAAAATGACAACAAATCAACATATTATGGTCTTGCAGATCATGGCTTGCACCCAAAGGGTCGATCAGGTGTGCGACTCAGGTAGGGGTCAGCTTCGGAGTAATAATTGCGTACACCCTGGATTGAAAGGGGGTTTGGTTAGTTTAGGTTATCTTAGGAAATTGAAAAATGACACCTGGACACGGGAATTAAACCAGGGACCTTTGGCTTAGTACACCAATGCTCTAACCACTGAGCTATCCAGGAATCTTCCCGTTCCCAGGGTCATTCTTCACTCATATTTTAAAGCAGTCTCTATGATGGTTGTGCGGAAATCGTTGGATACAAATGTGATCTTAATAAAATCACACATTTGTAGCCGACGATTTCCGCACGTCATTGTCATATATTCATGGATACATGATAGTTTATCTGATATAGTTTGCTGTTTGTCAGTTACCACCACCCCTATGGTGAATGGACAGTAACGTAGGTTCAAAAAATCGTTCTCATGCTAAAATTAAATGCGCCATCTCGTTTGTAAAGCTTGACAATGCCTGGATATACAATTTAATCAAAATCGTTAGAGCAGGTTGTGAGAAAAAAAAAATTCCCCCCTTTCTTCATTCTTAAGTAAGCTACCCTTATTTTAGTGTTAGAGGGGTTTTTTGGAATTATATAAATCTAAGGAACCTTATGAAAATCCTCTAGATATAAAGTGTTAGTAATATCGCTAAAAAGATGTAGGATCTAGTCCGAGTAATAGACTAGACAGAGCGATGGCATTAAAAAAAATTTTTTTTTTTTTTTTTGTGGTCACAGTACTTTCTCTACCCACGAGGTTGCTAGAAAGTAAAAACCTACAACATAATATTTTTCAAGGATAATCTATGCCCAAATAATAAGTAATTTGCACAAGACAACGGACGTAAGGAAAAACAGAACCCCTAATTCCTCGTAGTTCCTGGTAAATATGGTGTTTAACCCTAGGGGTACGTACCATACATTTAAAACCTTAAATCTTATGATCATGTCCTGGATTTTGATGACAAAAAGGTAACTAAAACAATTTTCATAGATCCATACGTCAAGTCGTGTGATATTCAACTGCTACATTTGATAACTAATATCAATAATATCAATGACGCGGCATTGAGTGTTTTCAGTGTAAGAAGATTTATTTAAAACTTTACCTAGGAATTTTCTCATCGGTCAGGTATCAACGAAACAAGATTCGTAAGTGAGGAATATAGAGCAGAGCTTAAATATAATTGGTCAAATGGAGACCAAGTGGCGAAGAATAAATCACAGGTACGGTTTTAACAGCGTCTGCTCATATTGGCAACTTTTAACGACTGAATAATATTGTAAAATAATATTAAAATTGACAGCAAGAGTGAAAATAAACAATATAATTTTAGAAGATACTTTTTACCAGATACCTATCATATCTGGTGCAGAATCTATGGCATCTGTTCCCGGTCGGCCAACTAGAAAGCAGCACGTGCGCTAGATGTACCACTTTCCCCTACTTTCGACCATTGAAACTTTGCAGGGTGGGAGAATGGGTTTTAATATCTTAATCGATTGACACAATCTATTATAACTCACTTCAGTGACCAAATGGTCGAAGCCATCACTCTCGTTCTAGATTGGCCTGCTGATGACGGGTAAATTTGGGTTCAAATCCCGGTAGGTTCTATGAGGGTGAATTTTTTCCCCCATAAAGGTTTCCCAATTTTCTTATGCGAAAATGGGGGTATATTACCTCTCAAACGCTTCCTGTTTCTTTCCTAACCCATTTAATTATTATTATTATTATTATTAGCACCGCTTCTTACTACCCATTCGGGTTATACGCACTTACGCTAATGTGTAATGGTAGGGTTATTGTGAGATGAAATGGAGGACCTACAGTTTAACGTGGGATCCGAACCACGGTGGAGGCCTGGCATTCCCCACATTCACAAGATGTCTTGTCAGAGGTGAAGGAAGGGTTTGGTAATCAGATAAATCTGTGCCGGGACCGAGGATTGAACCCTGGACCCCCAGCACAGAAGTCGGACACCTTACCCCTAGACCACCAGGTCACCGCCCATTTAATTAATGTAGAGTTCGATTTTTTTAACGATCAATTTACTGCTTTCTTTGAAGGGTACAAAGAAAGTAAAAAAAAAAATTATATCAGTTTTGACCTCAAAAAATATGTTTATATATTGTAAAAAAAATCACATGGAAATTATACTTAATTTACCATTATTCACATATTAAATGTCAAGTAGTCAATTTCACGAATAGAGCCAATTTTTTTTTTTTTTTTTTTTTTTTACATTTGTAAAATACATTTTGAAATGCTATAATAAACTTTAAAAATATATTGACATTAATTTTAATGTACAGGCAAAGTTCTTAAAAATACATCTCGCCGATATTTCTATGTTTTGTAACCATAATGTAAGCCCATTAAAGAAATATTGCTTCTCTTCAGGTAAATATAGTGTAAATAAAAAAAAGTGCACTAAATGTAATTAAAGGAACTTTTTTTAACTTTTTTTGTGGTTTCGGTTTATTTTTCTAAGTGTTTTTTACTAGGTTCTAAATAATTTAAATAAAACAATTTTTTAATTAAATACAACATTTTATAAACTAAGGCCACTTGTAGGCCTAGTGATCTTTTGAAAAACCAATTCTGATACATTCTAAGTATTAGGAAAATAAAATAATTACCGTATAGGTAAAATAGACCTCGGAATAATTCTGTATCCAAGCCGTCGGCTACTAATACATTAACTCCTTAGCTATATGCCGACTGTAATGAAAGCTTCCATGTCATGCATTGTGTGACCTTCGGACATTGTAACACACCGCCCAGCGCCTGGAACTTGGACTAAAAAAAAAACATTCTCTTCCCCTCCTTCCAGTTCAATATGGCGATGAGCGTCACACGTTACGCGTCAGAATTTCAATGAGACCAAACTTCACCCCTTTAATCCCCCCCCCCCTACCCTCCTTGACTCAAATATCCTGAACTACTCTCTTCCTCTTCCTACATTCTTTGACTCCCATCCAAGGACTTTTTTTGGTCTTTTTTATTTTTCAGGGTGCCAGATGTTCACAAGCTTTCTGAATCCGCAATGCTTTTCGGATCCAACAACTTCAAACTCCGTATTTAAAAAGATTTTAGAAAAAAATTGAATGGTGGAAATAGTTTTAATGTGTTGTTCTTTTCCCAACAAAAGTTTATTTAATTTTTTGTAGGTGACCTGATGGTCTAAGGGTAAGGTGTCAGACTTCTGTTCTGGAGGTCCGGGTTTCAATCCTCGGTCCCGGCACAGATTTATCTGATTGTCAAACCCTTCCTTCACCTCTTACAAGCCGTGTATTAATCACAACTTGGAATGTGTGGAATGCCAGGCCTCCACCGTGGTTCGGATTCCACGTTAAACTGTAGGTCCTACATTTCATCTCACAATCACCCTACCATTACACATTAGCGTAAGTGCGTATAACCCGAACGGGTAGTAAGACTCGATGATGATGATAATAATAATAATTTTAGTTTTATGCTATGGGAATATAAATTTTCATGTTTTGACGTTATATATAGTTGATGAGTTAGAATTACCACGTTTCTTACTTTATATTCTAACACTTAAACCACATAGGTAAAATAAAATTCTAATACCATAATAGGTGAGCACGTAATATAAACTTAAGTTAACCTATTCGAAGAGTACCTTACTTAATTACATTGATTTGAAGCTTGTGTGTTGATATTTATTTGATACGCTATAATTTCAATTTTAAACGGCATACTTGGCAAGATAACAGCCCTACCAAGTCGTAGATGGCTTTGGTACTATTTACACACGTCCATCACAGACTCGGACAACTATGAGTTAATGGTTGACCCTGAAAATGGGATGAAGCCTGGATAGCTTAGTGATAGAGCATTGGCACGCTAAGACAAAACGTATCGAGTTTCCCTTCACCAGTTTTCATTTTACAACTAACTAAAATTATTAATCTAGTCTGGTTTGACAGTAACCGAACGACCGGTAGTTGAGGGATTGGATCCTAACATAATCTTTTACGTGCTAAGATGTTTTTTATTTCGCAAGGTTTGTATTTGGTTGTCCATTATCTTCTCAACTAATCTCTTACTTTTCTCTCACTATTTATCCCTTCTTTTACTATTGATAACATGGAAATTTTAAGATTTTCTCGTCAATTTCTTACAGCTAAAATGTTCCGATTCAGAATCATTCTACAGTGTTTATTTTTTTAAACTTTAGTGCTAGTGTAGCAATAATATTAGTGATAAGTTTTATTCAAAGATGGAGGGGAAAATAAAGCTCACTTTATCTTACTGGTTTCCGGGATTAATCGAATACATTTACTAAATTGACATTATTCAGATACAATTTCAAATTAATTGTAAGCTTATTTTGATAAATCATTGGCAAGATATTAATTCAAGTTTCCTACAACCACTGAACAATTTTCACCAGCTTGAAGATATCAAAACAAGCTGAAGATTAATATTGTTAAACATTGAAAGATATTTCTGGAAGAATGTCGCTGGCAGTCAACAAAGACTTGTTTTGTAAATAATGTCCTGTTGAGAAGATTCAGTAGCTCATAGTTTTCTCCGTCTTTAGCTAGTTGGAAGGAAATTAAAAAAAAAACACTCAAGTTTTCGCTCCAGGTGATTTCATTGAAGCAAGTAATGGCAACATGGTGTTTCGTTGAAGAACCCTAAAGGAAGGACAGTAATGAAGTTTGTCCGGACTAACACGAAAAGAAAGAAAGAAAGGAAGAAAGTAGTGACTAGTGGTAATCACTTTCTCCACTTGGTACTCAGGTGCAAGCTTATAGTATACATACGAAAAAAGTATTTTCACTTCTCTCACAAAAAACCGACTAAAAATATACATAGCTCTTTATATAAGAGATTTTTTTACACTGAGGTAAAATCGGCAGGCTGTGAATAAAGTTTTTTGCAAGGGTTTAAGAAAAGTTTTAAAGGCGATTATAGTTTGTTTTTTTGTATTTTTCCCGTAGTTACATTTGTATATGTGTGTAAGTGAATTACAACTTAAGTACATGAAAGGTCATCACTCCATTATGAACTATCCCAAAGGTAAAAATAATCCTCTTCAGTTTTGTCGTGTAATTTAAATTTTATTAAGTAACCGACTGACAAAATAATATTAAATATTTGTACTCTGCAAAAATAGGAAGGTAAAATATAGAATTTTAGTACCCGTGTATTCTTATGTAGGAAGATACAAGCTTTTCTTTTATGATATTATATTAAATTAGTTTAAATTTGTAACTTATTATTAAATTTTGAGTATTTAATAAATCTGGAAGTGTATTTTATCTTCTTTTGCTGTCCAAATGATTAAGTATTTCAAAGGCAAAATGAATCCAAAATAATAAGTAATCACACAGAAATAGGGATTATTATTTAATTTTAAATATATTTGAACTGATTAATGAGAACTATATTCACACTTGCCCGTTACTTTGTACTATTTTAAATAAGTAGCCTGTAGCTAAGTTTAAATTTGTTGAAGAGCAATAAATATTCAATATATATCTGACAAAGTTTAATTCACCTCTACATTATTAAACTCTAAAAAGTGAGCTTTTGAAAATAGTTATGCTACATTTAAGACCAAATCATTATTTATTACAGGATGACTATATATATTCATGAACTAAAAAGAGAGTAAAGAAAGCAACCATCTCATTTCAGATCATATTTGTTAATTTCTTTCCTTTTCATCTATTTCAACTACTTACATAATAAATGTGTTTTATATTCTGTTATTTTCTTATAAATAATTTAGTTTATGTTATGATAGGATTTCTTTTCCAACTTTGGAAAAAAATACACTAAAAAGATCATGTGCAGTGTCTACAGTGTGTCAACAGCATACACACAAACAAAGCTAGGTTTATCGTTTAAGAAAATAGATCAAATCTACACGAATAAAAAATTATAAAATTTAATAAATAAATATTATTAGATTAAAGAAAATCATTTTACCTAATTTTTAGATAAATACACTCATTCCACCATAGCTACTTACTTTTTCCTAATTATTTCACTCTATATACATAAATACTATATTGTAATGTGAGAGACAACTTACATAGTGAATTAAAATAAAATATATGTGAAGATTATAGAGATAATAAGTTAAGGAATAATATTCAATACATAATTTTTGAACGATTTAAGTTAATCTAGTCTTAATCAACTTATAAAGAATTAGAGTTAAAAAATTTACTCCCTATTCAAAAAGCTCAAAATATAATTGTATAAGTAATTCACACTTAAAAATTTATAAATATGTTCCTAACAAACTGACTCCGTTATAAAATAAGATTTAAATCAATTCTGATGAGTATATAAATATATATATCTTAGTTATAACTGTGAAACTTAATTTAACAGATATTCACTGCTTATTGAACACTAGACCGCTTTGGTGGTAAAATGGTCTAAGGCATCACACTTGCAACAGACTAGACTGCCAATAGTGAAGAGATAAAGGTTTGCATCCCGGCCGGGTGTACTAATGGTGGGTTTTTTTTCCTAGATGATAGTCTACTCACCATCCTCTTGAATACTGGTACACTTCCTATAAATTCAGCCTTCCTCACCCCTAACATATTGCCGTAATTGGTTCATAAGTTCATTAACTCTAACGCGCTAAAAAAATTATACTCTATTTGCTTTTCCTCCTGACAATAATATCAAAGGACGTGAACGAAATAGGTGTCATCCCATTTAGAACATATCCATTGATTCCCTCCATAATTTCACATCAAAAGAGACTTATTCCCTTCCTTCGGCTATACATTTCTCCTTTAAGGATTAAATCCTAGCTTCTATACCGAAAACACCTGCACAACATAAATCTGCTCCTGTTTGCGTTGTCTATACTCCTATTTCTATATCTCACCTGTTCTCTTCTCTCTTACCTACCTTTCTTTTTCACTTGTTGTTCCTCGGGTTCTCCTTGGTCTTCTTTCTCAATTCTGACGCTGCCTGCTTCAATATATTCTATTACCCTTACGCTCTCTGTTTCACTTTCCATTCAAATTTTCATCACTTACCTGTATTTATCTCTTTTATCACTTTTATCTGTTCTCCTTTCTTAGATACCATCTTTTTTATTTCTGTTTGACTCAATTTTTTAATTTATTGTATTCTAGTCTTTGTATCTTGAATTTACTTCCTCTTCCGGCCTTGTTCTTAAACTATACTAACTCCTTCTGCCCAATTATGTGGCCGCATGGTCTAAGTCGTCACTCTCACAATAGACTGGGCTGTTTATGACGTTCAGATTAGGGTTAGAATCCCGGTCATGTGCACAGAAGATGTTTTTCCTTAATGGTTTTCCACTGTCTCTACACGTAAATGAAGGTACATTTCCTCTAAATTCAACTTTATTTGATCCTCTCACATTGGCGTGGTAAGTAAATAAAGCGTATTAACCAAACGGGTAGTAGGACGTGGTGGTGCTAAAATATCATCTTTAAAAAAAAAAGTTTCGTTAGCTCCTTGTCTTACTACTAGTTCGGGTTGTACGCGTATATGATACCTCGCATTCCTCGTTGGGGGCTACGCCCTCAAACCCCCGGTGAGTTTTCTTTGCAAGTGGATGTAAGCTAATGTAATTCAAGAGCCGTTTTTTGATAGGTCTTACCTTTAGCCACAAGAGACCTCCAAAGAAAGGTCCGCACCGACTTAAAAGTTGCTCCACCATTTTAATTTTTTTTTTCGGGAGTTAGATTTTTTTTTTAAAATTTTCCCGTCGATTACAGGCTAGAAGCTATAAGTTTACCAAATTTCAAGTTTCTAGCTCATTTGTAATTGGGTAAACATTAATGTCGGTGAGTGAGTCAGCCATGTGGCTTTATAGTAGTACAATTACGCTAATGTGTTAAAGATTATAAAGATTGAATACCAAATTTGCGTGGATAGAGAGTGGATAACCAATAAGGAAATACCACCCTCAGTACAGCCGACTGGTATCCAACCCCGATCTCCCCGTCTTCGACAGTCCAGTATATTGTGAAAGTGACGCCTTATATCATATGACCACCGAAGTGGGTAGTTGTGTTATTCATCTTCATATATTTCAACTCTCTCTCTCTCTCTATCCTCCTTTATTTGCATTCTGCTTTCAAAATGGTTTCATTCTTCTTTTCTTTTTTTCCCCCACAACTTATTCTACTAAACTCTGCAGGTATAAACATTTAATACGAGCAACCCCTACCTACACTCGCGAACTTGAATCCAAGTACAAATCCGACTTCTAGTTCGGTTTACCCAACACTGGGGATTTCACACCACAATAAATCTCAAACTTTACAGACTGGCCTTTCATTCCCTAAAACCGTGATGTAGATTAATCCAGGATTGACTTTGTTAGCATAGTGCTTTTCTAAATTGATTTGTTTCATCAGGAATACGGAACTAAAACTAAGTTGATAATGCTTCTCACCGACATTTTTTTCATGCTTTACTAAATAAATATATCAAACTTAAATTCATGATGTAAATAAAGGTTAACGATTAAATGGTATTCAAATATAATAAACTAATTTATTCTAAAGCATTTGAATACTTTTACTGATAAACTAAATCCTCTAAATTTATGTAATATATATTATATTATTATTATTATTATTTTATAGTTCCACGTCATACTACTCATTTGGATTATACGCTTTTGTAATAATTACGATAATGGTTTTAGGAATGAGGAATGTTATACTTATATAAAGTGTACCCGCATTTCCGGAGATAGAGGGTGAAAAACCATAATAAAGCTATAAAATAGTATTTGTACTTTAAATACATTTTAGAATTATTGTACTTATAACAATGTTAAATATTTCTTTTTTTTTACATTTACCATTCTTATCTTTCCACTACGTAATGTTTTTCCATAAACGTTACAGTCACTATCTAAAGTTCTTACGAAACTGGTTCCGCACATGAAAACGTCACTCAGAATACAGGTAGGGGAAGGGGAAGGGGGGACACATCATTCTCTTTGAAATTGTCTTCATTCTAATCTTTCCTGTTAAGAAAAAGTACTCTTAAAATATTTAATAAGCCATGAGAAAATTCTAAAAGAAAAAGATCTAAACTCGTGTTTTAACCTCCTACTTTCAACCCAGCAGTTTAATCTTCAGCGTGCTAAGTGGCGTTCCATTTGTTGCTTGACATTTTCATCTTAAAAAGTCGTGAGATAACTTTGCGAGGTCCCTCTAATTAAGACGAAAAGGCACCAACCATCTTGGATAACAATTTTATTCTGTCTTCTTTTTAGGTGACTGAGAAAAAAGAGGAAAATAGAGAGATTTAAATTATCTTTCCCACCTTAAAACGCTGAGATGTTACAATTATTTTGGTTTATTTTGAAGAGGTTTTACTAAATTATTTTCATGGAGAAAAAATAAAGCCCATTATTAATTAATGGCATTTTGATAGCTTTTGGGCACAAATTTTGTTTTTGTAGCTATTTAGCTACCAATCCTAGAAAATTTATTTGCTAACATTTGTATTTACTTACAAAACAATGTAGGAATTTATTTTTTGCTTATATGTAGCTATCAAAATGAAAGTATTTGTACACACTTAAGAACTTAAGGTGGGTTGCACTATCTAATGAAAAATAGAATATACAATCATGCGACAACTAAATACAAATAGTTTTAGATATTGATCAAATATATTACTCTCACTAAATACTTTTATAATATTAAATTAATTAATATTTATTTGGCAACAACTTTCAAACAAACCTGATATTATCTCAACATTAAAAAAAAATTATTCCTTTTAAAATGTATCAAGTATTTTATTTCTAAAAATATTGATCTTATTGACTTTAAGCAAATTTCTAAAGACATTTAACCAATAAATAAACATAAATGTCTGAAGAAACCTCCCCATCAAAAATAGTATGTAGCTACTCTTGACAGAGGGTAAATCTAGGTTCTTATTTACCCTTAACCTATCGCAGAGTGTTTATAATTATGAAGGCCCTCCTCCACCCCTTGTTGTTGTATTAGAATTCTGGTGTCAAACAGAAACCCCCTTTCCTTCTACCCCTCCCTTCAAGCCCCATGTGAATATTGCACGTTCTAATACAGCGGCGAAACCAACCGTACCGACCTCGGCGACATGTTTCCACAAGCTATAATAATATGTCTACATAACGCGAGTTAGAGTCCATGAATTATTTAAACAATTGAGGATTAGGAAGGGGTAGTCTGATTTGACTAGTCAACACGTTAGTGTGACCCAAAGACGCCCATATTTATGAACCGGAGGTGTCAACATCGTGGAGAAAGAGGAGACAACAAAGATCTAGTTTTATCGGTCCAATGAGCGTATTAATATTTTATTGTTGAAACATGTCTTGGGTAAACAAAAGAGTGATATGCTTTAAATTACTCTTGGGCAAGGTGCTCAGTGAAATATTTAATTGGGTTTTGTAAACGAAGCTTTTTTCTACTCACATTTGAATTGAGATAGTTCTTTAGTATAAACCAGAATTCATCTCCCCACCCCCTCTCTTATGTTGCATTAAAAAAAATCCTATTTTGTTGAAACTTAATACTATGGTCATTTGATTCTAAAATATATAAATATATGATGTATGCTTTTAGTGAGGATTTAATCCAAATATATATAATTTGTGTTAATTTTCAGAATATATATAAATTTTGTAAACGTTTGTACAATATATATACATATTTTTTCTAAACCAATTTTATAAAAATTATAAATAATCTTACGAAAAATATTAATACTCTGTTTATTTTTATAGTAAAACTTTTAATTCAGACCTATACTATTCTAATTTGATAAATACCTATTGTTTCAAAGTATATTTAATTTTAATGAATGACCATATAATCTACGATTATAAAATTTAAAACAAATGTGTTTGTTATTTAAAAATATGAATAAGGATCAAACATTATTTTTAAAATAGTTATAATATTGTTTAAAAACTAGATTACATCCTATAGGATTTTAGGAAAACCATTTTAAATCTTAATTAAATTAAAATAATATAAATAGTTGGTACTTGTAGCAATGTACGGAACAATAATATGTTATATTATGTTTGTTCAGAAGCTAGTTTTAAAAGAGGCCTGAGTGCTAGTTGAAAATTACTCCCAATTTCTTCATCCTATAAATATATTTAGTCTAGTTGATATTAATTTTAAAGTAGTGGGCATGTTTCAATATATAAATAATTTCCTAATAATGATCATGTCATTAATTTTGATATGTGTAGCTGCAATTCTTTTCATACGTTAGAAAATAAGATGTTTTAGCTACCTTGTAGACAATAATGGGGATTGCAAGGTTAATAACCGGCTAGCCAGGTATAAAGGCAAATTGTAAGAGTCGACGCAGGTACAACAATAGCTTCCTTAAGGTGCGGCAGAGGGGAGCGTGAGTATTTGTACAGTTTTTATGAATTGAAATTTTTTGGCCAAAATAAATCAAACTAAACTCTATGTTGCTACTGGAGAAATATTTGCTTTATTTTGGCCGAAAAAAATTTCAATTCTCTAAAAACTTTAAAAATACTTTAATTCCTTTGGCCGCACCTTAAGGAGAGTGGTTTCCTTCCCTTGTCTTGACAGAGTAAATGGTCGGTGGACAGTTAGGATACTTCGTCCATGTTGTATCTTGAGGACCAATGGGAGTGTTTTCCTGAAATTTCAAAAAAATATCAGTTGAGTCGATTAGCAGACTTGTTACTCTTGTCTCGCCAGGCTTAGGTCAAGGAACTCACGGGTCAACCCTTGGGAGTCATGTTTTGCAAATCTTTGATCAACACCTCACGTTAGTCACTCAGTCGCCTTGGATCTAATTATTATAATAAAAAAATCAGGCGTGATAGCTAATAGTAGTTATATTACATCAGGGCTAAAGTAATTGATATTATGAATTTATCTTAAATTTGTTGACAGCCACTCTCACACTAACCAATACGCGTGACTTGTATCAAGCGAAATACTAGAAGCCAACTAATGTAATAAATAGTAATTTAAATATATGATTTCGTTAATTAATTTAACCCACTAGCTACAGAATTGGTGTAAATGAATAGTAAATAATAATTTAAATAAATAAAGTTTTATTATTTTTACCAACAATGCGACCACATACGACACTACAATACATAGATTGAAAAGATAAACATTCGTCGTGTCGACCTATTCATTTGCGAAGACATAACGGTCATATACAGGCTGCCACGAAGCGAGTGTGTTAGTGTTTAGTTAATGAGGTACACAGCTCATGGCTTCTTGGTGCTCTGACGAGAGCTGACTTCTGACTGTCAAATTTGAATACATAGCCATGTTTTTGTGCGATGACACTCACAGCGACTTCTGACAGTACTTTATATACAGTAGCCCTGACTCTTGTGCTACTGACACCACGCTGACTCTGACAGTCACATTAGTAACAGTAGCCTGATTTTGTGAGCTGACGCTCACTGACTTCGAGTCAAATTTAGTATTACGCCCATGACTTCTGGTGACTGACAGCCAGTGCTCTGACATCACATTAGGTAACAGTGCCATACTTCTTGGTGCTGACTGACAGCTCAGAGCTGACTTCTGACTGTCAACATTTAGGTATATACAGTAGCCCCATGACTTCTTTGGTGCTGACTGACAGCTCACAGCTGACTTCTGACAGTCAACATTTAGGTATATACAGTAGCCCCATGACTTCTTTGGTGCTGACTGACAGCTCACAACTGACTTCTGACAATCAAAATTTAGGTATATACAGTAGCCCCATTACTTCTTTGGTGCCGACTGACAGTTCACAGCTGACTTCTGACAATCAAAATTTAGGTATATACAGTAGCCCCATGACTTCTTTGGTGCTGACTGACAGCTCAGAGCTGACTTCTGTCGGTCAACATTTAGGTATAATACCTAAATTTTGACTGTCAGAAGTGACAGCTGCTAAACACATGTTTTTGCAGATCATATGGTTTGGCGTAGGGATACATAATTTTATCTGGTAGCTTTTCAAAGCCGTAAGCTGTGAGCTATCAGTCACACCAAAGAAGTGATGGGGCTACTGTAGCAACATGTTTCTTTACTTTATATTAAATATTGAATCGAAAAACTATATATAAAGGTAATGAGCTGCCGCTATCTTATAAATATCTTTTAGAATATTAATATGTATTAGTGGCAATATGTTGACAGTTATAAAGACATACTATTTGGACATAATAAAAATATGAGATTATGAGATAAAAAAAACATTCTTCATTCACCTCTAGAGATAGTATTAAAGATCGCTATATAAAAATTACTACCCCCTCAATTCCCATTAAACTTGATTCTAGTGTCATGCTTTGTATCCACCTTTTCTATTCTTATCAGTTTTATTTTAGCAACAATATAATTAATGGTTAGTGAGTTTAAATATTTAGGAACAATTTTATCATTCATTAACGATATTAGAGTGGAAATTATGAAAAGAATACAGCCTGGAGATACATGCTATTACTCAGTAAGTAATTTATTGGCATTTAATCTATTTTCAAAGATTGTGAAACTAGAAATATACAAAACAATAGTTTTACCTGTTGTCCTCTGTAGTTGTGACACGTGGTCTCTTAACCTACACGATGAAAAGAAACTTAGTGTTCGAAAATAAGATGCCTAGGAAGGAAGATATTTGGTTAAAAAAGGGTTTAATATTTTGGAAAGTGGTGGAGGTTACATAATGATGAATTACATAACCTACACTAAACAGTACATTTTTTTAATAATAAAGTCTCGTAGATTACGGTATGAAGGACATGCAGTGCACATGGTTCAGGTTATTGACTGGCAAACCCAATTATAAGAGACTACTGGAAAAAAAAGAGAAGAAAATGGGATGATAACATTAGAATAGACCTGAAGTAGATAGCGTGTAATGAGGTGGACTGGATAGAACTAGCTCAACCCAAGGATAGGGTGTAATGAAGTGGACTGTATAGAACTAGCTCAATATAAGGATAGGGTGTATTGAGGTGGACTGTATAGAACTAGTGCAATATAAGTATAGGGTACAATGAGGTGGACTAGTTCAAGATAGGGACATGGTGAAATGAGGTGGACTGGATAGAACTAGCTAAACCCAAGGATAGGGTGTAATGAAGTGGACTAGTTCAAGATAGGGACAGGGTGAAATGAGGTGGACTGGATAGAACTAGCTAAACCCAAGGATAGGGTGTAATGAAGTGGACTGGATAGAACTAGCTCAAGATAGTGACATGATCCAATGAAGTGAACTGAATAGAACTAGCTCAATATTGGAATAATTGACGTATTTTTTTAAGTGGGGTAATGAACTTTCTAAATAATTAATCAAATGTGTTATAGCCTTTTTATGAATCTTACAAAATGCAAACCAACATGAAGAAAAAAATAACACAAAATACCTACCTAATATTAATTTACTGTAAACACGTTTAAAGAAAGTTGACACGCCACCATCACAGGAAGCCATTATAATATTTCATATAATACATTCAGTATTTAATTAATTATATATACAATATTTTTAAAAAATAAATAAAAATATGTCGAAGTAGTTTCCCCATAAGAAAAAAAAAATTAGCTCATTTTTCACTGATATAATTTATACATTAGTACTCTTGTAGGCAGCCAAACTTTGAAAACCTGAAAATTAAGGCCCCCCCTCACGAATTCAGATGATTTCATTTCGGCGTGAAAACTTGACATTATGGTAGGACATCCATTTTTTAAAGTGTCGCTAAAGAACCTTCTCTCTTATTTCGCAGCAGGTTGGCACGCCTGCTCTCTCATCGCCCGTCCAAGGGAGGGTTTTGTTTAGATATATAGCGCCAATTAATCACGGTATGGTCATAAAACCGTGAGCCCAAGGCATAAAAACCAGCACCTACATCTAAAAAAAAAGACACTAGACAAGGATCAAAAAATTGTTCCTCTTTCTGAGAGGAAGAGGGTTAGTTTAAATGAATAGACTTTTAATTTTAAAAATTGTTAAAAAAAAACACGTTAATTAGAATGAGTAGCTTAAAGATAAAACTCTTATAATATTATGTATCTATTAATATAGTCCTATGTACATTTTTTTAAATATTCAATAATATGCAGAAGACTTGTGATTAAATATCAAACTCTCGTCGCAGGAAGTTAGAATTATTTATTAATCTTTATTAAATTTTTGTTAAAATATTATTTTGATTAAAAAATTGTTAAAATAATTCAATAAACATTGAAATTTATTTACCTTAATAGCAATCAAAAGATAGCTTATAAATAGAATTTTAATACATAGTAATTTATTAAACTAGTTTTTAATATCTAATTTTGGAAGAATATAATTTTTTATACTCTGGTAAATAAACTACGTTCATAAAAGAAATTTAGAGAGGATTGGTTTGGATAATTTAAAATTAGAATTTTACAAATTAACTCAATGACTACAAAATAAAATGTGTCAAAAGATGAGATAGTCATACTTTAATTAGATATAAATCTCTACCACGTGTTTTGTGTCGATAAAACATGCATAACATAAGTCTTCTAGACATACTTAAAGACTTACCTCTACTATACTATAGTAAGATATTTATTAGATTCGTAATTATTTTAATAATTTTATTTGGGGAGTCTCCTACGATGCATTAGTTTTGTCGGTAGAGTCTGCCAACTGCTTTAACGATCACGGATTAGATTTCCCTCGAGATCTAAAAATAAATCACTGTGAAATTGAGTCCGTTCCTCTTCATTGAGTGGTAAATTAATGGTATGATTTTTTTTTTTATTTGTATGTTTGCTGGAATCAGGTCAACATGAGCCGATATTAATCGATACATTCGTCAAAGAGAAACATAAAGATATATTTAGTTCAGTGAAATATTGACCCTCTTTAATTTAAAAAGATCCAGACTTAAGCATTTTATTATATCAGTTTTTAGTGGTTCAACTAAACATTTGACTACTAGGATTATAGAGTTCATTGATAAAATATGCTATTATTTAATGGCTATAAACTTTTTTCTAATTAAATAAAATTTATATTAATAACTGTGCATCTACAAAGAATTTGATTCTAATCTCCAATTATATATTTTTTTAATCCGAGATATAACTTTATTTTGAATGGGACTGTTTTTTCGAAGTTGGAATTCGAGAATTGTGTGGTTTTTCACTAATGTAGGAGACTGGGTTTTAAATCCCAACTGGTTACATTAATTCTACTAATTAGTGGTTTTGCATTTTCTTTCTAAGTCAATTCCGTTTAATTCCCTCTAGTTAGTACTTATGGCTAATTAAATTGCTTCCCTAATACTCGCGTGAAAATACCTACTAATCCAATGATCCTGGCAGGAATTAAGTGCAGCTCCAGAGATCTATTCATGGACCAGCCCACTAAGATAAATAATCTGTCTGTGTGGTCCTTTCCTTTTCTTCATCGTCCTTGCATCAAGGTGAAGTCCTTATATTTCACCCCCTCTCCACGCAAATCTGACGGAAAATTGGTGGAAACGTCTGTGGTGGTTATTACAAGTTATCGACGAGCCAACCACTCGAGGAATGTTGATACATGGCGGTCGTTAGTCACCCCCCAAGCGAAAGAAATCCAAGAAGGACACTTTACAAGGATCTCAACTTAACAGATATTTCAAACCCGTTTTCTCTCATTTTTCAAAGACGAATCGTGCAGTTAGAGGTATGTCATCTTTAATAAATAGATTGATATATTTTTACTATGAAATTTGAAAATTTAACGAATATAAGAATTGAAAGGAAAATATAAATTTATTTGTCAGCTGTTGTCGAACCAGGACAAGTACTGGGTTATTAAAACAATAATTATTAGTTCTTAAATAAGTTATACTATTACAAAACAAAATAAACTTGTTGTTGCTTAGCTTTCATCGTAGCTTTAGTTTATTTCTTGTTGAGTTTCAGTTATGACATCGTTCTACTCCCCACGTTTTTGTTCTTTTTTTATTATTAAAATATGTCTGGCCGTGTTTGAAGAGGCCAAATTTTCAAAGTAAATTGAATAAACTTACACAAACGATTTTCCTTTAACAAAATAATGTAACAAGTTAACAATCTATGCTTTTATTATTTTTATGAGGAGAAACGTCTTGCTACCCGTCTGAGCTATCCGCCTTTAATTACATTTATGGTAAGGACGAAGAATATATAATTAGAAGGAAATTTGCATATTTTTTCATGAGGCAGGGTAGGCAACCATTTAGGGAAAGAGACCTTATGTCCACCCAGCCTGTATTTGGACCAGAGTGTTTAAAATATTAATTTATAAAAGTTATAAAGTAATAGGTTTGTATTTAAAAAGATAAACTAGTTTAATAACTAAATATGAGAAATATTTATCTTGCCAGGTGTCTAAGCGTGTTTAAAACCTTAATGATATTCTGTCAACTAAACAGTACAGCATTGTTTTAATCCAATTTGGTGGTCACAATCTCTAATAATGTGTTTTGTTAATGGTGAGATCGTGTATCGTATCCCGGTCGGGTCTACTAAGGTGTTGTTTTTTTCCTAAATGGCCCAACTCCCCTTACATGGAAATGTGGGTTGACTACCTCTAAAATACTTATTTCCTCATCCCTACCCCTGTAATTTCTATGTACACGTAGGCCTATAACCTGAACAGGTAGTAAGACGCACTGATAAAAATAAATCCACATTACTTAGAAGTTGAACAAATTGCATTCAGATTTATCTAACGGCGCTGAGGATTAAAACAACGTAAGAGATCCTTTAAATTTGTAATTTAGACATACCCGCGATACAATAAAGTTAGATGAATTGCATCAAGACTATCTTACGGCGTTAACGACGTTGTCTACTTAGAGATTTCAAAGTTATTTTGCAAAGCGGGTCGCATCTTAACTTGACTCACATAAGAAGACTAAGTAAGCATGTTCACACTTCGACGCCAATATACAAATTAGAAATAGAGGGTATAAAATTAAAAGCTTACCCTGAAATAAATATTTTCTATGTGCTGATAACCCTTTCCTTCTTCCTTTGATGAGCCTACTCACTCACTTTAATATTTACTCCTTGAAAACAGAGAATTTCTTTGTAATTATACCAAACCAAATAGCCCAAATTGTAGAGGATCTATAAAAAATACGTTTAAAAAAAAGTTTTAAAATAAAAATAATTTTGTGATAGTGTATGAATATTTTTAGAACTATTTAAGAATTAAAGGTGATTATTTCAACGTTATGTCTTTAAAACTCGCCGAGTAGAACGTAAATTCACTTACTTGGGAACTCCTATCTTAACCGGCCGTGACGTCACAGGTAATCAACGTCCTTAAAAAGTTGTTAACAACAATATACCGAAAGCAAAATGAACTATACTTTAACTTCGATGTTAGATATATATTATCATACAAGAGACATGACATGAAACATGCGTGCATCGATTACCTACAGGTGCTCGGGGTGGCCCTGAGGACTGGTATGCCTCCGTTACACTACAGTAGCCCCATGACTTCTTTGGTGCTGACTTCTGACAGTCAGCATTTAGGTAAATACCAAAATTTTGACTGTCAGAAGTGACAGCTGTTAAACACATGTTTTTGCAGATTATATGGTTCAGAGTAGGATTACATAATTTTGTCTGGTAGCTTTTCAAAGCTGTCAGCTGTGAGCTGTCAGTCAGCACCAAAGAAGCCATGGGGCTACTGTAGTTTCGTTATAAGTACAGTATGGTTATGCACACCATCTCCTGTTGTCATTTTTGGTGGATATTATCAATACCCATAGAATACCACGAATAATATTGTAAAATGTTATCAATGTTGGCCGAAAATGAATATGTTTGATTTTTCTCTACTGTTATTCCAACCAAAATCAGGCTATAGTACACAGGGCTGGGCCGAAAGCCCACGTCACGAGCTTGCTCGAGGCGGCGGCCCAGAAATGGGTTGGACTTTGTGGGGCAGTGAGTTTAATCGCCGAGGAGTGATGGATTTGTCAGAGCGGTGGGGTTCGGGCCTTTGGGTCCAGGCTCCTGGGGTTCTGGGCCTGGGACTCACCATTCGTACGGTGAGCCATTTCGGAGCTCCGGTTCTAACCTGGACCGTTAGTAGTGCATGGGTTAGATAGAACATGGGCGCCTTCACTCGTACGCACGAGTAGTGGGGAAATACTTTCCCACGCGCAATGGACGTAATACCATTCCCCTACACACGGGAAAGAGTGGAGATGGTGATATCGCTTATGTGAGCAGAAGTAAATGGCTCCGGTCACCACCCTGGATAGGTGGGAGGCACGTAGTCCCCCTGTGTCGATACAACCAGTGAGTGAATGGAAAGGGAGGAGGAGTTAATTCTCGCCTCCCTGGGTATCAGGATCATCCCACCCTTTGAGGTGAGGGGGTTGGGGCTTTTTAGGTACCGACCTAGAAACTATTATTATTATTATTAGCACCGCGTCTTACTACCCGTTCGGGTTATACGCACTTACGCTAATGTGTAATGGTAGGGTGATTGTGAGATGAAATGAAGGACCTACAGTTTAACGTGGAATCCGAACCACGGTGGCGGCCTGGCATTCCCCACATTCACAAGATGTCTTGTCAGAGGTGAAGGAAGGGTTTGAAAATCAGATAAATCTGTGCCGGGACCGAGGATTGAACCCCGGCCGCCAGCATAGAAGTCTGAGACCTTACCCCTAGACCACCAGGTCACCCATCTAGAAACTGCCTTGGGCCGCGATGTCCAGGGTGCTTGGCGCCCCTTCCGTGCCGCGTCCATAGAACGTTAAAGATAATGGTAATGATAATGTTAGCTAGATATATTTTAAAAATATAGATTGTTAAAATCTAGTTTGTGGTTTAAATTAAATAAAATCTAAGATATATATATATATATATTTTGTCTTATACAAAAATGTGTGTGAACAGCTTAGATTAGATGTGATATATTTCAACGATATCTTGTTTCAATGTCAATAGATTTATAAAAAAAAACTACACTTAAGAGGTGCGAATCGAAACCACCACCTTTTGGTTTAGCACACCAATGCTCTACCAATGAGATATTCAGGATTACTGCCGTAGTCAAGGTCATTCATTATTCACTCATAGCTAAAGGCAGAGTTTGTGGGGGGCGTGTGTAAATCACTAGCTAACAATTATTATTAAGAGAGTTTAAATTGTTAGTGATAGAACTAACTATATTTACCAATCAAATTATTAATCCTCCACGGTATTTGATAATTATTCTTTTAATTTTTTTAAAACAAAGAAACATTAACAATTAAAAAAAAATCAAGACTCAGCTATGGTAATATCATTCTTACCAAATGTATTGTGATGATGTAATGTGTGTTTTCCACGTAAAATCAGAGTAGCGTTATTAATTAACTTAGCTAAAACAAGGCTTTGTGTAACTTTACATAGATTCCCCAACAAGATAATTTGTCATTAGCAGCATGAACCCCTTTGACTTAAATTCCCCTGTCATTAATTATAAATAACACAGTTTTTTTTTAAAAACTTTATTTTGGCAAGGTAAAAAGGGGGGTTTAATTTCCTGTGCATTTGTTCGTTTGGTTTGATAAATAATTAATAAAAGAACCCCTTTTTCAAAAAAAAGTTGTTGAATTATCGAACTAATTAAAAAATCATACAGTTAACATGTAATATATTTAATATGCCACTTCAAAGGCCAAATTGTCTAAGACGTGATTCTCGTGTTAAACTCGTCCGCTGATTACAGGGAGATTGGATATCGAATCCTGTCGGGTCTACCTGGGTGTTTTTTTTTTCTAAATGTTTTTCCACATCCATTCCACGCAAATGCTAGTGGATTACATTTAAAATGTTTCCTTCCTTATTCCTACCCCATAATAGAAATTAACATACATGTGTATATTCTGAAAAGTTATTAAGACGAAGTAATGATAATAATAATATAAATAAAATATAATATAACACCATATCTCCTCTAATCTGTATTTTTGTACTTGTTTTAATCATTTGAAAATCTAGTTTGAATTTTAACACATACAAATAAACTTATTTTCCATAAATTGGGTTTACATTATTTATTAATCCTTTTTAACATAATATAATATAATACATGTATAGGTACTTTTGGACTTAACATGTAGTTATAGAGATGTATAAACTATCCACGACAAAACTGACTTATAGCAAGCAGTGCGAGATAAATCATTTAAAATACGTATGATTTGAGGAATGAGTTTTTCTATTTTCACACGCCTTCATTTATTTTATGCTATGCAAATACAAATTTAGTAGAAATCATTTTACGGTTGTTGAATGAACTTCTGTATCAAACACAGGAGTGTTAAGTGAAAATCAAAAAACTATCATGAAATGAAATTAAATCTTTATTTAGATCTATAGTTAATCCGAAGACGATAGAAGCTACTACCGACTAGCACATAAAAAGAAGAGAACAACACAGACTTGGAACGTTTTCAATTAAATAATTTAAATACATTTTTAGGGGGGGGGGGGGAGAGGCCATCATTAAAATTATTTTGTGTAGATAAAGAAAATGTCTACACATATACCTTTCATCTAACATGTAAGTAGTAAGCTTACTTTGGCATTATTAAACTATAATATAGCTTATATGATAGGGTCATGGTGTAATCCGTCAAAGTAATACTGTTACTTTTCAGGGTAAAGGTAGTTTATCTGAACCAGCAGATAATCTGGGGTGACTTTTTTTTTATAAATTTTACTATCTGTCTACCAGATGCTACAAGATTATAAAATTATTTACAGTGCTAATAAATTCTACAGCTACATTTTTTTGTTATATCTAACTTCAACCTTACAATTCTTGTATATGTTGTTTGAATAACTTGTTTTAAAACAAATTATAGTACTTATTTAAAGAAATATTATGAATTATTGGTGGATTATATGTTTTATTAATTAATAATTGTATAGTCATTAATCAACATGCCTGTGATATTAATGGGTGGATTTATCAAACAAACTAATTGCAATTATGGAAATAAAAATTACTAAGATATACAGTTCTAAACTAAATAAAATAAAATAATTTTATTATGTATAATCTTATAGAGGTGTGTTAATAATTAAAACTAAGAACAAATAACAAATTTAATGCAAGGAACTGCTTGTTATGTTTTTTTTAAAGATAAAACCACTTTTATTTGACAAACTCGATGATTCTTATGTTAAATTTAATTTGAAATTCTCTCGCTAACAGTATTTACATATCACCGCGTCTTACTACCCGTTCGGGTTATACGCCTATTTGCTAATTACACTAATATGTTAGTGTTAGGGATAAGGAAGGTTTAATTTAGGTGAAGACTCCCCGCATAATTAGCGTTGAGGAAAGTGGATAATAATTTAGGAGAAAAAGAAACTTTGGTGCACCCGATCAGGGTCAGAACCCGATCTCTTCACCTTCAGCATTCTGTTTAGCATGAGAGTAGCCAGGGATATAGCGGACTAGATATTTTATTTAAATGTCAGTATGAATCAAATTATGTTGTTAGTTAAGTCGTTGTTTTACTAAGAGGAAATAAGAGTCGAGTTTCTTGTCAGAAAGAGAGGATAATATGGTTAAAGTGAGACGAGGGATAGAACTACATTACATAGCTAAATCTCTTGTCCACCGCTGGCTTTGACTTGCTCGGGGATTGTGGAAGAGTTAATCCTTAATTTGTTACACCCTTTCTTCTCGTCACATATATCCTCTATAGAATACACGAAGGACCATGCCTACTGCAAACTGTAAATTTAACATTTCATTTAAAACCATATTTAATATGGTATCCTCATTTACTAGATTGTTTACAATCAAATTTAAATTTAAATTAAACACAACATATAAACCGGCTTCGGTGGCCGAATGGTCCAAGTCGTCACGCTTGAATTGGGCTTTATTTCCTAGTACGGGTAGATCGGGGTTTGAATCCCGGCTGAACCATTGAGGTTTTTCTCCCATAAATAGTTTCCCACTCTCCCTCCACACAAATGTGGGTTCACTTGCTTAAATTCACCCTACTGATCTCTTAAAACGTTATTTTAACTAGCACGTCTACGTCTAACTATAATGGGTATTAAGATACCGAGCTAAAAAAAAACAGGATATTTGGAAACTCATAGCCCAAACTGACACATATAGTTTGTTTGAACTTAAGGTGATACAAAATCCCTATACACTCACATCCGGAAAACTATGTGAAATACAATTAAATTGTATTCAAAGCTACAGCGTACAGCGCCGGGAGAGCAAAGCTGTTTGAAAAAGCGTGTACAACATGTTGCATATGAGTTAGGCGCACGGTACGACACACCTCAACACCTTGGAACACGGCAGCAGAACATACCACAATTAATAGTAAACAACACACCAGTCCATCTAGAAATGCGAATACGTTCTGAGAGTCATAATTAACAGTACTAAATCAGACATTTCTTGCCATTATTACGTGTGCAGTACCAAGCGCCAAACTCCTATGCAACCTGTTGTACACGCATGCTTGACAGCTTTGCTCTCTCAGAGCTGTACGCTGAAACTTGGAACACAATTTAATGGTATTAGTAAAGTTTTCCAGACGTAAGCCTAGGTGTATAAGGATTTTTTTAATTACTTTTGGTCCAAACATATGTACAGTTGTGGCTATGAGTTTCCAAATACGTTGTATATGTATTGAAAGATTCTTGGCTACTAAAAAATACATTAATTGAAAAAGTAATTTAGAGATCAAACTAAACCAATATGTAACAGTACTTTCATTTAAATGTAAAAATAACTTTATCTGTAAATTTAAGATTTAAAAACTATGTTTAATACTTAAGTAGGTCCTATAATAAAATAAAACTTCACTGACCTCACTAATTCATTGTTGTATTTAAGTAATCACGAATCAAAATATTTATTGGTACGTCCAAATTTTCTAAACATAAGGACCAACCGACGATCAAAATTTTTAAAATAAAGTATTTATTGGTATATTTCTTACAAATTTTGAAACTCTTAGTAAAATACTATAGGGATTTTTGATATTGTCAAAAAATCGTATATGATCCAAAGCTAAATAATCACTTCAACACTTAACGAAAGAAACAAAAGTTATTTTGAGTGTACTTTAATAATGTCACTATGGAGGGACATTTATTTTCAACAGCATATTAAGTCCTTTATAAAGTTCTTGTAAAGAAATTAATATCGGTGTTATTATTCAAAGACACGGCAATTTAATTGTTATTTATTTAAATAAACTAACACAGGTTTTCATATGTCAACTTTTTCACTTATTCAAACATATTAATCAAAAGATTTGGAAACGCTATATTTGACCTTTTATTTTTTTTTTAGTGGGAGATAGATAACACCACCAAAATTTTTCTTATATGACCATTTATATTAATATTTTAAAAATAAACTACACAGCCAATAGCATGACTATATAAAAATAAAATCTTCTTTCACAAATTGCATGAGCTCTCAAAACCCCACGGTGACCTGGTGGTCTAGGGGTAAGGTGTCAGACTCCTGTGCTGGTGGTCCGGGGTTCAATCCTTGGTCCCGGCACAGATTTATCTGATTATCAAACACTTCCTTCGCCTCTGACAAGACGTGTATTAATCACAACTTGTGAATGTGTGGAATTCCAGGCCTCCACCGTGGTTCGGATCCTACGTTAAACTATAGGTCCTCCATTTCATCTTACAATCACCCTACCATTACACATTAGCTTAAGTGCGTATAACCCAAACGGGTAGTAAGACGTGGTGCTAATAATAATAATAATAATAATAATAATAATAATAAATAATCTTAAAACCACATTGCGAATTCTCCTTCATTGAACATATCTTTTCTCGATCTAGTGTGATTAAATCTTGAAAATATTCCCGTAATTAAGATAATTCATAGTTTTAACCTCTCATAAATATCATTAATAGAAAATGTAATTCTATTTGTTAGTAAATATATTCAAGAAATTCAAGTTTATTTTTACAGCAACATAAAACAACTTTGAGAAAGTAAGGTGAAAACTCCTTAAACTCCAAATATTACTGATTACTGACTAGTTATTTAAGGGGGGATTGAAGGGGACGCGAGTTAAGGGCAGTGTTTTTGCAGTTTTTATAGCAAAATATTTTGTTTAGCTGATAAAAAAAGAATTTTGATTTATAAAAATAGAGTTAAATTTTTTTCACATAGTAATCTCAACAGGTTCTTGCATATTTGTCGAGGGTATTTTGGAATTTAGTGACTTTTTTCTTTTAATTTAAAATGTTTCTCATATAATACAGTTATCCACACGACAGATGTTCAACAATTGATAATACCCGCTTCAGTGTCCACGTGGTCTAACGCGCTACTCACGCAGTAGATTATATTTCTGGGAGATAGAGGTTCGAATCTCGCTCGGGTGCACTAAGGTTATTTTTCTAAAATGGTTTTCCATTTTCCCTTAACGCAAATACGGCTACTCTTCCTCTAAATATAGCCTTCCTAAGCCCTAAAACTACTAGCGTAATCAGTACATAAGCGTATAGCCCGAACAGGTAGTAAGACGCAGTGCTAAAAAAAACTGTTGATATAACCATGTTAAGAAAATTAAATTCCATGTTTCTACTGAAGCCATATTTTATTTATTTTGGCCAATAAACATGTTTTGCTTAAAAAAATTGGGAAAACTCGCGTTCCTTACATCCAAAACTAAATGTTTCTATGGCTATATTTCTTATTATCATAGTTCTTATGACATAGTGCCTGATGACATGCTGAATACATACTAAAACCATTTAACGCTGGAAGAAACCCTGTATTATATTTTATCAAATCCACCTATAAATTGTAATCTTTGATTTAGTGTTTCAAATTTATCGGATAGGAATTGAAATATTTTAATAATTCTTTACTAAAAGTTGTACATTAGAATCATGAAGAATCTTTTAATCAATTTATCTTTTATATCTAAAACTTGAATCAATTCCCTTTCGACTATGGTTCCTGAATCTCAACCAAATCAATTTTCATCTTCTTTTTTTTTTTTATATATATAAAAGATTAAACACTTTAAAGGGATGTGCCAATTTTTTTTTTAATTTTACAAATATATCTAATGGAAAGCTGAAATTTCGGACTACAGATATTTCACCTAGAGAGAAATGTAATGTTCTAAATAACTGATTTTAATTCCTTTTTCAAAAATCAAGGCGTACACTAAATGGATTATCAAATAAAATTATGCACATTTTCAATAGTAAGGCCGCAAAATTTAATTTAATTCTTTCAATCTATATTTGGATGTATATACGTTTTTTTTGTTATACCTTGGTGGTCTTGGGGTAAATTGCTTACCACATAACGCAATTTTCGAGGATTCAAACCCAGCTGAGTTCAACGTATTTTTCTTGAGTGATAAAAATCTGTAGCACAACTTCCTTCGAGTAGAAAGTAAATCCGTCGGTCCCATGTCGATTGTGGCGTGTAAATGAATCCTGGAAAGTATGTGAAAATATATTTCCTGAAAAAATTATAGGCACTTTTGTTCTCGCTCAGAGAAATTCAATGTGGAAGGTAACAAGGAATATCCACACTTCCTGAAATCCGATAGTAATCTAGAGTTTATACCAGATGGTGCAAGCAGCACTAACCAGAAGAAGGACTGATAGCTTGCCACCTCCAGATATATAGAAATCTCATCAAACAAATCTTGACTTAAGAAGTTGTGTAATATCTACTATTCATTCACTTCAATATTTGCAATGTTTTAGATTTATTTAAGAGTTATATATGAAAAACTAAATGCACTCAAGATATTTTGAAAGAAAGAGCATTTTTAAAATATACAAACTTTCTTATGGCTAGCATTGATAATACTTTAATACATATATTAGTATTATTTAATAAGCATTGATACTATCTGCCAAATTCAATTACTGTTTATCACGTGCCATGAAGTTTGGAATATATTAAAATAGATTTGGTAATTTTTGTAGCTGATAAATAAAGTTTTCAAACTAGAACTCTATACAAACCTTATTATAAAAGTGTTGCACCATAAGATATATCAAAGTTGAATGGGCAATGGTATAATAATAAATGTTAATTATTGTTTTGGTAAGCATTCAATGCTATTTGAGAATCGACCCTATAGAGCTGCATTTACTTGTTTCTTTGAATTATTCAAAAGCTCAGTTGCTTTTCCACCACAGAAAGACTAATATATTTTGACTTTGCCGGGATTGGAAACAAATTCTTTTGCTGTTGCTGAAATATGGCTGGAAAAAAGTATTAACTATTATGTGTATGTATTTAATAGGTTGAATCGACAAATTCATAAGAAGCATATATATTCATTTTTTAAACTGAAGCTATCACAAATATTGTAAGCTTATTTAATTTATGAAAAAAGCGTGGATTTAAAATTGAATGTTTGCTATTAATATGGCTAAAGATTGCTGGGGCATATTTTTGAACATAGCTTCTTTCTTTGTTTAGTTTCAAAGAGAAATAATGTTGGTGTAATCGTTTTAGATACAAGACAGTGCCAAAATTCCAGTCTCTTTGATGCAAAACAGTTGAAAGGAAGGCTTTGAGGAATAATTTTGTCAGTCGCCTTACTTGCTGTTTCTCTCTGCTTCTCGCTAACAATATTGTATTTTTCAAATTTAAATTCTAGCTGATTCGCTGAAAAACGATATATGAAAGAATGTAACGGTTCATAATTAAATTACTCTTCGTTTCAAACGCATTCAATATAAACAATAGGACATAAATATGATTTGGTTAGATTTAAGAGCCAAATACGATATTAAAATAATTAATATGCCCCATTAAGATAAGGTCTTCCTCTTGACAGAGGTTACTAAATTCGAATTCGGGTAAGGAAATTAAATATATCGTTAGAAGGAAAGAGTTAATCTTCCACAGTATTTACTAACGACTATATGTCTGAGTATCGTGTTTACCCTAAAATATAATTTATAATAAAGTAATGTTTTAATATGAACAATTCGGTTAATAAAGCACACATTAAAATATCATATGTTTTTTTTTAATTTGTACACTAACGGCTTTGGTGGTAGTATGCTCTGATACATTACTTTAGTAATAGACCGTATTTCCTTTAGCAGGGGTGTCAGGATTCGAATTCCATGCACATTTTATTTAGACTCAACCTTCCCCATACATATTACATTAGTATATTTAAATTCGGGTGGGCCTATAGAGTAGTAACAAGCCTTAAAAAAAGTGTACGTCTGAAGATAAAGCTCTAATGCTATAAACCACTCGGCCATCACTACCAGCAACTTCTTTATGTATTAAGTATCTTCAAAGGTGACCTGGTGGTCTAGGGGTAAGGTGTCAGGACTTGTGTGTTGGGGATCCAGGGTTAAATCCTCGGTCCCAGCACAGATTTATCTGATTACCAAAACCTTCCTTCACCTCTGACAAGGGTGTATCAATCACAACTTGTGAATTGTAGAATGCCAGGCCTCCACCGTGGTTCGTATCCCACGTTAAACTGTAGGTCCTCCATTTCATATTACAATCACCCTACCATTACACATTAATGTGAGTATAGCCCGAACGGGTAGTAAGACGCGGTGCTAATAATAAGTACCTTCAACAGTAGGGCCATTTAAGTTAGAGTGTAGGGAACATTAGTTAAGGTCAGTATTTTTGCAATTCATATGTCAAAACAAATATTTTGTATACAATTTTTATTTTGTAGCCCTGCGTCTTATTACCCGTTCGGATTATACGCCAAGGTACTGATTACACTAATGGTTTAGGGAGGTTTTTGAGTGGAAGTGCACCTGTATTTACAAGAAAGGAGAGTGGAAAACCTTTTACGGAAAACCGTCTCAATGCACCCAACCGGGATCAAACCCCAATATACCCATCTTCAGCAGTCCAGTCAACACGAGGGTAATGCACTAGTTGATTAAATAAATCACATAATTCTCCATTTGAAATAGAGTGTTTAATTTTCTTCACGTGGTGATATCAATAGTTGTTGAATATCTGTCAAGGGTGTCCTGGAATTTAATGACCTTTTTCTCATTTAAAAAGTTTCAAATCTAAGGCCGCTATGTTCATCACCGATAATCAATAACTGTTGAGATTACTGTGCGTAGAAATGTAAATTAAACGTTAGCCACTAAAGCAACATTTTATTAATTTTGGCCAACAATATTATTTGTTATCATCACTTTAAAAACAAGAACGCTAACTAGTGTTCTCTTCTAGCTCACATGAGAAACTCTTTATTATATTGGATTTATCGCTTGTAATAGATTTTAGGCTTGTTTCATATGCAATTTTAGAATAGTATTGTGCTCTCCAGTTTTCACGCGTTTTCACTTTCATTCCATACAGTGTCGTGTCGTGGAGTGTTACCAAGATAGCAGAGCTTGTTAAAACTATACCTGTGTTGATAGAAGTGTCGTGGAGTATTGAATGGGTAAGTAGAGCTTGTTGAAACTATACCTGTGTTGGTAGAAGTGTCGTGGAGTATTGAATTGGTAAGTAGAGCTTGTTAGAACTGTTCATGTAATATTTTTTCTCCTACTAGCTCCCCATTTGACCAATAGGATATGTACTACATACCCCATATGGGGAAATGTACAGTAGATCTGATGATACTTGGATATTAAATATTCTACCGAGCTCTGATAGCACAAAGGTAGAGTTTCAACTAACTACGATTACGCTGGAAACCCTCCACATCACGCCACTGATGATATTTTTCCCCCCATAATTGACGAAACATTTATCTTTATTCTTCTTTCTTTATTTTCTAACAAATTTGTTCTAAGGTGGCAAATGACTTTAATTCCTAGTTCCAACTACTTCCGCTAACTGTTTCACAGCGCCTCCCTAGAAAACAGTTGTAAGTGTATTCAATGTAACAAGCCACGAACGTTTCATTTTCCAACTAAAATACACCTTCCTTACCACACCCCACACCCCTCTTCTTTTTTTTTTTTTTTTGTACCATTTTACTCCATGTACAATTTAACCCGTTCTACCGTCCGTTGTGCTTGGAATGAACGTAATAAATTCTAGTTGAAGGGGTCGGAGGAGGAGAAATGAAGGGGAGGGGGTGGGGAGGTTTCTACGATACTCTCACTGGCTCTCTCGCGTTAGAGGCAAAGGGCATTTTGCGTGCTAGTTTCGGGTTTTGGGTATAGTAGAGAGGGGGGGGGGGATATTGGAGATTCACAGTAGGAAGGGAGGGGGACGTGAAGGCTTAGACGAGGAGAGTTAAAGGAGAGGGGAGGGATTAGCGCCGGAGTTAAATATGTCACTACTTCCGTTTACCCCCCAAAAACGTTTTTTTAAAGAGAGGGGGTGAATGGGGTAGAAGGGGGGAAAAGGAAGTTTTACCCCACATAGGAATATCACCACAAACATATAAAAATGGGAACACATTATTCCGTCTTGTCTGTTCGGAAAGGGGTTGGTAAAAGAACGTGGGAGAGGATTTTTTTTAAATCTGTTTATAATCTACTAATAACTTGTCGAGGAGGAAGGGAGGAAATTATTACGCTTGTTGGAGGGGAAAGTCTTTCTAATTGGAGTAGTAACGAGAAAGATGGTACGTTTCAATGTGTAGTGTTCATTTCTGTGTAAATATTGATGAGGTTGTGATGAACATTTCAAAATTTGCGATACATTGAAGGGGAATCCCTAAATGAAATGTCACGGTACCCGCGTGCTTTAACACGCTACTCTCTCGCAATAGACTTATAGACTGCCGATGACGGGGAGATCAAGGTTCGACTCTCGGTCGGGTGTACCGAGGGTAGTTTTTTCAAAATTGTTTTCCACTCTCCTTCCACGCACATTCAGGTACATATCCTATTAATATAAACTTGATATTCCCTTAAACTATTAGCGTAATTATTACATAAGCGTATAACCAACAATAGGACGTGTTGCTAAATATAATATAAATATATAGAAAACAGATTTTTTTAATGTTAGTAACATTTACCTTGGAATAAAAAAAAGTCAATAGGGTAAAAATTTAACTTACGATTAGTTTTAAATTTTAAGTTTACACTACGTCATATCAATTTTTTGTTAACTTCTAAATTTGACCAGAAAATGTGGAATTATAAACAAACACAAATTTAGAATAGAGCCATTCAATTTATTAAATAATCAGTATTTATTTTTAATTCACCAAAACTTAAGGCAATTTTTTTTAAGAGAACGT
Organism: Timema cristinae; assembly: GCA_039000515.1. Taxonomy (NCBI): domain Eukaryota; kingdom Metazoa; phylum Arthropoda; class Insecta; order Phasmatodea; family Timematidae; genus Timema; species Timema cristinae. The sequence continues at coordinate 44,865,901 of JBCFYV010000024.1, forward strand.
CAATTTAAAATATGTTAAAAATCTAAATTTTCATGTTCACGCCATTATTTATTATTAAACTAGGCTTTATCCAACACAGGTGTTAAATTCTAGTTGTTTTCGATAATTTAAATATATCCGCTGCAGGCTTTTAACTCGTATTACAGTGATGTTTATCACGTGTTCAATGTGAATAATATTGGAGCGTACTTAGGCACGCGTGATCAAGGGACCCGGAGGGGGTGATAAAGGGGTGCAACGTGGATCTATCTGTAGTGAGGGATAGAAAGAGTTGGGGAGTAGGCTGTGGTAATTTATTAGTTCCCCTGTGTTACAAATCCTTTAACATGCTGTCGAGGCTATGCTACGTTGGCCGCAACACACAGTGCGACAAAAAAAAAAAAGTTTGCCCTAGGTAGAACAAATATGGCGACACAATGCCTCGAGGAATGTAAAAAATAACATATATCACGAAAGATGTGGCAACACTGCATTTACATGTTTACATTTTGTACTAGGATGAAAGGAATGTCAATGGTTGGATGCAGCAGCCATTTAGCTCTGTGTATACAGAGACTAAAGCGAGAATTAGACAAACTTGGACTCTCAGAGTACTCTCGGAGTGGCATTTTGTAGGTATGACGTCAATGTATACAATAATTTGAAGGTTATTAGCGATCTCAGAGTAACATTTTGTAGGTATGATGTTAATGTATACAATAATTTGAAGGTTATTAGATATCTTAGAATGGAATTTTGTAGATTTGAAGTTATTGTATACAATAATCTGAAGGTTATTAGAGATCTCAAAATGACATTTTGTAGGTATGACGTCAATGTATACAATAATTTGAAGGTTATTAGATATCTTAGAATGGCATTTGTAGGTTTGACGTTATTGTATACAATAATCTGAAGGTTATTAGAGATCTCAAAATGACATTTTGTAGGTATGACGTCAATGTATACAATAATTTGAAGGTTATTAGATATCTTAGAATGGCATTTTGTAGGTTTGACGTTATTGTATACAATAATCTGAAGGTTATTAGCGATCTCAGAGTAACATTTTGTAGGTATGATGTTAATGTATACAATAATTTGAAGGTTATTAGATATCTTAGAATGGAATTTTGTAGGTTTGAAGTTATTGTATACAATAATCTGAAGGTTATTAGAGATCTCAAAATGACATTTTGTAGGTATGACGTCAATGTATACAATAATTTGAAGGTTATTAGATATCTTAGAATGGCATTTTGTAGGTTTGACGTTATTGTATACAATAATCTGAAGGTTATTAGAGATCTCAGAATGACATTTTGTGGGTATGACGTCATGGTCTACAATAATCTGAAGGTTAGGTATCAGAGATCTCAGAATGGCATTTTGTAGGTATGACGTCCTGCTTTTCAACAATTTGATTACTGTGGGTACTCGCAAAATATCATCTTAAGGGTATGACGTCATGGTCTAAGATAATTTGAATGTTATGAGTACATTGTTTAGCTATAAATTCATTATCTGCCATGTTTAGTTTGTGAGAACACTAATTAGCTCTAGGCATTAATTGCGTACGTATTTTAAAGCCAAATTAAATAATCCATAAAGTAATTGTAAGGAGGGTTATATAAACTAACACAAAAAAAAGTTATTTCTGTTTTTTATTAATTTCAGGTTGACTGATGGTTTAAGCACCCATTTCCAATTTCAATATGTTTATTTTAGCACCAGGTCCACCCACCCATTCTCGACAAACACTTATGTACTAAAAGCGTTTATGTGTCGGTAATGAGGAAGATGGATTTTAGAGAAAGTGTTCTTTCATTTGCATGGATAGAGAGGGAAAAACAATTTAATAAAAAAACTCAGGACGCCTAACTTGGATTTGAACATCTATCTCTCTGTTATCGGGAGTCCAGTCTATTGAGAGAGTGACGTCATCATACGACCACTGAAGAAGGTCAATTTGTTTTAAAATAGTTTGCTATAATAATGAGATGAGTGTTGACTACGAAGATGTTTTTGTAATAGTATTATATTAAGATATTACAGGTGACTTGGTGGTTTAGGGGTAAGGTGTCGGACTTACGTGCCGGGAGTCCGGGGTTCAATCCTCGGTCCCAGCACAGATTTATCTGATTACCAAACTCTTCCTTCACCTCTGACAAGACGTGTATTAATCACAACTTGTGAACGTGTGGAATGCCAGGCCTCCACCGTGGTTCGGATTCCACTTTAAACTCTATGTCCTCCATTTCATCTCATAATCACCCTACCATTACACATTAACGTAAGTGCGTATAACTCGAACGGACAGTAATACGCGGTGCTAGTAATAATAAGCTTAAGATAATATAGATATATTTTAAAGAAATGACTGAGAAATATGTTTCATAAGATAATGGTATAAGCTCGGTAAATTTTACTACAATTAGTTTAAAATTATACTCTTCGACATCTTAGCACAGTTGATAGAGTGTCTGCCCACTGAGATAAGGGTCCCGGGTTCGATTCCTGGCATGGCTGAAAATCTTTATCATTGATGAAAATATGCGTTTACCCTTTCACGTTGATAAATTAACGAACAAGGACTTTATATTGTATTCGTCCTAGTCTTATGAGAGTAGCGTCTTAGACCATGCGGCCACCAAAGTGGGTCCAACCAAACGTTAGTGCGAGAATAGCTAGGTGGTTTAGCGTTTTTTCAGTGAGTAAACATTTAATTAACTAATATGTATAATTCTATGCTATAGTGGAAAAGCTTTTAAAATATTACCTATTATTAATATGGAATATCTTAGAACTTCTGCTATTCTTACACTTTAAAACAATTATCACTAATGACTTATAATATATTTACCTAATCATCCTTGTTAAATTATTATATCAAGTCCTTAATAGTCATTAGTTCATTCAAAATGCGGCATTTTGTTTATTTTAAGATTATTCACATATTTTGGGTAGGTTTCTCATATGATAACCTGTTTATGTAATTAATTGATTAAACGTTTAAAAAAAGTCAACTGTATTACCAACCCTTGTTGAAAATGTGATTTTTTTTAAGTTGAAAATGACATGGGCTCACAGCATTAAAAACGTTTCTTAATAATTCCTGTATTAATTAATAGTCTGATTTAAATCAAATTATTCTGAAAAATATTCTTGTCTATTAAACTGTTTTTCAACTAAGGTGGTTTTAAAACTAATCGTGTGGGGGGAGGGGGGTGGGGCGCAAACGATTTTCGTAACAACTGGTCCAGTCTAATATTTCAGTTGCGGTAAGTTGGCAATGTATCTCTTCAATGGACGTATAGTCGTTTCAAAGATAAATTGGATGCCAGCGTTGAAGAGAGCTAGAAAAATAGTACGATCAATTATTGAAAACAAGAGTGATATTTTAAAATTACTTAATAGAAAAATAATAACGTCATTTAAATCTAGGGGGAAAAAAACTATATTTATTTTTAAAATATTGTATAAGGTAGTTTTTTTTATTCAAACGAAACTCTTTTCTCCTCCTTCAAAATATATAAATTAAAGTGTGTGTGTGTGCTGTTTTTTTTTAAGTCTGTGTGTTGGGTTAAACATGATAAACATAACATATGGGATTGTGATGTTACAGCGAGACAAAGTGAATTTATCGCTTGTATTTTTGTTATAAATAATCTGGACTACTTTCCTCTAATTCTCCTCCTTCATCTCCTCTTTCCAAGTCCACGATGTTGCACATACAATTGTTACTAACTACGTACTATCCCTTTGGGGCTGAAGCATGCGGTGGGTTTACAAGACCATGGTCAAAACAGGAGATGTGTTTGTTTTAACTGAAACATTTCATTTACGGTACGAAGACCTCATACATTTATTTACTACCACGCAAATGTACAGTACATAAAGATCATATTAACTTTTGAAGTTAGTTATTTTGAATGATTAGCCATTTTTACTATCACACATTGCAGAGGCTGCTGGTCTTACGCGCTACTCTCGCAGTAGACTAGACTACCGATGACGGGGAGATTGTGGTTTTAATCTCGGTTAGACGTACTTAGTTTGATTTTTTTTGAAATAGTTTTCTACTCTCTCTCCAAGCAAATGCGGGTAAACTTCCAATAAAAAAACCTCCTTAAGCACTAAAATTATTAGAATAATTAGTACATAAGCGTATAACCCAAACGGGTAGTAAGACGAAGTGCTAAAAAAAAATATTTTTTTTACTATAAAATCGTGTTTTATATTTGACTTAAGTACAAACTACGTCTTAATAAAATGTACTGTACCTTTTTCAATTTTTATTTATTTTTCATCTAAAGATAGTGTTACAATATTTAACATGTATTCTCCCTAGTATATTATAGAGCTTAGCATTTAATGTAGATACAATCTAGTTTGTTATTCGTTATTAGTTTTTTATATAAATAAGTATAGCAATCATGATATAATGTATTTTTATGTTTTATTTAACTTGAGGCTTTAAAAAACTGGATTCCCAGTTAGGTTTTTTTTCAAATCTTTAATTTAGACTACCGCCAAAATGGTTGAATGGAATTCAATCAAATTTGATATGTTTATTATATCATATGGTCATTCGTTGAGAAAAATTCATTATCTAAATTATATATAGACTAAAGGTGCTTCACTAATTTGTTATATATTATAAACTTTTCTAAAACATAATTCATAATTTTATTTAAAATTGAAATCTGTAGAATGTTTAACATTATAAGTAACATTGTATTCAATGGTAGTGAAACACAGTGGAAAAATAATAAGGCTTTCCAGTTAATATGGAATATTTTTTTTTACTTAAAGTATAGATAAAAAGTATAAAATGTGTATCTGTTTTATAGGAAGCAATAATCAGAGTTAAAGAATATAATTGATAAGACGCAAATGCACAAACTCTTTCATATTGTGTATTAAGTTTGAAACACATTTTTCAAACATAGGATTTTAGTAAACTACCCTTAAGCTTTCCTAAAAAAAAACACATTATTTTGCTAATCACAAAACAAATTTTTAAAATACATTTTTAGCAAATATCCGGATATTTTAACAATTTTTAAACTTTCAACAAACAGTTATTTGTTTTCTACCTTAAAATTACTTTTAGTTTATAAAATAAAAGTGAAATCTTGAGGTCAACATTTTTCAAGATTATACAATACTTCCTCTTTATATGAGAGTTAATAAATTATTATAATTATAGTTTCTTACTAAACTTTATGATTACATCAAAGGATGTATTCGAAACATTAATTCGGGTAGAAATTTGAACACTTGACCTTTAACTTAAAGTTCCACTGCTCTACTAATTGAGATAAGCGCAAATCTGTTATATTTCACATTTTCTTTAGATATCCCAAGACATCAGAAATAAGAGTACAATTATTAGTAAATCTCATTAATAACAGTTTTCAAAGATACTTTTGGAAGAATTTTTTTTGCGTATTCCACCAGGGATTAGTGGTAAGGCATTCCTGATCTCCTAATAGCAGTGGTGGATATGTAACCATGTTTTGAGTTTAGGACACCATGTATAGCTTGAATTTGGCTGGAAGAACAGTAGAGAACATTCAAACATATTTCTTTGCGGCCACCATTGATAAAATTTTACTGTAATATTTATGTTATTTTATGAATATGATAATATATAAAAAAAAGTGACAGCTACAGGTATTATGACTTGATGTATGAATATATTAAAATGGTTTTAGTAACTTTAATAACTATCAAATACTGTACTTCCGGCCAATATCGTGGTATAGGTGCGGTTGCTTTTCCCCTATGTGATGAATTTTGAGAAAATACCTATTATAGTGGTGGGAATTGAACCCAGGTCCTTTAGATAATTATACAGGAATGCTGACCTCTAGCATCAGGTGGTCAGTTTGTTGGGAGATCAACTTTAAAAAAAAATTAACAGGATAATTATATTAGCTATATTTAATTCCTTAATTTTAACTGACCCAAAACCCACTTCGTGCCACGGGGTCAAGGTGTCACTCTCGTGTTATACTAGACTGCTGATGACGGGTAGATCATGGTTCGATCCCAGTTGAGTGTACTGAGGGTGATGTTCATAAATACTTTCTCACTCTCTCTTCATGCAAATTCAGGTAAACTTCCTCTAAATTCAACCATCATGATCCCTACCCATTAGCGTAATTATTACATAGGTATATAATCTGAATGGGTAGTAAGACGTAATACTATTTTTTTAAAGCCCAATATTACAGAAATAGTGAGTAGCAATCAAGTTCATTGATGCGCATTGACACAATGTTCATTACCCTTCTTAATTTTGTATTATGTGAACAATGAAAAGTTAGAACAAAGATATATTACTCTCATTCGGAAAAGTTCTAATAACATGTGACATTTACATAGTCAAGGATCCAAGGTAAGCATCTTAGACACAAGAAATGGTGGTCATTGGTCTGAAAATAGATCACTCTCCCAATTGATTGTTTAATCTTTTACTGGAAAAAATGAGTTGAAAATATTTATAGTAATTCTTTTTCTTAAATTAATTAAAATCGAAATGTTTTACTTAAAAATAATAATTGTGTATTTAAAAAATTATGCCTTTGTATCTAAAAATGTATTTATTTAATAAAAACCCTGTTAATGAAAAAATATATTTTATACATATATATTACACCTATTTTATAATATATATAAAATCAAAATGTGGTTAGCGTTTCAAATTATTTCCAAATATTTATTTTACAATGCTATAGCGTTTAAAAACCGCTTTATCTCCAATAAAGTGTACAAATTCAAAAGAATTTCCCCATCGTTGGCTAAAAACAACCTAGGGTTAATTGCAATCAATGGGGAAGTGGATTTTGTGTGCCTGTGATTGAATTTCATGAGATTAGCTTGTGGGGGGGAGCTCTGTAATCACAGAGGGAAATTAGCTAGGTAATTGTGAAGTTTGAAAGTTGGCACTGAAGTCCTAAGGGAATTGAATCAGTTTTACTTTTAGTATATTATGTTCTGTGTTTTGAAAAAAAAAAAAAAAAAAACTACGTCTAGGTCAATTTGTGTGGTGCTCAATCGTGAAAATTGCTGCTCAATTAAACTTCACAATGAAAACGTGTACTCCCCATCGACCCCCCCCCCCCCTTATCTGCCCAATTTAATAGGCATTTACCCTGTTTCAATTCATAATGAAAATACATCAGAGTAGCGTTCATGTAGACATTTAGGAAGTTTATTAAAAATTTAAATAATCATTATGTGTATGTGTGTGTCTTCCAATTTAGAAAGTCGAAAAATCAAATCTCTTTCACTTCAACTTCAAATCTTTAAAACAACTTGAAAGAAGAAGAAAACTTCAATATACAGTATTATGGAAGGATTTGAAATATTTCAACTAAATACGATATATTTCAACATATAACCAATTTTAAAACGGCTACTAAACTATTTTAGTGCCAAGTAGGGGTGTGCGAAGTTTAAATGTTTCACTCTGAAATATTTTAAAGATCCACATATTTTGGTTGATATTTAAGACCTAACTGGACGGGAATTAAAAGGTAGCTGATATATAAGAGTAGAGTAGTAGAATTAATCTTTATGACATTTTTTAGCACTCAGTTTTATTACACATTTGGTCTACGTGCCCTTTGTGAATCGAATGATGTAATTTAATAACATATTGTAATGGAATTTGTATTTTCTTATTTCCTGTTTGTTCTTCCATTGCCAGAGATCTCCACCCAGGAACGTTTATCAAGTTCGCAAGACGTTTGGCACATTTCCCTCGAAAAGCGACCGGTTTAGACCAATCTATACAGGGTGTTTAGCGCAGTATTACTGGGTAAATGGAAGGTATTCTAGACCAACCAAGATAGGACATCTGGAATAAAGAAAAACTGGTTTCTTCCTTTCATTTATGCATACATAACCTAGCGTAATATAATTTTACCTAACCATACCATCAGGCGGATTCCTTCAATGTTTGCAGTTCTAACCTATCATAACCTAACCTTACCATCAGGCGATTGAAAAGATAATTGTTATAGAAAAGCAAGTCAGGAGTAAACTAACACACAAAGTAGGATTGAGAGGGGCTTTCACCACTTAGAAAAAAAAGTCTTATGACCACCATTGGTCCAAACGAACCGTATATTTCAACTAGGATGATCCCAGATTTGCGCCAAACTTATAAACTCACTCGTTTCTGGCATTTATGAATTTCAGCTTTACTGTTCTAGCACTTTAATGCGCTTCACTCTCCCTTTCATTGGTGTGAAAAATATAGAGGGTTGCGACTCATTCAGCATCTCCCTTTATAAATATCAGCATCACTTGATTTTCTCACAATCTAGAACTGGGAAGTAAATTTCTGACAGTGATTAATGGGAGAGAAATTCGGTGTAAACACACTATTCCGTTTTAATCTCAACTTTCCCGTATTTATAAATGGAGGTTTTCCTTTTTTTTTCCACTGCCTTCACCATTTTTGTAGATGAAGTAGGTTATAGATACGTTCGAATCATTAACTGATTTTTATTATAGGAAAAATTTATTGTTTATCTTCTTCTATATTAATAAAATTAATTAAGAGTAAATATGTGAGTATCTCGAAGGGCTATTAGGACGTGTTGTACGTATAGTACGTTTTTATGTAAATATTGCCTTCTCCTCTCCACCTTAATATCTTCTAGAACTCTGTATTGGAATTTGTGTCGTCACTACGTGTCCGTAAAAAAAATTAATATATGCGCTTACTAGAATGTATTCTGATTGAATACAAATAAATGTATTAATGTCAAATAAGCATACATTATGAATCTTTGTGGTTTCTATGCTTTTTTATGATTAAAACACTGGGTTTTTTTCATTTGTATGGTGGGGAAATGATTGGTTTGTAAATATCACAGACATTTAAGATTTTCAGTAAACTCAACCAAATGAGACGAAGACAGTAAAACATGTACAAACATATATAATATGTTTACAAACACGTGTAATATATTGTGTGAAAGAGAGAAAGAAGTAAAGTAGGTTTACAGTAAAATAACAATTTTCTAAATTCAATTTTAAATTTTTACTTAACGCATAATCTGTTTACGTAGACACTTTTTAACGTTTTTTGCTAACCAACTGTTTATTGTATCATCTTATGAAATATTTATTTCAAAAAACACATGCCTAGTAGGAATATTAATTTATAAATTTTCTTCACCGCAAAGTTGTCCAAATAAAAGCCACTAAATATAAATAATGGTCTCCGTGGGAAGTGATTATCTCATGTATATATATAAAGGGTCTCGTGAAATGTGAGCTCAACATGGAGGTTTTAATTAGTTTTCTAACAACCATTTTCTTTCTTTATTTCTAAACCTTTTGTTTTATGAAACGGAACCGCATGACTCGCTCTCTCTCTCTCTTTCTTTATATACAAACATAATACGCACACATACGTTGTTTTATGGATGAACAGGTGTTTTAAATCGCCCCAGTTAAGTGAGATAACCTTCCCCAAAATGTTCACCACCAGCCAAACAGCAGACCGAAGATATACAACCTCATCTACCAATCGTAGTTCTTGAAAAAAAAATTTATAAAACACAAAACTTAGATGATCAACTAAAGTAAACATGGCCATATGAAACTCTAAAAATAAAGCTCGTCTCTGTTTATTTAAAAAAATATTGGCAAAATATAATGTAAAACTAATTTTAGTTTGACAAACTTCAGTGGCCGCGAGGTCTGACGTGCTACTTTTGCAGTTGAGATTGTCGATGACAGTGAGATCGAGGTTCGAATCTCAGTCGGGTGTACTGAGGGTGGTTTTTCCAAAATTATTTTCCACTCTCCCTCCACGCTTCCTCTGAATATAACTTTCCTAATCCCTAAAACTATTAGAGTAATTAGTACATAAGCGTATAACCAACACGTGTTCTAAGCCGCGGTGCTAAAAGAAAACATATATCATTCACATTCTATTATTTTTTCGCAAATCAACCATATGTGAGCATATTAGTGATGTGACGGACTATCATACAAAGGCCAAACTATTTTAGTCGTTTAAGTTGCTCTATATGTGAAATTATTTTCTATTTTCACTTTATTAAGTGTATTTTTATATACGTCAATCCACTGAATAGTGCGTTTTTTTTAAATTTAAATATCTTTGTTTTGAAGTACCGAAAAATAGTATGTTAAGGTTATTTATCTTAAATATGAGCTGCTCTCTTCCACCGTCAGAATGTGCGATTGTTTAGATTATTTTTACCGTTACGTCCTACCAACCCTCTTTATTTTTCTTTTATGAATTTTATGTAGATCCTACCTCTATACCATCATTTTCACTTGCATGTTAAGTACATGATATCAGAATAAAATAAAGTTTATCTAACCACTTTATGCTGGCGTTCGTTTTAAATAAAAAATAAATTAAAGATAGTGAGTGAATGAGTTATTAGACGAGTGATTTTTTTTAAGGGGGCATTAACAGGACAAGTGTTGACAAACCAAAATATGATATGATTTCCCTTAAGGTTGAAGCAAAGGACGTAAGTTTAGATACGTATTTTTAGAAAGTTTATAGCAACAAATGTTTTTTGAACAAAACAAACTACTTAATGCGGGTGTGGAACGACTATAATTTGCACTAAACATACGGACTGGCTCAACCAGATATATATTCTTCTTTTTTCTATTATTTATGTATATTAATAAACCGAGGAGTTTGTCTGTCATGAGCATTACGCGACATCTATCACACGCAGAAGGATTAAAATTTAAAACTTAGTAGCCCCTTTGCATGGACATGTGCACCTCAAAGCAGGAATTTAAATTTTGGATTAGATATATTTTTTAATTAATTAAAAACTTATAAGAAATAAAATGAAGTTATTTTTTTGTCTGAACGCTGAGTACTTCTGGTAGTTCTAAAATAAAAGTGTCTGAAATTGTGCACATAGTTATATTTCACGGCACTGTGGCATTAATAAAAGAACATTAGAGAAATGTTAACATAGAGATTAACTCCTTTGAAATAGGCTACATCTTATACTCAGTGTCTCACATATTGCTTATAGTTCTGTTCCACGGCGCTGTGCTTGAATAAGAGAATATTCCTCTTACCTCAGTACCTTAAGAGATTATTGAACATAAACCTACAGATTGACTGCTTAACACTAGTACATATATATAGGAAATTGTAAACTGTTGTGGTAATATCTTTGATGTAAAAAGGGCCTGGATTTAAATTGTAAGATACCAGGCCATAAAAATACAATACAAATAAAAAAAAGTACATATATATATATCTAACACACATGTGTACCAAACCATGTCGCGCATCGTTCTCATTTGCATGTTTACACTCGCGAATTAACCAGTATTTTAAAATAGATTATTAAATTGTAGATGTATTTATAATTTTGTTTATTTAAATTATAATTCTGGATCAAGCTGTGTTCGAGCTTGCTGAAAATGACAGTGTACCTTATAGTTGGAGATAAAATCGTTATATTAAATGTAGTGCTACAATAGAAACAGTAAAAATGCCTTTATTAACAATACAACCCTCACTCAAGTAGTATAGTAGGTTTAAACCCGAACAGTATATGACATTTACAAAAGTTACCAAAAAATCTTTCATTTATTTAGACTTCAAGATATGTGATATGGAGTTATCAATATTTGCAGATAATATCCAACCTCTTCTTCTATGGTTGGTTGGCGACAAACAGCCCACCATTCTATCTATACCTAAGAAGTGATTACGCTAATAAAATAATATGCTATCATTGTTGACCACAAAATTATATTTGTGTTTTCTAAAAAAATCCTTCCTACCAGAGTCTTAGTGAACTTTAGAATGAAATCCAAACATTGTTTATTAAATTATTAAAAAATATAAATATGTGTTGTGTAATTCAAACCCAAATGTGTAAACAACTTGTTATTTCTTTGAATAGCCCCTAAAATAACCAAAGAGTATATTTATCACAAAGTCAAATCAACTAGAACCAACTTTGGTTGCCAAATGCCTAAAGGTGTCATTCTTGCAAATACACTGGACTGCCGATGACAGGTATAATGGGGTTAGAATCCCGGTAAAGTGAAATAGGGTTGTTTTTCTTTTTCTAAATAGTTTTTCCTCTCTACCTCCAAGTATAAGAATTTTGATTCTGTCGTTTTATATTTTTATAAAGTTATAATTTATTCTTAAGTGTTTATTTTGACGTGATTAGCATGGCATGCGGCCAGATGCCATACTACATTTAATTGATTTATTTTCAAATTTATTGTTTTCAACGGGCATTGAATTGCGTCGAAGGAAACACCAGATAATAATAACAATACTAGTATCAGAACAAGAAATATACTTACTTACCGGACTTTTGTCCAAATATTCCGTCCACAACTTGTCTAGTTAGCCCACTACAATTCTTTCAACATGACTGCAATGTCTCATGTTCTATTGTGCCTTTATTTTAACAATTACTCTCATAAAGACATATGTTAATTAGGTGTTTAAAGAAATTATAATATTTTTATCAATATTTCTATAATAATCCACAAAGATAGGACTTAAGATTATTTTATTAACTCAAATTGCTATTGTTATTTTAATTATGAATTGTATTTTAGCTTTATAATTTAGCAGACGTCTGTTAGTCAGGGTAAAATCTTAGATTGACAGTTATTTATCAAAGTAAAACTAAATTTTTTTTTTTTCGAAACTAAATCCGTTGTTGAGTATTTTATTTATATTATCACCATCATTCAATGTAATACACCTTGTTACTATTGTTATAAAAAACATATTTAGCGATGTCTTATCTGCAAGCAGCAGTTCCCAGTATTGTTGTACGCAAGGTGAGTCCATTGTTGGACTAGGTATAGTAAAGGTATATTTTTTCCCAACATGACCCAGAGGTCCTGAGAGAGTCTCGTGTTCGATTTTATGCTTTATATTATTATTATTATTATATTATTATTATTATTATATGTTTTGCCCCGAGATATTAATATTTTTGTTGTTAAAGTAAATGTTGGTTTTGAACCTAAGTATTGTATTCATTTTAAATCTGAGCTAATGACGTCACTGGACTTAGAGTTATTAAATATATAGAGGTACTATTTAATATTTCCCCTCTTTTTAATAAAAATTACATTACGCTCATTATTATTAATATATTAAAGTTTTTTTTATTTGCTACATCCTCCTAAATTTAACTTTTCTCATCCTCAAAACATAAACGTAACTAGTAAATACGTGTATAACCCGGATGGATAATAAGACGTAAACCACTTTGATGGCTGCATGGTTTAAGGCGTCATTTTCGCAATATATTGGATCTCTGATGAAGAGCTGATAGGAGTTCTATACCTGTCAGATATCCTTAGGGTGTTTTTTCCTAAATCGTTTTCCACTCTCGCTCCATCGAAACAAGAGTAAAGATATGGTGCTAGATAAAATAAAGCGTAACTCTAATTATGTTTTTAAATCAACTAGTTTCCACAACAAGTATTAAACCTCCTAAAGCGTTTTACTAACCCCTTATCCACCCCTGTTCTTCTATGACACGACCCGGGTTCGAAACTCACGTCCGCGCCACGGTACGTCCCCATTCTCACGTGCAAGGTGGTACGAGCCGACGTGGGGTCGCATGGCCGATGCGGAATAGTATTAGTAGGGATAATGTATCACCGGGGTTATGAACCCAGCATCCCTGCGAGCGAGGTACGCACTATGCAGACAATAGTGCGCGTGGGGAGACGGAGACAAGGGTACTCCTGACGGCGATCAATAAACAGGCAAGGAAGGACCCTCTCTATATACCTCCGTCTGTCCCGGTCATGCGGCCAGGAGACATGCTTCCCGACGTTTATTTGGGGTTTTGGACCTTGTGTTGATCCCCCCTCCCCTCCAGAAACGATAAACGTTACGGGGTATATAGCCTGAATATAATTCTGAGGAAATTGCATCTCTTATAGAGGAAAGCTTTACTAATAGATACGAATTTGATCCTTTAGCAGTATTATTTCGGTCCCAGCTATAATCCTAATTCAGACTCCGAATTAAATACTTGCTAGAGCCCTCATAAAATATTTACACTAATATTATGATCATTCAATAACGACAGTTAAATTGTACGAGTATAAAAGTATAAAGCAAATGAAAAACATCACAAGTTCTGGCTGTTCCTATGGTAAATTTCCTTTATTCTGATTTGAAACAAACTGTCAATCCTAATTACTGAGGCAATTTTATAGTGCTAGTAACAAATATATAATATTAGAGAATTGCCTCTCGGAGCCTGAGATAGCTATAAAGGAGCCCAAGGGCCCAGTGGAGCACAGTTTGAAAAACGCTACCATAAAATTCGGCCCCATGAACCAACTAAAAACTTTCACTCTCATTTTTTACAGACCTAGGATCGTTCTGTACTTAATATTAGTTCAAATTTGTGTTAGGGTTCGTTCTGTTACCCTATTTATAATTTTGATGTGTAATAACTGGGTGTATAATATTAGACGTACTGCACTAGGTTAAGTTCAATATCGTGTCAAAGAGTGTATCGCCAAGGTAAGCGGAGCTTGACCAGACTATACCTGGGATATGTTCTCACCAAATCTTGCTTATGTCTGATTAGTCAAATGGGGATATATCACGCAATAACATGCCACAGGTACAGTTTTGATGAGTTCTGCTTAACCTGAAGACATTCCACGACACGCCACCGGAATAAAATTGGAATTTAGATTTTGTACTCTAAGTATAACCATAATACATCATATATGTTATCTAACTAAGGATGCATATAAGATTTCCTAAAAATCAAATGGACCTTAACATTCCTGAAAGACAGGATCTATTTTTACGGCTAGCATTTAGAACACGTCCTATTTGAATGGGCCGGATCTAGACGTCCCATCACAGAGACCCCCTCCATATCTTATTCCACTGAAGCCATACGTTGAAATGATGATAAACCCCCTCCACACACACACACACACACACACACCTACTCACGCATGAAAAGACGGAGACTGTCAAAACTCCCCCTACGTGAATCCGACAGTCACGTGTGTAGCTTGATCCATGAGGGGGAAAGAAGGTGTGTGAGAGGTCTTGTCTTCGTAAAACATCCCCTGTCACCCATACCTCACCTCTTTCAAAGGTAACAACAATAACAAACTCTACACAAAGCATGGGAACGCGCTACCATGGCAATAGGGTACACTCTTAGCCAGGAATGTTTCTTAGTATTCTGGATGTCACTAGAGTTAAACTGAGCTTACACATTGAGGTATCCAATTGTCACGATTACCTCCCCTATGTCTCATTTTCTTCGGAAAACAGCTAGAAAAATATTAGATCTATTTTTTTTCCACGTGTTTGTACGTCAACGTAATGTGATCTTAAAATGTCAATAATTATATATTATCAATACCTAACAAAATAACACTAATAATTCAATAAACACTTTCAATTTTGACCATAGCTAGAATTTTTTTTTAATTGTTTTAAAATATTTACAAAAACGTTTATGAGTAGTAAATTTTTTTTTAGATAAATAACTAAGTAAAGAAGCGGCTGTCCATAAACTACGTACTCATATTAAGAGGAGGTACTGCGTAGCGTGACAAAAGATCCGTATGCAATAACTTGATTAAGTGGATGTTTAGCGGCGACCAGCTTGGGTTTTCTTGCGTCATCAAAGGTTAAAAGGTGGAGCAATAGTGTGCTTGGGACCACACTATCGGTCCACTAAGTATTCACTAACGTTCTTGAGTACCACCCAAAGCGTGATGAGATGTAGAGGGGGAGGGGAGTAAGATATGCATGACGTCACAATACAATGAAACGTATCAGGTGTTAATAAACACGACTGCTCGCACGTATGAACAAACAACACTTTACTCATTGACTTGGCTCGTTGAGCTTGACGAACACGTACAAACACGTTTCAATAAAAGTGTTGTAATTTAAACTAAAAACGATATTTAAATGGTCGTGTCATGATATTGTGACGTAATATTATTAAAGTAGCTCTCAAAATTGTAACAAGGGTGGAGGAGGTAAAAAAAAAAAGTGTGACGTAATCTTAGAGATTCCTTTCTAAAGATTATTTTAATGTAGTATAAACTTCACCATAATACAAACATTTTCTCCAACTGTTTTCTTTATTCCTGGTCTCCACACCCTCTAGTACCACCTTACACTTCTTCTCAGTCGCAGTTTTTATTTAACTCCTCCCCTTACAGTCATCCCTTCGTCCCTGACCCTCACCTTGTACATATAGAATAGCCAGGGTAGGGCAAAAACCACACAACATACTCGTGGTTTATTTTATTAGAATCGAGTGAAGATATATACATTATTATTATTGTTTATATTATATTATTATTATTATTATTATTATTATTGCCCTTGTGAGTTGTACACACGTATATATTAGTTTTTCTCGAGGGAAAGGAGGAAAAACCATTTATAAAAAAAAAACTCAGTATATTCGACCGGGATTTAAGCCCAGATCAGTGGTTTAGTCTATTGCAAGAGTGAAGCGTTGTGCCATGTGGCCACCGAAGCGGGTCACTCACTCCTATTTCTCGTGATAAGATATTTATTTACATGCCCCTCATTCGGTATGGTTTCTAAGAATTTAATTAAAAAAATACGTCCAAACAAATGTTTTTATAAAGTTAAAAATTTTCTGAAAATATTTTTAATTTTGCATAAGAAAGTAGAATTGGGGTAATTTGATAAGAAATTAAATATAAAACTTTAAATTAATTATCATAGCTTTTCGTTTGCTTAGAATGGGTATCGATGGCGTGTTTAGTATTTATATAATAAATAAGGATGTGTGTTTGTTTTTATACAAATTATTTATATGAGAAATGTTTACTCGCCAATACTTGGTTTTTTGATTTAAAGTCTTTTGGAAATAGTGTTTTTTTTTACAATTTAATTCTAGCTATATTTTAAAAGTGTTAGTTAGTAACAATTAATATTAACAATGATAGAGAAAAATAAATGCTCTAATTTGACTCTTTTTTTTGCAAATAACATGGTAGAGTATAGAGTTGGAAAGAGTTAAATTAAGAACATTTTGATATGTCACTAACTCAATAAGACATGATTTTTGAGTTATAACCATTTTGTACTAGATCAACGGAACGGTATAGTAATTAATATTCTATCTATATGCTAATGAGTAATCGATCTCATGTCTTGGAGAGCCCAGTTTGATATTCTACTTAATATTATAATTAATGTAAATTATAATTGATGACAAATGACATCTGGTTAGGAGAATTTATTTTAATTTACATTCCAATTATCATGTAAAGGGCTCTTTAGAAAATAGAAACATATTTTCTCGCGGACAGCATTGTTAACACTTTACTGTAATATATATAATATTTAGCACCGCGTCTTACTACCCGTTCGGGTTATACGCTTTTTAAGTACTAATTACGCTAATGGATTAGGAATTGGGAAGGTTTGAGTTGAGGAAGTGAACCCGCATTTGCGTGGAGGGAGAGTGGAAAACCATTTAGGGAAAACCACCCCCCAGTTCACTCGACCGAGATTCGAACCTCGATCTCCCCGTCCTCAGTGGTCAAGCTCAACACGACTAGTGCTTTAGCCAACTACGCCACCGAGGCGGGTCACTTTACTGTATAAGTTAAGTTATTTTATAGGTATTTATACCATCTATTGAATGTTACCGCTTCAGATCACATGACTTGACGTATGAATACTTGAAAGTTGATCTATCTGTCAGCTCTTCCCATGAAAATTAGACTGTAGTTTTAAAAATTACTCCTGTTCACTTTTCCTTAAACAATGAGGAACGTATGAACTTAATAGCGGATATGATCAGTGTTAAAGTATTTCGTGTTAAACCAAGAGTTCTGGGTAGGTTCTCGCATAGAAGAATTATTTTTCCACTACATTTTAATAATTACTAATAGTAGACAAGTTTTTTTTTTTTTTGCAATCCAATTATTAGGTGTCTAATCACGATATAATGGTGTATAGCAGGAATAAAATGTGCTTTGCGCCAAATTAAGTTAGTTTGTAAGTCGTTTCAAAATACACTATATGGATTTATAATTAATTTGTTAGTACAGTTTCTAATTATATGTTAAAGAAATACATATTTGTACTTATTACACTGAGTTGGGGATGCGGAAGGTTGAATTTAGAGAAAGTTTAGCCGCATTTGTATGAAGAGAGAGTGGAAAATGTATTTATAAATGTGGACGTTAAATATCTTGTAAGAAAATTCAATATTGTAAGACCCGTTTCTTTTGCCGCATGTCCTAACGCGCTACCCTTGTGTTAGACTATATTGCCGATGACGGGGAGATAGAGGTTCAAATCACGGTTGGGTGTACAAAGTTTTTTTTTTCCGTAATTTTTTTTTCCACTAGTGCTTCCACGCAAATGTGACTACGCTTTTTCTAATTCAACCTTCTTCATCTCTAGCTCATTAGCATAATTGGTACATATCCGTATAACCTGAATAGGTAGTAAGACGTGGTTCTTAAGAATAAATAAGAGAGAGTGTCATGGTGTAAGGTGCTGTCATATTATGTGAGCTTTTAAAAATTTTAGTTAATATAAGTTATCCCTCACACTGTCTCCATTTAACCAATCATACACTATCTCTTGTATACATATCTCTCTCATGGCCATATATTTTCGTTTATAGCTGACCAATGAGTGTTCTAGATTTGGATTAAAATATAATTATCACAGATACACTTAAACAAACTTTTCTTACCCTGGCAACAGTCCAATACATCTTCCTTGCTGATGATTGTCATGTACGTCATCAACCTGCCTGATAAAACAACCCCTAAAACATCTTGTCTAGACTTAATTGAAGTTTTCATGTTTTCTATTCCAAATAAAGTTAGTAGTGTTTCAAAAACATTAAAAGTGGGATGCTTTCTCTTTTATTCACGTGAAACGTAGCCCAACACGCCCCCTCCCCCCCCGCCCCCGCCATCCCATTAAAACGGAAACAGCATACAAATTGAATATTAGTTGAATGTTTTGCACTTAAATCACTTTAGCACGAATAAAATATACACTCCTATACTTTAACCCCTACCCCTCCTTCATCTCCTTCAAACCATTTCTCCCCCGTTCCTCATTTCACCCTACGTGTCGTTCACCTGAATGTTTCTAACACTTACACCCCTCTAACCCCCACCCTTACACCATCAACCCTCCATCGATCCCTATTCCCTGTTTTATATCGGACCTTTAAGGAAGGCTATCAAAGCCTTTTCCTCCTTCTACTGCACTTAAAGATAGCTTTAATTGAAGTTTAAAGCGCTCTTGGGTCTTGCTTTAATGCTCCTGTAGCTGGCATCTGCCAGATACTCAGCTGAAGGGGTAGCGGGAAAAAAAATGGCCAAGTGAAGAGGAAAAGCTTTAACTTAAGGGCAAGTCTTGTTTAAAGTACAAAAACTTCAATATTGGTCGATGGTTGTACTTACCTTTTGTCGTTCCGAAACAGCTTTAATTATAAATGAAAAAAATATATATGTTCCAAAGAGTCTAGGACACAAATATTTTAATATCCTTGAAATAAGATAAGAAATTTTAATCATTTTTAAAATTACACCAAAGAGCTATTTGTGTTTTATTTACAGTAAATTTGTTAATTTATTTATAGAATTCTGATAAGACTATTAATCACAACTTGTGAATGTGGGAAATGCCAGGCCTCCACCGTGGTTCGGATTCCACGTTAAACTGTAGGTCCTCCATTCATCTCACAATCACCCTATCATTACATGTTAGCGCAATTGCTTATAACCCGAACGGGTAGTAAGACGCTGTGCTAATAATAATGATAATAATAATTTATATAATTATTTTTCGCTTCACTTTAGTTTCAGTTGATGCATTAAATACGCCAATAGGATAAGGATAAGGAAGCTTGAGTTTTAGAGAAAATTTACTTAAATTTTTGTGGAGTCTGAAATAATTTAGAAAAAAACACAGTCTATATAACCCCCTCCCCCGCCATTCCAACCCCCCCCCCCATCTTTCCATCACATATAATCCAGTTTTAACATGAGAATGACTATTTATCCCGTACTACCACTGATACAGGTATAAATGTTACACCCCAATAGTGAAACTGCCCTGTTCATGATTTGGGTCAAATTTCTGCTCATTCCGTCGACTGGCTGCTTGTTTAACAATTTCACGATATGGGCTGGATCTGCATTAAATCTCGCCCATTTCATGAACTGGAACTTATTTTACTATCTACTACAAGTTTAACTGAAATTAGTTTTAAGATATTATATTAAACCAACCTAACCTAAGTTATCCTAACCTTCAATTCTATAACGATTTAAAGTTAAATTAACTTAAAGACCTAACCATTTATTCTTTAGTCCATTACATGGACCAGTCAAAGATTCGTCCCCTTCACTAATCGGGTAATTGTTGTTCACTGAATGGGCAGAAATCTGCCCAATTCATAAATTGGGCACATTAGCAATAAGGTGTAATAAATATGTAAGCATCTTGTTTGTTGCAAATGTAATGAACACACTCAAATATTAGTGATTCATTAATATCATCTGTGAGCTAGTTTTAAGTTAAGGAATGTGTATTTTAAATAATTTCGTGAGTTATTTTATCTTCTATTGTGTGTATATATTGTATATATACATATTTTAAATCATCAATACAAATTATTGTGCTTATACTTTAGGTTAACTACTATACGTTTTACCTTAACCATGGTTATTAGTTCAAATAGATTTGGAATATTGTTTTCCTTAAATGGAAAATAATATTAATAGTACTAAGTAAATTTGAAGGATTCTGTAATAATTTTAATGACACTATTTACATAAGAATGACAAGCCATTTGTGTCTATTTTATAAACAAACTCTTTCTTTATTCTGTGGATACTGGTTTTTGATCTTATTCCAAGCAAAAAAAAAAAAATCAAACAATTTATCTTCGTTGTGATTTTCTCATAACCCAATTCCAATAATTTTTGTTTCAATTTTCTATCTCCCTCCTTCAATTTTTATTTATATGACCTATAAATAAAAATGCTTTCTTCCATTTTATCTCATCTTCTTCTATATCAACAACTAATACCATTCTGTGTGTACTTTAAACTCACAGCTGTATTCTGGCTCATAATGATTCTCTTGATCTGCCATTTCTGGTAGAGTTGGTTCAATGTATGGATACTGGATAGTAATAATAATATCCCGGAAGATCAAGACTCTAAAATGAATTCCATCCGAATGCAATGTATGTGGTTTTCAAACTGATTTCCTAAAGAATGTCGGTGAATGTTCTCTCAAATACTTCCTTTTAATACAACACCCGTCATTCCTCCAACCCCCAAATATATTACGTAATTTATAGCCCTTGCGCTATCACTCCGATTAAAATAATATAATATTTCTTTAAGAACAAACATATATTATATATATATATATTCTCTCGACACCTCTGAGAAAAAGTATTGTGATCATTGTGATCACCAAAAGAATTAAACTCGAGATTTTGATAAATTTCGACGTTTAATTACTCCCTAAAACCAAAAAGGTGGTTTTCTCAATGTCGTCTGTCTGTACCTCAGATTAGAGTCGGAACTGTTTACTGATTGGGCTAAAACTTGGTATCTGGGATTTTCACGAGATCCCCTCCCCAAGCGGTTTTTGAAATTAGCCATCTAATCCTAAAATTAAGGGTGGTTTACTAAAGGGCAAAAAGAGAAAAAAATGTATTTTCTCAAAGCTCGTTCTAACGATTTTGATTACATTTTATATCCAGACATTGTTTATTACTATAAACTGGATGACAGTTCTCATTTTCCTATGAAAATGGCATTGAGGGTACTTTACATGGCGGAAATTTTCCAATTTTAGTCATTGCTCCGAAACTATTTGAGATAAAAAATAATTTATCTTTGTAAAATTGTAGTACCATTATAGATAAAAAAAATTATTTAAAATCTAATTTTATAAAACCAATAATTTCTGAGCTATAAGCAATTATATAGGGACTATACTTTTTATTTTAGGTCTTTGAAAATGAATTTTATTCTTGTGCACCTTGGTGGGTAAAGATGACATTCGCCAACATGCGGCAGCCACTCAGTTGGTTTAACTTGCTTGCAAGCTGACGTAATGTGGTTTTATTTTTCCATGATACCTCACTATTTAATCATCACGTTTAATTGTCTTACACCGATTATTAAAATTATACGTCAATATTTTCGGTAGAAAATACATGGAAAATGTTGTCTTAAAAATGCGACAATACCACAACAACAAAATGTCATTACTTTCTTAAGTTTTTTTTCTTCCTTTCTCTTTATTTTCCGCATCTGGATACAGTTTTAATATACCTTTCTTTACTTTTTTTTTTACCTTTTCTCGACTTTTTCTCGGTTGTTTCTTTTTCTTTCTCTTTCTTTTTTTTTCCAATTTCCTCGTTTCTTTTTTTTTCTTTCCTGGCACAAATTTAATAATGCGTTCCTTTAAGTGCTAGGCAGAAGTGTTTACATCTAGAAGGGTACATTTCACCTAGTCTCTCTACCAAACTCACGCGCTTCGTCCTTTCTCAAATATTGCCACGCTTTGATGACGTCACGAAGGGCGCGAAACTTGCTCGTAACACACACACACACACACAAACACAATTCACTCACACTCACGTACACCTGTGAAACCTGTCCCTCTTCTTTATTCTATTCTCTCTTTTTTTTTCCTGTGAGTTTTTTTTTCCAACATAGCTCACGTCATTGGTCTACAATGTTCTAAGTTGTTTTATTCCTTTTTCTTTCATTAGCTATACAGTCTGTCTCAAAATGTCGGAGAATGTTTCAGAGCTGTCTTGTGTGGGTTATTTTTTTACATAACGCCTCATTTCCCTGCAGGATCACACGCATTTTAAATAGATTAAGGAATAGGAAGATATAATTTAGAAGAGACTTAGATTAATTTTCGTAGGGTTGGGTGGGTAACAATTTTCTTGACAAAAACACCCCCTGTAGGTTCACACACAACTGTTATTCGAACTCTGATTTTTCCGTCACCGGCATTCTAGTCTATGGCGAGATTGACACCTTACAGATGTCGGCAAACTTGGGAATCCCCGTCATTTCTCAACTCTACTATTGCTTCATTTCTCAACTCTACTATTGCTTCATTTCTCAACTCTACTATCTTATTTCTACTCAATTGTCTTTTTTATATAGGTATTACACATTTTGTTCCTTAAATACCACTTTTCCACAACTTTCTAAAAAAAAAAAGTATAGTATAAATAAAATGTCAATTTTCATATTATATTATTTAAATTACTTATAACATATCTTTTTTATGTCCAGTCAAAGTAACTTTGGTCATAAGCCGCTTCATGTGGCCGCATGGTCTAAGGCGTTACTATTCTAGCAGACTAGACTGTCTATGACGGGGAGATTGAGGTAAGAAGCCCGGTCAACTGTACTGAGGGTGGTTTTTCAATAAATGGTGTCCCACACTCTTCTCTCTCCACGCAAATGCGGGTACAGTTCCTCTAAATTCAACATTCCTCGTAACTAAAATCATTAGCGTAATTAGTACATAAGCGTATAACACGAACCGGTAGTAAGACGTGGTGCTAAAAAAAAAAAAATTTCCCACGCAAATATTTTTTGAAAGTAGGCCCTACGTGATAGTTTAAAATACTCAAAACATCGACTTTTAATGATTACTTCTTTTCTTACACTGTCGACTGAAGTTGACCCGATATCGATCGGTCGACTGTTTTTAAAGCGCTGGCAGTAAGTACAACTACCTACCACCAGAGCGAACAAAGAATCAATCCAAACGCTCCATCATTCGAAACTGGAGGTATCTCGGGGAATGATCCACGCAATATATATAAAAAAATAAAGTTCCCTTCAACATATTTCAAGGAACATGAAAAGCTGCTGAACAATTACTTCTGTCATTGGATTGGGGGGGACAAAAAAAAAAGTCACGTGACCGTTCGATGCACCTTATACTCTCCCGTCGACCCAAGGAGACAGTTTACTCTGGTCTCATTCTTTCTCTCCACCCATCCATACCTCTTTACTTCCTTGTTTGTTTTGTTTTCTTTCCATTCGACGAATAGATTGGATGACGCATTTCGTCTTGCTCGGAAGGGAGGGGGTAGAGAGAGGTTGGTGGGGGCGGAAGAACGAGCATGGAGGGTGAAGTGGGAGACGTTTTCGTGCAACAGGCTGCAATCTCCTTGCCATACAATCTCTTTCCCCAACCCCTTTTCTTTGCTTTTCAAATATTCTTTCCGACCCTTCTTTCTTTGTGTTATTGCTTCCTCTTCCTCATTTTCTTTCTCCTCTTCGGAAGATCCACACACACACACACACACACACACACACTATGTATGAGTTGCCCATCTAATTGCAATGTTATTAGCTACATTGTTTAAATCGTTTAATTGCTATATTACGTTTAAAAATAAATATTATGTTTTATCTTTTCTTCATGATTCTATTAAGATTTAAATATATAAAGTATGTTCGGAAACTCATAGCCCAAACTACACATATAGCATGTTTGAGCCAAAAGTAATACCAAATCCTATACACTTTCATCCGGAAAGCTATGCTATTACCATTAAATTGTATCCTAAGTTTCAGCGCACAGCGCCAAGATAGCAAAGTTGTTCAAGCATGCGTGTACAACAGGTTGCATACACTGAAACTATTAACACAATTTAATGGTATTTGCATACTTTACAGGATGTAAGTGAATGGGATTTTGTATTTATTTTGGTTCAAAAATGTTATATGTGAAGTTTGGGTTATGAGTTTCCGAACATTGTGTACACATACCCAGTGATAACTGCTCATGGAGAATGTTAAAAATCTCTCACACACACACAATTCTCGTCAAATTACGATTAATTTATTTAATTTCATCGCATGGTAAGACGCTTTCACACCATCTCAGTAAAGTCACGAGTATATTTTTTACAAGTTGGTGCACACGTTCTTCGTACGGGTATAACCTTTGTTATTGTTTGTATATAAAATTAACCACAGGTAATAGTCACGAAAATCTTAAATTATGTTTAAATATTAATCATGTATTGGTTTAATTTGTGATACAAAACGCGAAAGTAGGCTCACAATACACAATGTCAAAATAGAGATATAATCTAAACTTGTTTTAAAAACCGACATTTCTTTTTAGATTAACAAATACTTTGAACTATTGCCATTGTGCAAATAAAACATAAAGAAGAGTGTTACAGCAAAATAGTTAGTGGTCAAAGGGTTGTAATTGAATACAATCTAAAGTATTTTATTTGGTGTTTTTTTTCAACATTTAGATTGTTAAACCTTTTAACCCCATGTAACCTATTTAGCCTATTCACCATTTTTAACCCGTCCACACAGATTACCCTTTTTAACCCATCCACATCATTTACCCTATTTATCCATTTTACCCATTTAAAATTATTTTTGCTGATTGTACACTTTTTTAACTTTTTACCCTTTTTAATCTTAGTAATACCCTATTTGTCCTTATTGCCCTTCTTACCCCTTGAAACATATTTACCCTTTTTGGCCCTTCTGCCACTTTTTAATCTATTTTACCATTTTATTTATTTAATACCTTTCACCCCCGACATATACACAGACTTTTTATTTTATAAATATAGATCACAAAGAATGCTAAGGTGCTTTCACACCAGTTCTGTCAAGTAACAAGTATATAATTTGATTCCAACCAATGCTAAGGTGCTTTCACATCATGCCCGTCAAGCGAATATATTAATTATAGTTTTATTCCAACGCATTCTTGCAAGTCAAGTTTGGATATTATTTTCTCTGTATCTTTCTGCCCGTCCAGGCTACATGACCCTTTTGGGTTTGAATGAGGATGGTCAGGTTTATAGGAAAATCTTCACGCCTTTACATGTTGGGAGAGTAGTAAACTATCAATGAAAGACAATCTTTACTACACCCATCTGGCATTCGAGCTACTAACCCCTTGTCACCAGAAAATAATAGGCCTTACTATTTTAGCTAGACATTTAGTTCGCTAACCCACCGTTGCAAGTTATTTTGTAATTACTCTTCCATACTCTAACTATTTATAAACTTTAGAAACAATTTTAATTTACTATCCATTATATTATACCTTGTTTGTACTACTTCAGTACCCACATGTTATAGGTCTATGTACATTTTGATCAGCAATTAAATAAATAAAAATAAGAATTTTAATTACAATTATTATTATTTTGAGCTTAAGGTGGGATGGAAGGGGATGAGAGAAAGTGCCAGTGTTTTTGCAGTTTTTATGGCAAAACTTTTTTTTGCTAAAATAAATAAAATATTGCTCTAGTATAAACACACAATTTAATTTTCTTCACATGGTGATATTAATATTTCCTGAATATCCATTATGAGCATTATCTAACAAGCTTTTTAAACGAAGAGAAAATGTTATTAAATTCTAGGATAGCCTTGACAGATATTCAAAACTTTTTAAAGTCACCATGTGAAGAAAATTAAATTATATGTTTGTACTGTAGCAATATTTTATTCATTTTTGCAAAAAATAAATGTTTTACCATAAAAACTGCCAAAAATTTGCTTTTTTTTTCTCGTAGACCATTCCATCCCACCTTAAAAGGATATAAAAAATAGGGTTACGAATGCTAAGTTAATATATAACCCGTACCAAAATGTTAAGCAATGTAAACATATATTTTACTTCTTTATTATTGTTTAAGTATGTCCTTTTGAGTTTGGTGTTTGGAAGAAATATAATACTCTTTTTACCCTAAAAGCAAACAATTTCCATAATCGATTTTCAATATTTATCTGATAAAGATAATATTTTTTACCTGTTGAAAAATCGTTGATTTAACAAAATTAACAATATAAATATTTGACTACTGCTTTAAATTTAATATAAACATAAATTTGGCGTGTATTTTTTTGTGTATTAATATGAATTTTGTAAACGTATATATTGTGAAATGTTCAATGTTTTCAAACGATATACGTAGAATATAAGTTCCACTTAATAATTAACATTCATTACATCATGCGTGGACCGGAAAATTACCATGGTTTCAAATTAAATCAGCCTGTGCACATTGTACAATGGAGGAAAACATTTGATATGTTGGATTTAGCTTGACAAAGCAAGTTGTTACTCAACCAGTCGTTTTGAAATATGATATGGATATCAAACTTGCTATATAAAACGTAATAAAAAACAGCTATTCACGGATAAATTCAAACTCCAACAACACTTTTGTCTACCTCGGTGGTCTTGAGGTAGGGTACTCGCCTCTGTATCCAACACTCGTTGGTTCAAACCCAGCCGGGCTCACCGGACTATTCAAATGGTCTTTAATTCTCATAAAAAATAAATTGAATTGAGATGTGTAGATTATTCTACCTATCAACACATTGTGTGGGGATATGATTTTTGTAAGTAGGAACATTAAAAAAATACAGAAATAAAATCTGTCAATATTGATAATATTTTACTTTATTAATAGTATAATTTCACAGGTATTGATATATTCTCTGTAAAAAGACATTTGCAACTCACATCGCTTCACGTAAGAAAGTGTTTTAATAATTTTAAAATAACTCCCAAACTATTTTTAACTATTTATTATCTTGTGAATGTGAGGAATGCCAGGTCTCCACCGTGGTTCGGATTCCACGTTAAACTGTAGGTCCTTCATTTCATCTCACAATCACCCTACCATTACACATTAGCGTAAGTGCGTATAACCCGAACGGGTAGTAAGACGCGGTGCTAATAATAATAATAATAATAATAATAAACTATTTATTTATTTTTATTAGGAATAGTTTGTGTTTTCTTGGTCAACAAACTTTTGTTCTAAAATAAATATGATTGGACATTTCCCTTAATTGTTTCTTTACTAATAAACACTTAAGGGTATTTAATGAAATTTAGTTATTTTTTTACTAATTAAGAGTTCAATAGACATAGTAGTATTTTTTATTTATGTATTTACTAAAATACCATTGAAGGTTATTTAAAGTGTTTATTACGAAACATAAGATTGTTAATCAAGATGGTTTAAGATCAAGATAGTTAAATTAAATGTAAAAAATAATTCAATGCTAATTTGTTCACCCTTAAATATCTTTTGTAACCGTGATAAATACCTTCATATCTAAATAGGACTATACATGCATTCGATGGGATTAAAGTAGACTATCATAAGCTTAAATAAAGAAAAGGAGTATATCACAAGAACTGCTGAGTGGCCATCAGATCATCTATAAAGATTAGAGTAAGTTGAAATGTTTCTTCGCTCCCCTTGTAAACCGATCGTGATTAATGGGGTGGATAGAGGGTGGTTACGCGATTTCACAAACCCTCGGTTACGGGGAACACATAATGTAGAAATGGAAATGTTGAAACTCCAAAGAAACGCTGAGTTTTAGAATGGTGCGTAAAATTAACGTGGATCTACAAACAATCTCAGGAGAAGAAAGTACGGGAATAGTACAAAAAAGAAGATGGAATTATTTAATCTTTTTTATTTAATATTATAAGAAATTTAAAAAATGTTTACCATACATACAGCCACAAGAAAGAGATTCCAATGATAACAAAATTAATACTATAATATAATTTTAAATAGTATGAATAATTAAAAGAAGATATTCTAGTATATTATTTTTCAGGATTATGTAATTTCATGAAAAATACGTTGTGGACGCCTATAAGGTTAGGTTTTGCTCGGTTTGGATATTTAATAATAGTACAAATACAAGCTATTTTATATTAAAACAATAAGTGGTGACATGTTGTGACCTTCTTTTAAATGTTTAAGTTATAATATATATATTAACGTTATTTTGTTATTAATTTTGATTTTAAAAAATATTATATACACAGTTAATGTATGATATTCATTTTTCAATTTTCTTTTGTTTTGGTATGTGTGGCTAGTAAAGATATATTTAATATAATATAGAACAAAATAAAGAATCCTGCCCTCTTTGCGTACTATTCCCGAAAATTCCAGCATCCTGCACCAATAGGCACTTGTACAAAGGCACTAGTCTAGTTTTTCATGGTCTGTCTTTGACGGGAAGGTCAAGAGTTTGAGTCCTAACCAGGTGTACTGTGGGTATCTTCTTCTAATGGTATCTGCAATCTTCCTCCGCTCAAATCCTGTTAAGTATGCTCTGAATTTTACCTTTCTCATCCTTACCCCTGGACGTATTGTAGGACGTGTAGCTTAGATAAACTTAAGTATCAGCAGGGAAATACCTCTAGCGTAAGAAGTAGAATATAAGGAGCATTTCAATTCTCTACCTCAAGAGATGGTATGTTTTCAAATCCTTCCTTAAAGGAAAAGCTTTCGTCTTCCCCTAAGGTCATCCCTCTCCTTTCCCCCTCTATTTCTGCTTTGCCAGGATCGTTCGCTACAGTACAATTTTCATAGGACAGCCAGAAAAATTACTAGATATATCTCAAGTATTCATACGTCAAGTCATGTGATCAACAAATGTCACTTTCTATATAAATTACCAATGCCTTTAATAACACTAAAAATACCAGTTTCGATGGTCACGTGGTCTAACGCGCTAATCTTGTGTTGAATTGGATTCCCGAAGACGGGAATATTGGGGTCGATCCCGGTCGGGTGTACCAAGTTTTTTCTAAACGGGTTTCCAATCTCCCTTCCCGCAAATGCGGGTACATTTCCCCTAAATTAGGCCTTCTTAATCCCTAGCCCATTAGTTTAATTAGTACATTGGCGTACAACCCGATGGGGCTGTAAGACGCACTGCTAAATAAAACCTAATAATATGCTCGTAGTAGTATATTATCAATTGTTTCCCCAGATGTTCTAAAATGTCCTTCCTACGAAAATCTATCTGTAGTTATATATTTCTATCCTAACGAATAGATTACTTTTCTTTCTTTACCCATAAATAGTGCAAGATGACAAACACGTCGCAGCGTGGAAAATGTGACGTCATTGGTCTAACACCAGCTGTTATCAAACTTCTAAATAACGACGTTATCTACTTGGGGATTTTGAAGCTATTTTGCGAAGCGGTCTGCAGTTTAACTTGACGTACCTAAGCAGTAAGCACTATCACACTCGGACGTCAATGTACCTGCTGATAACTTTATTTTTTCTATCACTGCGTCATACCACCTGTTCTAGTCATATGCTTATGTACAAATTACGCTAATGGTTTTAGGAATTAGGTAGGCTATATTTAGAAGAAGTGTACCCGCATTCGTGTGGAGTAACAGTGGTACATCATTTTGGAGAAAAAAAAACACCCTCAGAACATCTTACCGGAATATAATTCCGATCTTCCTGTTCTCGGCAGTCTAGTCTAACACACGAGTGACGCCTTAATATCTGTGTGGTCACTGAAGCAGTCCTGCCGATAGCCCTTCCCCTTTGACCTTATTTGGTGGCCACATGGTCTAAGGAGTCACACTTGCAATAGACTGGACTGCCAATGAATAGTAGATCGGGGTTCGAATACCAGTCGTGTGTACTTAGGATGGTTTTTCCATTTGAATTTACGCTCTCCCTTCAAGCAAATGTGGGTAAATTTTCTTTAAATTTAACTGTCCTCATCTCTATTTTATTATCGTAATTAGTACATATTCGTGTAACCTGAACAGGAAGTAAGAAGCGCGGATAAAAAAATTCTCCTCTTCCACTGAGAGAGTATGAGGATCCCCTCCACTGTTTTGCGCCTTGACCACATTGACTAGCAATTAAAAATTACCTTTATCTTTCTTCCTTTTTTGGATAGACATATACTTCCACGGAGTTTTTTTTAATCTACTTCTCAGCAGGAATATTCCTAGAAGCAAGTTTAGTGAATAAACAAAATAACCTGAGCTGTGGACGGTTTTAAGAAAATGTGTTTAAAAAACACTTTTAAAATAAAATAAAATTTTTGTGGTGATGTAAGACGATATCTAGAATTATTTGAGGGCTTGGGTTTTTTTTGTTTCAATGTCATATCTTTAAAACACAATCAATATAACGTATATATACATTAGTATGGGAAATCACATCTGGACTTACCATGACGTCACAAGTTTGCAGCGTCTTTCGGTTTCAAGCCCTTTTGATCTTACACATCTTTAAAATCAGCAAAACTGCTCATTATGATGGCTAAATTTAGGTCTATTAAACTCCCAGTTTCCAAATTATCATCTTACATGTACATACATTTTCTGAAAGATCAGGGTTTTAACTTTAAGAAAGTGAAAACAATAACTTCTTATATTTAATAGAGACAACACAGCAGCTTATTTTCAAAACCATCGCAAATGCTTGATTTTACTTGCCACGGTGAAGAAAAATTAGTGTAAATCCAAGATGGTGACATACAAAAATAGCTTTGAGCAGGTCACTGGCCAGGCCACCTATGGTGAAAATATTAAAAATGATCTAGATGGTCAAGAAACCATTTAAAATAAAATTGGGTGATTTCATATGAAATGATTAATTATTGTATCTAAATTCAATTTCTGGTCGGGCTCACTTAATTAATTTTATGTCTCATTATGTTTCTCATAATATACAGTATACGTTTAAAATTGTTAAATCAACATAGGTTGTCAAATGGGCCAACAAATCAATCTCGTATTTGATTGCATTACCCGAGTTCGTATCCCAATGTACTGAGGGTGTTTTTTTTCACTCTTTCTCCACGCAAATGTGGGTTCACTTTCTCTTAATTGTATCTTCTCAATCCTTCTCTGTTAGATTAATGTATGTATACGTACAATCAGAAAACCCGCCGCCTCGGTGGCGTAGTTGGCTAACGCGCTTGTCGTGTTGAGCTCGACTGCTGAGGACGGGGAGATCGAGGTTCGAATCTCGGTCGGGTGAACTGAGGGGGTTTTTCCTAAATGGTTTTCCACTCTCCCTCCACGCAAATGCGGGTTCATTACCTCTAATTCAACCGTTCCCAATTCCTAATCCATTAGCGTGATTAGTACTTAAAGCGTATAACCCGAACGGGTAGTAAGACGTGGTGCTAAATATTATTATTATTATTACAATCAGAACGAGAACCAAGAAATTGTGAGATAAAAATAAATATGCAAGGAAACATTCTTAGTTCTTACTTAGACACAAAATTATAAACAAATTAAAAACTATCAAATCTTTTTTATTATAAATAATTGGGAACTTTTGATTACTTTCCTTTTTGTGTGTGTTTGGATGATAATTTATATGAAATGAAAAAAAAAAATTGTTCCCAAAAGTTTTATATTATAAAAGTGAAGTTGTTTTTTGATAGCAAGAGAGAGAAAGTAAAAAAAAAAAATATGCATTTTCTGGCCACGCTTGATTAAAGTGCGTCCGGTTTTTATTTGAAGGGGGGAGGGAGGTTCTGAGTAGAAAGTGCTTTGTTTTGGTTGAGTAGGAAAATGAGAGAGAATAAGGGGGTGGAGGGGGGGGGGATTGGGCAAGCAAGCAGGAAGTTGATGGCAATTCCGGCACGGGAGATGAGAAGCTACAATATGTGGAGTGGTGGAGTGGTTTCACAAATTTGATTGGGCTGTGAGAGAAATGGCCTAAGTGAAAGAGTTGGACGTTTTATGAATTTTGCTCCTTCTAAAAAAAAAATTGTTAATTTTTACTACTCATCCATAGTTGAGATTGTTGAAATATTCATTATTATCTTGATTCTAGACATTGATAATTTAAGTCTTGAGATAATTTTTTTGTGGGGCTTAAATTTAGCCTTGGCGTAGTGTGAGAAGTATAATAGACACAAGGGATTTTGAGAGGAAGAAATGTTAAAAAAATGTATTGCAGTAAACTTTAAAAAACTTTTTTACACGTATATCTATAGATAGTAAGTGACACATCTATATCGCATGACTTGGCATATGAATAAGTGAAACTACCCGCTTCGGTGGCCACATTGTTTAAGGCACTATTTTCGCAGTATATTAGACTGCCAATGACGAGGAGATCGAGGTTCGAATCTTGGTCGGGTGTACTGAGGATGGTTTTTCCTACATGGTTTTCAACTCTCATTCCACGAAAATGTTGGTACATTTCTTATAAATATTACCTTTTCTAATCCCTAAAAACCATTAGTATAATTAATACATGAGCGTATAACCCAAACCAGTATTAAGACGCCGTACTAAAAAAAAGTTAAATTAAATATATGCCTCAATGGGCATATCCGGCAGGTATAAAAGCTATTAGATCTTTTCTCACGTATTAATACGTTGAGTCATATAATCCGTGCTATCTCTTTTGGTTGATATTATTAATTCCTATCAAATAATACTTAAAAACAATATAGTAAAATGATATCAATTTTGACCACAAAAATAGATGTTTGTATTTTATTAAAAGTTTCTGCAAAATATATATTTTTAAGAAAATGAGGTTGAAGTAAGTTACCTTTCCTTGCTATCAAATAAGGTTCTTCCCATGAAAGTTGGATTTTAACAATAATAGTCCATTAGATACCTTGCTCAGTCGTTAGTGTGTTTGTATACTGAGCTAAGGGTCTCAGGGTTGATTCCTGAAGCTATCATTGGTGATATGTGAGTTCACCCTTCCATAGTGATTAATTAAAGGCTGGAGGCTGAGTTTTATTCTAAACTTAAGTTAGTTTATAAGTTCGTGTGTTGATATAATCGGTCTGCTCAAAGTCCACGTTAAATACTTCAAATGCCTAAAAAAAGTGATATGATGAAAAGGTATAATTTTAGAGGGAATATACCTGCATTTGCGTGGAAGCAGAGTACATCCCCTTTGGATTAGAAACACAGACCACTTTTTTCAAAAGTGATGGTCTAAATAAGAGTATGTATTGTTCATCCAAAATTAAACTTATTATTATTTCTCGCTGAGCTCAAAAAAAAATTGATTTTATTAAATTAAATTAGAATTCTTGTTTGAAGTTTCGGCAAACATACGAAATAAACTCAATGAATGCGGAAACTTCAAAGTGAAAAGATATAAGCTCTACGATTTGTGATGTAAAGTAGGCCTACTTTTTCATCCAGTTAAATAACACACTGAATATAATAAAATGAAAATTGTTTAACTTTCCAACAATTTCAGTTGATTAATTTATGCTTAGGTAGTAAACCTGTTTAATTATTGTATCAGCACACGACTTATAAACTAAATTAAATCAATAAGACACAACATTCAGCCCCCAACCGTTAATTCATCACTGTGAAATGGGAAACCCACATTTCATCAATAATAAATTTTACGGTCATGCCAGGAATTGAACCTGAGACCTCTTAACTCAGTATACAGACTCGCTTTCGACTGAGCTAAGGTAATAGGCTTTTATTTTTTGAAGTAAAATTATTAATTTGATTTTTTGTAGCGAGAATTAAAACTGGATTTCCAATATAACAAAACGTGGTATTTTGAGCACGTTTTTTTTTAAATAATTTCAAAATAATAATAATAATAAAGTTGTTTTATTGTGACTTTTAATATATACTCCATTTACCTATTCACCTACAACACAATATAATTCTTTCTCCTCCCATGCCTCTTCAACAAACTATATTTAACTATGTCGTTAGCTGTATTGCATTTTTATCTCTCTGTAGATTATTTTTATTATTATTATTATTATTATTATTAATAATAATAATATAATAATGAGTCCTTGTGAGTGTTGTAAAATATAATCCTAGCAAAGGTTTGAAATTCATAATTATTTATATGAATAAATATTTTTAATAAAAACATATAGTCAATAAACAAAGTAGGTATTGAATATATAACGATGCTTGGACATAAAATGGGTTATTTGAATTTTATATCAGACCCTCATGTGGTCGCATGCATTAAGAGGTATTCGCAAGTTTTTCCCTTCAAATTATTAGTTTTCCATTATCTATACAATTTATTTTTGACATATTTTTCTCTAAGTCACCATTTTTATAGTTCCTGGATTAATGATGATGACAATATATTTAAATTAGCATTTATTGTGGTTTATGTATAACACTCGAATATTATTATTTTTTCAAACACACGCTTAAAAATGACACCTAGACAAGTAAATTAAACCCAGGACCTTTTTGGTTTGGCAGCCCCAATATGCATGTTTTAATCTTGCCAAGGGTCTTACATCACTCATTATTTTAATAAAAAGACGGTCGTGATAATTCGTCAGCTACTTAGTAGCTATTAAAATAGAGCCGTCGTTGCTGTGTTTCTGATAGTTATTAATTAACTGACGATATCATACGTATATTATAGATTGACCTTAAATAATCAGTGATATAGTATCCCGGGCAAATAACAAACCTGGATATCTCATTGATAGAGCATTGGTAGAACTAGACAAAGGTCCCGGGCTATATTCTTGTTTGTACTTGTCATTTTTCAGCATGAATGTAAAAAAAAAAAAATAGCTTGTTGATTTTCAAATAATCCGAAGAATTAAGAAGAAACTAAATACTAAACAAATTAAAAAAAATGGGTGTGTGTACTGATGTACGCGCGTGAGAAGTTATACTTCTTTGGCATCATTAAAAAACTAAAAGAATCTTAGATTGATGAATAAGATTTATTGTTGAGAATTAATATTAGAAATTAATAATAAATATTTAAAATTGAAAATTAATAATTTAATAATATATATATAATTATTAAAAATAAAATTTAGAAAATAATAAATATATATGACATAATTTGTACTAAATATTATAAGATTCTTAATTTTAAATTTTTATTATTGATTATTTAATATTTTAAAAGTAAATGAATAAATTTAATAATAAGTTCAAAAATTGAATTCAAGTTTATTCATTTTTTAAATATTTATTATTTTCTTAATTTAATATTCACTTTTCATTTTTATCAAAAAGTTTTCATTAAATTTGTTCATTTATTTTTATAAATATTATTATTTATTCAATTTAATAATAAATATCAAAATTAATATTTTAATTTAAGTTCGATTTAAATTTTTATCACAAATTTTGATTTATTAAATGTTTTATTAATTTTATTTCTTTATTTTGTAAATATTAAATAACCAATAATAAATATTTAACAATAATAATTTAATAATATTTAGTATTAATTATGTTAAATACAAATATTTTAATTTATATCAATAAATAATACATACGGATAGTTAACCTCAATTATATTGGAGCACTTGAAAAAGTCTATAAGCACAATTTTTTTCACTAATATTTACGAATAGTAAATAATATTAATCAAAATATTCAATTTAATTCACTACTGAATATAATTTATTAGCACATATATACCTTCGCAAATTGTATGAAACTAAAACAGTGTTGTGAATGTAGAAACTAGAAACATGTGGATAAATATTATATATATGAAAACAGTAATCAGAGGCGACGAGCGTACCAACATGCGCGACTAACAGAGGTTCTATTTCTATTTTGTTGGTAGCTTTTTTTTTCGAGACTTAATGAGCGGTTTAGCTTCAACCTGTTACTTTTGTGTTACAGTGATGCGCGCGCATCTTAAAATTTCACTCATCATTTTTTCATAACGCGCCTAAAGAAGTATAACTTCTAAAAATTATTTAAAAAAATATTATTAGCACCGCGTCTTACTACCCGTTCGGGTTATACGCACTTACGCTAATGTGTAATGGTAGGGTGATGTGAGATGAAATGGAGGACCTACAGCTTAACGTGGAATCCGAACCACGGTGGAGGCCTGGCATTCCCCACATTCACAAGATATCTTGTCAGAGTTAAAGGAAGGGTATTTAAAAAATATCGTTCCAATCAATCAAATAATGTTGCGATAGACGCATCTTCTTCATATTGACGTCTAAGTTATTAGAAGAAGTGCTTCATATGTCAACAGATGCGCCGTTACATATGTACTTTATAAATTAAATTCAAACATCATACAAATGTATGCTTGTATATTGACTTATTTTACGTTGGACAAATTTTTCATTTCCTGTTCATATTCGCATTTTTACCCATCGTAAAAGCGACAAGAATATTTACAAAACTGCGATGGGAAAACATTTCAATGGTAAAAGGATGTACAAATAATACAAGGCAATTGATATGAAATACTTAGGTCCATAAGTCAATATGAGTAAACTAAAGCTATACACATAGTAAAATGAATATTTGTTCAACAAGGTCCTCTTGCGTCTCTACTTAATTAACCATTACTTAATTATACTAGTGTGGTTAGCTTTAAATACCCATAGCTTGGCATGTATATTAGTTCATGTAATTTGAATACGTTTGAGGCTGGGCTCACAGAGGTTGAGACAGAAAGTTTCGAAACATTATGAAATGAAACATCTTAAAACCATGCCACAAACAAAATGTCAGCTAATATTTTTCAAACTAAGCATGATGAAACAAAATAGTAGAGTGTAGTGCTGATGTATCGATATTGATGAACTGTCAACAAGTAGGAGATGTTGGGTTAACCCCATCAACGAAAAAAAAAACCGGAAAAGTTATTTGTGAAGTACAACAGGAACTGAAGAAGTTCCATGACAAATTTTCCTAACTTCGCTCGAGAAAGTTTAGAAAGTAACAAAGCACAATAGATACGTAGCTTAGAAAGAAAAAATGATCATACACTTTCAAATTTTGTATCATCGTATGTCATCGCTTTTGTTTCATCTTATTCATAGAGTGTCATTGTTTTTGTTTCACCTTATATCATCGAGTGTCATCGCTTTTGTTCGGCCTGGTTTCATCGTGTGTCATCGCTTTTGTTCGGCCCGGTTTCATCGTGTGTCATCGCTTTTTTTCGGCCAGGTTTTATCGTGTGTCGTCGCTTTTGTTCGGCCAGGTTTCATAATGTGTCATCGCTTTTGTTCGGCCAGGTTTCGTCGTGTGTCATCGCTTTTGTACGGCCAGGTTTCATCGTGTGTCATCGCTTTTGTTCGGCCTGGTTTCATCGTGTGTCATCGCTTTTGTTCGGCCTGGTTTCATCGTGTGTCATCGCTTTTGTTCTGCCTGGTTTAATCGTGTGTCATCGCTTTTGTTCGGCCTGGTTTCATCGTGTGTCATCGCTTTCGTTCAGGCTTCTATTGTTGTGTTTCATACACGATGAAACACAATCTACACAAATATGGTTCATTAAATCATGCTTTGTAAAGTTTTGTGTCATCCTGTGTGCATGTTTAACTAATTATGAGTTGACCTCGATGGTCTTTGAGTAAAGTTCTCGCCTCATGACCCAATGTTCGTGGGTTTAAACCAAAGTGGGGGGATGATTTTTTTTATCAGCAAAAATCAGTAGTAAAACTTTCTTCGGAGAAGAAGTAAAGCCCTGAATACGTTTGCCGACTGTTTATTTACAAAAAACAGCAAATCATATGCTTTAAAATGTCCCCTTCAGCCCGTTTATATTTTTATAATTTTAAGTTGATACGCACCGGTGGTCAATCAGACTAAGGTGTTAGTCACGTTTGGTCTAGTTTGTCAGTGATGAGAAGGTAT
Source organism: Timema cristinae (assembly GCA_039000515.1). NCBI lineage: Eukaryota > Metazoa > Arthropoda > Insecta > Phasmatodea > Timematidae > Timema > Timema cristinae. The sequence continues at coordinate 44,904,410 of JBCFYV010000024.1, forward strand.
GGTGTTCAAGTTACAGGCGGGTGTAGTTAAATGTTAATTTTTACCCCTTAATTATTTACTTATCTCCTTTCACCAAAATACAGATAAACTCCATTTACCCTGAAAGGTAGCAACAGTCTTACCTTGACGGATTATACTACGACCCTATCTTATAAGCTATACCATACTGGAATAATTTAAGGTATGTTTGCTACCTTACCGGTTAGGTACAGAGTAGGCCCATATTTACTCTTAAGATTCTACCTTTATAATCCACACCTCATTTATGTAAATATTCAGATAATCCAAAGGGTTAGTAAAACGCTACGCACATAAAAAACTAACAAATTATAAGATGCCATTTTATATTTTATAATATGGTATACTACAGTTAAGAATAAAATTTTCGAAAAGATACTGTTAGTAAACTAGCCTTAAGTTAAATTATCTCCGGATAAAAGTAATAGTATAATGTTAAATATTATGCAAAAAATTCTCCAAATATCCATTTTGAACGATCCACATCGTTAGGACTAACTTAAAAACTTTTTTAAAAACTCAAGTCATCAGTAAACTACTCTTTTTAAATTTAGAGATAAACTCACCATCTTTCCTTGAGGTACATATTTGCTATATTTTATCTAAATAAATCTATCAAACATCTTCAACCCCAATTATGGAACATAGAAAAGAAAGACAAAATAGTAAAATTCACTTATTTTTTAGTTCACGGATGGGTCTACATTAAAACAATTTTAAGATCTATCATAATTTCAAGGAAAATTTTACGAAAACAATACTTTTTATATGTTAAAAAACATCTTATTTTTTAATTTTTTAAGCGTATGGTATTACTGACTGGGAGAGATTTGGCATCTAGTTCTGTCGCTTGTATGTAGATTATTCGCCGCACAGAGCGCTGCTCAGTTTACACCTATGTAGGCTATCTACGTATATCCGCATATAGTGAATATGGAGGTGTGGGGACCAGTGGCAGTCTTAAACCAAACTTACGCCTAGATCACCAACCCCAGCTGACCCTTGGTATAATTACCCCTCAAGAGTACAACCCCAATGTATCAGTCTGGAATCGAACCCCGGGACCCCTAGTCTCGTAGACAGGTGCACTGACCATTACACCACAGGGCCAGATAGTTAGTTAAATTCTGATAAGTAAAAGGAGCGTGGGTACATGGCAGTGTTTGACGTCAGCAAGAAACCTTTAAACAGAGAGGGAAAATTAGCCGAGGAAATGTGGTCATGCTGAGAAATAAATATTCAAGCTTATTGTAACGTGCAAAGTAACTAATTTACTAAGCTAACTGATAACTCCGGGCAAACAAACACAAGCACTTTAATCCAAGGTTAATTATTTAACACTTAACGCGGCCAGTCAGTCTCCGTTATTCACCGGCTCTTCTTCGAAGTGACAAAATGTACCTTCATTGTTTGAGGTGAGATTTAAACTAATTATAATTATAATCTTTAAACGCTAGCTGAAAAATAAAATTAATATTATTTAAACATTTCTTAATATGTTTCTCTTAACCCTAATTCATACTTATCATAGAGATTGCAACCAATTAAAAACATATTTTATCAGTGGAAGAACGGTTCATTTTAAATAGCTCATTTGTTGGAAAACTTTTAAGTGAACGCCTACAAATTTAAACAAAAGAGTTACATTTATAAAAAGTTCGTTTAGCGATTGAATCAAAAATTGAACAAGAAAAAGTTGTTTTTCAAGTTCCTTTGCTGATCATCTTTTGCAAATATTTAATTTTATTTCAACTGAATTGTACATTTCTTAGAAGTGCATTAGATATTATTAAATGTCAAAAAACATTTTATTTCATTAACAGTAATGCTGAAATATTTACATTACATTACATTTATTGTTTTGTTAGTTTTTTATTTATTTAGCACCACGTCTTACTACCCGTTCGACTTATACGACTTAATACTAATTACGCTAATGGATTAGGAATAGGTAAGGTTGTGTTTAAGAGGAAGTGAACCCACATTTGCGTGGAAGGAGAGTGGTAAACCATTTAGAAAAACCACCTCGGTTCACCCGACCGAGATACGAACCTCGATCTCTTCATCCTCGGCAATCCACCTCAACACGACTAGCGCGTTAGCTAACTACGCCACCGTGGTAGGTAGCAACACACGATAATTTCACCGAAATAGTGAAACCAAGGAAACGTTATCTTTCATACAGTAAGTTTACACCTTTATAGCTTGGATATACTTTTTTTTTCACACAAAATTGACACATGAATGAAAGTAAATAGAAATGATGGAATTGGAATAACAATTTTATAATTAAATTGAAAAAATAAATTTTATTTTATTTTAGAAAAATGTGAACTTTATAAAGTTCATACATTGGGAAACAAACTTGAACCAGTTAATAACGTTTAGGGTCTTTCCTGGCACTGTGATTTATATAATTATTACTAATGGTTTGACGCCTTATGTTTTGGCTGATTTTAATTCACCGTGTCACCTGCTTCGCTGGTTGAATAGTGTAGGGCGTAGCTCTTCGAAATAGACCGTACTGTCCATGACGGGAAGATTTGAGTTCGAAATCCAGCCAGGTTACAAAGGGTAACTTTCTCCAAAATGTCTTTATCAATCGCTCTCTCCTCCCTCTAAATCCAACCTTCCTCATCTTTACCACATTAGTGTAATTAGTTGTTATGTATGCTGGCCGCGTGATCAAACGCGCTACTCTCGTGGTAGACTAGACTGCCCATGACATGGAGCTCGAGGTTCCGATCCCGGTCGGGTGTATTGAGGGTGATCTTTTTTATAATAGTTTTTCACTCTCCACGCAAATGCGGGTACACTATACGTATATAACCTTCTTAATCCCTAAAATCATTAGCGTAATTAGTACATAAGCGTATAACCCGAGCGGGAAGTAATATGCGGTGCTAATAATAATAATAATGATAATGATAATTATAATGATAAAGTTTGGGCTTGGGAATAGAGTATAGCAGGGCTATCGCAATCGACTAAATATGACATGAAACCAACATACAATTTTATTTTATATATTTCTCACACAATATAAAATAAGGCTAGTCTCATAAATCGTTAAAATGTATTTCAAAATAAAATTAATCCATAAGTTATTTGTCATGTGTGTGGTATTTATGTTAGACATACGGTCTATTAAAAACCATCATAGAACTATTTATGGTGATATAAATTGTATTGGAAGGTAAATTATAGTTAGTAAAGCTACTGCATATTACAGATAACTGGAATACTTAAAAAAACTTATTTTCATTACTCTCTTCTCTATAGCAACCCTGTAAATCACAGGAAAGCTATTGAATGGTGATTTGAAACAAGAGTGGCTTAAGGTGGGAGGATATGAACGTTAGCTTAAGGCAGTATTATTTTCAGTTTTTATAACAAAATATTTGTTTTGTCAAAATAAAAATATAAATATTGCTCCAGTATAAACAGAAAGGTTATTTTTCTTTGCATGAAGATATCAACAGTTGTTGAATATCTGTTATGAACATAGCGGAATTAGATGATAAACGTATTAAATGAAAGAGAAAATGTTATCTTGAAATTCTATGAGATCCTTAACAGATATTCAATATTTTTTTATGTCACCATGTGAATAAAATTAAACTCTTATGTTTGTACTGGAGAAATATTGGTTTAATTTTGGCGTTAAAAATGTTTTGTTATAAAAACTACAAAATCAGTGCCCTTAACTCACGCTTTGCACAGTGCCACCTTAATTAAAGCTGTAATAAAGGGAAAGAAAAAATGATAAAAATCCATTATATAACGTCAAAATATATGATAATTTGTTTTATCAAACGTACTGATCGTATTTTAGAAAACATTATAAGGTAGAATTTAGCAAGAGTGTTAAAGTAAATTAGATAGTATGATTAATCCATGTCTGTTTTAGATTGAAAATAATCTAACCACACAATTATTAATTATTATTTATATGAAGATTTAAGGACCTATATTTAAAAAAAAAATACTGTTTTTAATCATGTGCTTATTAAATACCTGTTCTTAAATCTTCTTCTACTTTAGAAGACAGAAGAAAGGAAGAAGATGTCACCTTTGTGCATTGGATTCTTCCCACATCTTTCCTCTTTCCCTAGGTGGGCTTTCTTCATCAAATTTATTCTTAGTAGTTTATTTTTCCTTTTTCTTTAATTCTATCAAGTTCCTTTATTATAAAATTATCTAGCCATTGGACCACCTCATTTTTGAAACATGTTCTTAAATCTTGATATTAGTAATAGTCTAATAATTTGTTTTAAATAAAAAAATATCTTCATTAATTACTCTGGTAGACTTAGTTATTACTTATCGAAAGAACATTTTATTGCTAATAAATCTCAACGATAAGTAATTATACTCTGCTGACGATTAGGACTTAAGTGTATATACAAAATATGTAGGGACTATTTTCTTATACATATATATATATATATATATATATATATTAATACCCTGCCTAGCAACCCGTTTGGGATATACGCATCTGTATTAATTACGCTATAGATGTAGTAATGGAAAAGTTTGATTTAGTAGGAATGTACCTGCATTTGCGTGGAGGCAGAATGTAAAACCATTTAGGCCTAAGTACAACTCGATCAGGATTCAAACCTTGGTTCAAAATTAGGCGAGGGAAAAAAAATCAGGAATAAAATATTTTTTTCTACAACCACGATAAATATTATAACAAAAAAAAAAAATTAACACAATTAGAAGAATTTTAGCTATTGAAATTTTAATTAAAACAATCTTAATACTACTTTTTCATTAATATAAATTTATCCTTTAAAAATCTGATGGTGTCCTTTGATAATGGTTAACGCCTCGCTCAGTGTGTCCTAAGTTGAAAAAAAAGTTTGAAAATCACTGCCTTGGAGACTTGCGAGACCAGCTACTTATTTCTACATCGACCTCAGACTCTTGATTTCATACATTCTCTCGTTTCCAATAAGGCCTTATATCCGTTTGATATCCAAGACAACAAATTGTCAGGTATCAGGGGAACCAATAAGGGAAGGACATCCGTTTCAACTTCAGCAGGGTGCTACGAAGAAATAAGGGTAGGAGGGAGCGCCTTTCCTTTGGATAAAGTGCAGGGGAGAGAGGATGTTGGATTCTCCTCCGAACTTTTACTTTGAGAAATGGGTTTAATTAATGTTGTCCTGTGAGTAACGAGACCTTCGTCGACACTGTTAAATGTGTTTGGGACTGTACGTGGTACGCACTGCGACACAGAATGCGTTTATCTCTCTCCCCTCTCTCTCGACATATTTAAACCACCACGAAATCTCTTGAATAATATTGTTCAATAAGAATGTTGCTATCTACTTAGTAAAAACCGTGCTCATATTATCTACACCCTCACGTGATCTCGGTGGTCTTTGGGGAAAGTGCTCAACCCAGGACCCGATGTTCGTGGGTTCAAGCTCGATCAAGGTCAAAGGATATTTCTTAAGCGATAAAAATACGTTGCAACATTTTCTTCGGAGTGAAAGTAATTGACGTCGGTCCAATTTCGATTGTGGCACGTAAGAAAAACCCCTGGAAGGTGAAATTATCTTTCCTGTCAAAATTGGTATGCTCTTTCACTCTCGGTCGTAGAAATTCTCTTGTGTTGATATGATCATTCAGTTCAGAATGTGCACGTTATATACTGCAAATAAATAAATAAAATACACCTTCAGAAATCTTAATAAGCAAATTATATATATATATATTCTATTTCAATTGCCTGTTGTATAGCATAAACTTTATAAATAAAATATTCCCTTGTTTACGCGAGCTTTGACTAAACTTCAAGCACATCCAGCCTGTTTCTTGAGTTACAGGGAAGTTAGGGTTCAAATCCTGGTCTGGTGTAGTGAGGATGTTTTTTAATAAATGTTTTTCCATTTTCCCTACACGTGAATTCGATTGCACTTCTTTTAATTTATCTTCTCACTCCAGCCCCATTTGCGTAGTTACATGAGGATAGGTGACCTGGTGGTCTGGGGTAGGGCGTAAGATTTATGTGCTGAGGTATGGGTTCAATCCTCGGTCCCAGCACAGATTTATCTGATTACCAAACCCTTCCTTCACCTCTGACAAGACGTGTATTAATCACAACTTGTGAATGTGGGGAATTCCAGGTCTCCACCGTGGTTCGGATCCCACGTTAAACTGTAGGTCCTCCATTTAATCTCACAATCACCCTACCATTACACATTAGCGTAAGTGCGTATAACCCGAATGGATAGTAATACGCGATTCTAATAATAATAATAATAATAATAAATGAGTATAGCTTAGGTGGGTAGAACTAACAACTTTTAATGCCAGAATTATTTCTTTGTTTGGCCAACACACTCAATTATTTTGCACAAATTGGTGATTAGTGCAAAATTTTGTGTCGTTAAACGATAGTTTGTAGTTTGCGAAAAGCAAAAAATATGGTTTGAGCTAAATCTGTCCGTGTTTGTATTTCTAGTTGAGGTTGGCGCAAATACTGAGCGTGTAAACTGGTTTTGTTGGCTTACACAAACCAGATGCACGCGTGGACGGTAGAGATAACACAGGAGGCGAGACAGGACGTATGTAGATAAGGTTCTTCACCCAAATATCATTTGGATCACCCTTCAATTTACTAACAAAGTTAGTATGTGAAAATTCTTCTCTTTTTTTTAGCAGCCAAGATTTGGATCACCTTCAACTTTTCTTGGATTGCATGTCTTGGCTTCTTCTTTATGCAACACAAACTGATAACTGATAAGTAACTCTTCTTCATCTATTTTCCTTGGGCGAACTTGGAATCTACTAAAAGTTCGCCACTCCTGAGAATCAACCTTCTAAGAGACAAAACTGGAAACTACTGAAGAAAGTAAAAGTTTGCGCAAATCGAACTGAACGTATAAATACATAGGTTTGTGTAAATCAATTTGCACAAGCAGGTTTGCGCAAACTCGTTTGAGCGTCCAAACCTAGCTTAACACCAAGTCTTACTACCTGTTCAGGTTATACGCATGCATACTAATTACGCTAGTAAGTTATGGATTAGGAAGGTTGAATGCATTTAGAGGGAGTGTACCCGTATTTGCAGGAGGAAAACGTGAAAAAACATCTAGGAAAAAAACACCCTCAGTATACCTGAGCTAGATTCGAACCTCGATCTCCCCGTCATCAGCAGTCTAGCTGAACATGAGAGTGACGCCTTAGAAAATGCTGCTATCGATACAGGTGTCCGACAATTGAGCAGAATTTTAATCTGCTGGATATAAAACAAACGACAAAGACATTCTACAGTCAAAATCTTCATAAAAAATAATTTTTATAAAATATTGTGTTTTTTTTGCTGGCATAATTAACATGTTATTATATTATGGTTATTTTGAAGGTATTGTTAGGTATTGAAGGTATATATCAAAAGTGATAGCTTCAGAACACACAGATTCTTGTATAAATACATGAAAATAAATCTAACTTTTATAGCTGTTAGATAAGGTCCTCCCTATTATTATTATTATTATTATTATTATTATTATTATTATTATTATCACCACGTCTTACTACCCGTTCGGGTTATACGCACTTACGCTAATGTGTAATGGTAGGGTGATTGTGAGATGAAATGGAGGACCTACAGTTTAACGTGGGATCCGAACCACGGTGGAGGCCTGGCTCCTCCCTATTAAAATTGTCCTGTTAACTACGAATATATTGGTGACCTGGTGGTCTAGGGGTAAGGTGTCGGACTTCTGTACTGGGGTCCGGGGCTAAATCCTCAACCCCGGCACAGATTTATCTGATTGCCCAAACCCTTCCTTCACCTCTGACAAGACGTGTATTAATCACAAATCCACCGTGGTTCGGATTTCACGTTAAACTGTAGGTCCTCCATTTCATCTCACAATTACCCTACCATTACACATTAGCGTAAGTGCGTCCAAACCGAACGGGTAGTAAGACGCGGTGGTAATAATATAAATAACATTAATATTAATAATAATAAAAACTACGCATATATACTATTTTGAGACCCACCCTATACTTGTAAATCGCAGCACCTGACAGACCTGATATATAAACACGTGAAAGTAGATCTAGTAACTTTTCTTCCTTTCAGATGAGGACATTCCTATGAAAATTGGGGTATGAATCTCACTACCTCTCTAATGAGAGGGTTTACTTTTTTTCGAACCACCATATACTTGTAAATCTTAGCAAGTAAAGTGAGCGAGCGTATAATCAAAAGACAACGGATTAGGAAACTTTCTTCCTCCGAGACAGATATGAAGACATTACAGTCATTGGAAAAGCAATCAAGACTCGTGAAAGGATACTGGGTGAAGGGAGGGGGGTGGGGGGGCTTAGGGATATAAAAAAAAGAGTAGTGAAGAATGAACACCAATATCTCAAGCCTCTATAACGTTGAATCTTTAAAGGAGGTAGAAACAATCTATCCCCTTATATTACATACACATGGACTAGAAAAGTGCTTTTTTTTATATATAATCTCGATGTATGATTCTGATCCATTTCACGCACACATAGTAAATCAATGTCTTGAGACTTTTTCTTGGAAAAGGTTAGAAGGATTTTTTTTAATATAATTTTTTTCTGTCAGAAAGGAAAAGAAAAGATAGAAAAATTGAAGGATTAAAGTGATGAATGTATAATACGTCATATTTTAAGATAAAATGGAGCTAATCGAACCAGATAAGATTCGCAACTTATGGCTCTTCTAAAAAAAAAAGAGTCGTCTTTCAATATTTAAGATGCTACATTAATGGAATGAAATTTTCATTAAACGGTTCATATTAAGACATGTTATTGATCGCGTAATTTTCAATATTTTAAAGGTTAATACGTATTTTATAACCTGTTTTAACAACATTACGATACTCTAATAGCATGTACACAGCTCTTATTCAAAATGTGTGTCCAGATATAAACGGTTATTGAACCATTTCTTTATAGAAATCTTAAGCTCAGTTTAGTTGTCATCTAACTAATTTTTTTTAATGTTATATTTCCTCATAATAGATAGTCAAGAACTGTTGGTATTACTATGTGAAGAAAATTAAATTTGAGGTTTTTACTCGAGCAACGTTTGATTTATTTTGGCAAAAAAAAAAGAGTTTTACAATAACTTAAAACACTACCTTTCCTCGCGTGCCCTATACTTCTACCAAAAGACTAGTGATTCTCAAACACACATAGTGGGTCAACACGATCCCAACAAGTTGTGTTACAATATAAACGCATTCACAACTTGTTGGAGATGTTGGCCAACATATTTGATCCAACTAGTTACCAAATAAATTAGGCTTGACGGTAGAACAATCCTGGTTTTAACTAATTCCAACAAAATATATCTATAGTGTGAAAAATATTTGGGGTATGTTCACGTGATTAAAAGGGATGGTATTCTGTACCTCCACACAGAGATACATTCTAAAAGAAGAAGGTCACACAGTTTTATGTGACCGAGTGTTCGTAGACGGAGGTAGAAAGAGGAAGGGAGATAGGGGAAGGTGTGTTTTAGTGTTGACGTTTCGTTTAGTCTCGTCGTAAATCGTCCTCTCTGTAGAAATGTCTTCGCCAGGTGACGCCCAAACTGCCACTTCTTATTGACACACTTACATAGCCAAGTGAGCTTGGAGGAGACCGTTGTTCGCAGATCGGACTAACTCGCAATCAACCTCTCTGTATTCCAACCACTTGGGTGGCCGCACGGTCTAAGGCGCTACTCTCACAGTAGACTATACCGCCGTTATCGGTTAGTTGTACTGAGACTGATTTCTCCGAAATTATTACCCCGCTCACCTTCCACGTAAATGCCGGCGCACTTCCTCTAAATATAACCTTCCTAATCTCTGAACTTGGAGTAATTAGTACATAAGAGTATAGCCCGATGAGTTTCAGTAGCTTCCCTTATTTAATTTCACCCCTTGTATAACAAATTTAAATATTATTATTATTATTATTATTATTATTATTATTATTATTATTATTATTATTATTATTATTAGCACCGCGTCTTACTACCCATTCGGGTTATACGCACTTACGCTAATGTGTAATGGTAGGGTGGTTATGAGATGAAATGAAGGACCTACAGTTTAATGTGGAATCCGAACCACGGTGGAGGCCTGGCATTCTCCATCTTCACAAGTTGTGATTAATACACGTTTTGTCAGAGGTGAAGAAATGGTTTGGTAATCAGATAAATCTGTGCCGGGACCGAGGATTGAACCGCGGCTGCCAGCACAGAAGTCTGACACCTTACCCTAGACCACCAGGTCACCAACAAATTTAAATAAATAAATGGTACGACACAATCACACAGCTTCGAATACATTATTTTTAAAATATGTTTTTATTAAACTACCCTTAAATAAATTTTAATTATAGAAATAAACAGGTCATCGTGTTAATCACAATAATTAATCACTCTTTATAAATACATTTAAAACCAAATTGTTTAGATATATTTTACAAATTCGAACTTCCAAAAATATATATTTTTTAAACAACTCTAAAATTATTTATTTGTAAAAATAAAAACATGTTCTTATTTACCATCAAAAATAATTCACATTTTCTAATTTTGAATTCAATCTTAAAGGTCAATTTCTAAAACATTAAAATTTTCTATATTTGTTGTAACTACACTACCCTTAAATTAATTTATTTTAGATAAATAAAGATAAATTATTTTTATTGACATGTAAAATAGTTTCCCGATACTGGTTTTGAACCAAATCATTTAAGCTATTTTTTTAATGTTAATTTAAAATATAAAAAGTCATCAGTAAACTACCCTTAACCAACATTTTCTCCTCGAAACAAGTACACACATTAATTGTTATTTTCATGTCGAACAATCCTCAGATATGAATTTTAAGCAAAATCATTATAGCCATTTTCAAAATAATTCTAACTTTCAAAAATCACTCATCAGTAAACAATACTTTATCAAATATTTATCCAAAACAAAGTATACAAGGTAATTTGTAATGTCAAACACTTCAAGTAGTAATGAATAAGTGGTGAAGGAGTGCATAATGACACACTCCAATAGGTCAATATGAACGAAGTGTCTTACGTTGGTTTGGGCATGTTGAGAGAATGAGTGTGAATCGGAACGACAAAGAAAATATATGAAGGTAGAGTGTGTGTGGATCAAAAGAAAGGGATAGGCTATTTAAGACGTGACTAAATGTTATAGACGAATGTGTGAACAAGAGAAAAATTAAGAGTTTTAAGAATAAAATAGCCACGCATTATTCGGTGTATGGATGTAGTTGAAACGAAGGGAGTATGTAATGACAGGGAAGTGAGGATGTGGATTAAGAACAAAGGTTTTTTCTTCATCTATGGCTTGATGAGATATGTGTACATGTTTGTATGATAATTCCTTGGCGAGGGGATGTAAAAATATCAAAGAAACAAAACGTTACTCGATTTAGAGTTCTGAGATTCGAGACCCAGGCATATAGTTCAGCCTAGATAATTTTTTGTTAAGCACACTATAGTTGCGCTATCTCTCTCTCTTTTGTATAACTCTACTACCACTAAAACTAATACGCTACCCTAGTGCTCAGTGAAGTTGCGTAGAATGTTATCAGGATCAAATCTCCATTTATATAATGCTCGTCTTACTGTGTCCATATGTGACCAAGCACACATACGCTCCTCTCTATGTTTATTACAGATTAGTGCATTTCAAATATACCTGGACAAGTAATAGTAAATAGTCTAAACAAGCTCTCTTTGTTCTAGTAACAATTAATGCCATGCAACTACAATTTCTTTTTATCGACACGTCTTTTTTTTTTTGAGCGTCACGTCTTACTACCGGTTCCCCTTATACGCCTACATAATAATTACACTAATGGGTCAGGGATTATGAAAACTCAACTTAGAGTAAATGCACCTAAATTTATGTGGAGAGGAAATGGACACTCATTTAGGAAATCCACCCTCAGTGCACCCGACTGAGATTGAACCCCGATCTCCCCATCTTTGGTAGTTTAGTCTAACAAAAGAGTGACTCCTTAAACTATTTGGCCACTGGATTGGGTGCCACTACTATTATCATTACCTTATAATTATGTTGAAAGGAATCTTATAAATTATACACTAATGCCTTCATTATTGGTAGCACTTTACTGTATTATTATTAGGTTTTCATAAATGATTTACTATTGATACTAATTATAAAAAGTGACAGTTGCAGACAATATTAACTTACGTATTAATATATTAACAAAAGTTGTAGTGATTTTTGTGGCAGTCAAAAACGTGTATTCCTCTAAATCGGTCTGAACTTCTACAGGGATTAATATTAATAGATATGTATTGTGTTAGCTAATATATTTTTTTTATAATCGCGTCTTACTACCCGTTCGGGATACACGCTAAATGATTTATGGATTAAGGGAGGAAGTCTACCTTAATTTGCGTGGTGGGAGAGTGGGATTTTTTTTTAAATGACCTCAATATATCTTACCGAGATTTGAACCTCAATATTCCCTTAATTCACAGCCTAGTCTACTGTGAGAGAAGCCCCTCATACTATACGTCCACTGAAGCTGCTATTAATTGTTCCTTAAATATACTCACTAAACTGTTCAACACAAATAATGGTTTCCTATTCAAAAACAATTTTGAGACTTAATCAGTTTCTACACCATATGTAACGTACCCCCTTGTCTCCATATGACGTCATAGCTCAGGTGTTAAAGCAAGATGATGTTGGAAGCACAGTCGTATTGTGGGGGGAAAAAAAGAGAAAAATATTATAGAAATAGAGAAAACAAACCATTCAGTGCAACAGAAAGAGAATAAAGAAATTATCACTTCATATTTATCTTTTGGGTTGCGTTGTAAGGAAAACATGTTTCTTGGGATGAAGGGAAAATGAAAAGAACGAGAGAATAAGCTAGTGGCTGTGACGTTACAAGTTGGTGGACATAACTCCAAACCTTTTGTCTCACTGGGTTGGCGTGTCAAAAACACGCACTCATAAAAAAAAAAACACTTGACGCTTGATACTCGCAACAGTACGATCGTATCTAACAAATCAATTAACTAGTGTGTAATAATTTTTTCACATATGTGGACAGTCTAATACATTTTTTAAATGGTTTTGGTTAATGTATTATATGTATGTAAATTATTTTTATGTTGGCTCTTAATGTTTTAGACAGTTCATTGCCGCACTTAGAAAAAGTCACTACCCATTCCTCTCTTGAACTAGTTTCATCCCGTCCACCTCATTACCCCCATATATATATTTTGGGCTAGTTCTATCCTGAGTCCCGGCACAGATTTATCTGATTACCAAACCCTTCCTTCACCTCTGACAAGACGTGTATCAATAACTTGTGAATGTTGGGAATGACAGGCCTCCACCGTGGTTTGGATTCCACGTTAAACTGTAGGTCCTCCATTCCATCTCACAATCACCTACCTACACATTAGCGTAAGTGCGTATAACCCGAACGGGTAGTAAGAAATGTTGTAATAATAATAATAATAATAATAGTTCTAACCAGTCACTCATTCATCCTTTCATACTAGATTATCAGTCCACCTCATATCCTATCTATCTTGAGTAGCTTACAGTCTATTACTCTATCATACTGAGATAGTTCCAGTCCCTCAATACATCCTATTCCTATCTTGAGCTAGTTCTAACCAGTCCACCTATGATATGTAGCTCATCATTATGTAATTTCCTCCAATCTATTATCTTCACCTCTCTTTAACCAACTACATTTTCCTTAGTACTTTGTTCTTGAACACCTTAAATTTCTTACCAACATGTAAGTCAAGAGACCGAATTTCACAAACATAAATAAATTAATAAACAAAGCTAACCAAATATCAAATCGATGGTCACATGGTCAAACGTGTCACTCGCACAATAGTATAGATTTCCAGAGACGCTGAGGTAAAGGTTCTGATCCAGGTGAGATTTTCTTTAATTTCTCTCTCTCTATTAACGCAAATGCCCGTAGGTTTCTTCCAAAATACCACCTCACTCCACTATAGTAAGTATGATACTAGCCAGAGCTTGGAGTAAGATGTGCTTCAATAAAAATAAAACGATTTATTAAAAGATAACTATAAATTTCTTTGACGCGATTTTGAACTACACCGATGATGATATTAGTGGAGGAATGCCAGGCCTCCACCGTGGTTCGGATTCCACGTTAAACTGTAGGTCCTTCATTTCATCTCACTATCACCCTACCATTACACATTACGTAAGTGCGTATAACCCGAATGGGTAGTAAGATGTGGTGCTAATAATAATAATAATAATAATAATAATAATAATAATATAATAATAATTTCCATTTAATTATTTTTGAAGGCTAAAAGTTTGATAATATATAAATGATAAATATATTTTTTATTTCTGCTATCTAATACCTACTTTATAGACACAAGACGTTAACCATAGAACTTATATAACTCGGTCGAATTTTAAAAACATTAAAATCTTGTGCAGATAAAATACTCAAGATAGTGTAGTAAGATTTAAACCCCCCAAATATGGCTATAATTATAGCGCATCTCATCCCTGGATTTTGTTGTTGTATTTACATTAGCTTTTTTTTTAACAAAGAACTAAAAAAATAGATTAAATTAAATTTACCAGTACATTTACCTTTTTAACCTTTGTAAATAAACATGCTGAAAACTCCTTTTTTTCCCCCTAATACCACATTTCAATTGAGTTTTTTTTATTTTGTTTTTATTTATTTACAGCAAATTGAAATGAACTAATTAAATCACTTGCTTTGTATTATTTTTTGAGATGATAATAATTTCAATATGGTTATAAAAAAAATTATGTATTTTTCGTTGGTGTATACAATTTAAAAATATATAGTTTTAAAAATATATTCAAATTATCATTGAAGAGAGGGAAAAAAATGTATATACTATTGGGGCTTTGTGGCAATTTGCAATTCAATAGGATGTTTGCGTGACAGACCTCCCCCACCCCTTCCCTCCCCTCACAAAAACTTCCTGTTGTATCTTTCCCACTCCCTCGATATAAATATTTAACTGTTTTACATAATTTGACGTTCTCTAGTGTTTCAAATCTACACAGTCTCTCTGTACTTATTTTTTTTTAAAATGAGGTTCTCCGTGAAAGATTTTAAACACTGAAAACAATGTTTGGCCAAGTGTTTGGATTTCGAAAAATCACTTATGCTTATAATTTGAACTGGTACGTAAAATATATCTCTTGAGTAAACGTTTGTCCCAACTAACGTAGTAACGCGGTGTACGTTATTCCACGGTGATGTCCTCTATCTATTTTCCATATAAAAAAATGTAACATTTGTAACTGTACTTTATAAAGGGAATTATTCATGTTTCAGTATAGCATGGTAGAGCGATTTGCCAACTTCTGGAAAAATAAAATAAGAGTAAGCTATCTGCCAAAATAAAAATAAAAACACTCCACAACTTTTTAGTATATTTACGTATTTTGATGATAAGCTGAATAGAGGTTAAAAATCATAAGCTGGAGAGCTAAAACACTCGTCCTTCCATATAATGTGTTGAGAAACTAAATTAATTCTAGTGAAATGGGTAATAACATCACAGGGCTGAATAAATATTCTGAAGTTACAAATTCACTATATGACAAAACTAAGAGAGAGAGGGGATATACGATCAGATAACGAGGTTGAGTTCAAAGCAAAGGGTATTTTCTCTCGCTCTCAAGTTATGTCTTATTAATAAATATCAATCAACTTAATCAGGTCGGTCGTCACCGGGATCCGAAGTCTTGGCGGTAGTTGGTGTCTCGGTTGTGGGTGGGGTGGTCACCGGGGAGGGTGATTTCGACGGGTGTAGGAGTCGGGGCTGCAAGGTCAGGTCTACCGGTGCACCCGTCTCCGAGGTCCGACGTCTTGACGTGAGTCTGAGCTCGGCCAGGGGATGCCACGACACCGGTGATGTCCTACGTGAATATTTCGTGGTACTCGCGCGAGTTACCGGATTCTCTATGTCTCGGCGGCCAACGTAGTGTCGGTCGTAAGGTGCGGTCGGGACGTCGCGGACGATAAAGTTGGGAAACTACATCGACGGCGACATTTTTTCGGAAACTGAATATTTTTCCGACCGGAGGGCCGAGTTCTTGACGGTAGCCTGAGGGTCAGTAAGTTATCTAAATAAACTCTACTAAGAAAATTATAATTTTATATCACATTCAAAGCATAATTATTTAATTTGTGTTATTTAAAGTTTACTTTCTAATCTAACTTAATATATCAGAACACGAATTTCAAACTAATTTACATCCAGCACAAATACAACACCCATCTCCCGAACGTTGAGGTAATCCGAATATCAAAATTTTACTGCATTCTTTTAAGAATTATGTAATATATAGCTTATAAATCATGAATAAATTATTTCAAAACCACCTCGGTAGCGTAGTTAGCCAAAGCGCTAGTTTAGTGTTGAGCTAGACTGCCGAGGCCGCTGAGATCGAGGTTCAAATCTCGTATTGGTGAACTGGGGGTTGTTTATCCTAAACGTTTTCAACTCTCCCTTCACGCAAAATGCGGGTTCACTTCCTCTACATTTGACCTACCCAATTCCTAACCAATTAACGTAATTAGTACTTAATCGTTTAACTTTAACGGGTAGTAAGACGCGGTGCTAAATAAAAAATAAATAATTTCATATCATTAAAATTCACCCATTATTAGGGGTGAAACTTGGTATTTTATCCCTTTTTGCTTACAATTGTAAAGGTAAAGTAGTTAATGTATGATGCTGAAATTTAGTATTAATTGATGCTCATATGAGGTACAGACAATGATATATTTATAATATTATTCATAAAAATTAATATATAGCCTATTAATAGTAATGATATTTTATTGAAATATAATTATAATATTGATATTATTATTAATATGAATATAATTGATACTTCATTCTCTACACCTCATGAGAATACCTAGCTATAATAAATATCAGCCCCACACATAAATTAATTTATCTTAACGATGCTTCGTAAAAACATAAAATATTAAGTTTTACCCTCTTATAACTCGTGAACTGTTTGTATTTTAAATTAGCGAATCACTAGTTACAGCATATAATTATATACTTGTTAATATTGTGCAATAAAATTATGTTCGAATGACCTTAATTCATCCCCGTGAAAGGGTAACCCCATATTTAACCAATTATATTTATTTTTGTCATGCTGGGAATCGAACTTGACCTCTCAATACAATAGGTAGTCAAGCTACCGACTGAGCCAAGGTGTCTTACTATAATCTGAATAAATGTTTGGAATATAGTTATCCGTTTCTTCAATAAAATGAAAAGGATAAAAAGTTTAAAAACATTATGTCAAAATAATTTGAATGGTTAACATTAAAATGTTATGTAACATAAACATCTGTATTTAAAAAAAATCTTTGTTTTTTTAAAGTTTTTTAGTTTGGTAAACTTGAGAAAGTCGAAACTAACTTTGACTTTCTCGAGGTTACTAAAGACCTAACTATAACAAACCAGGACAAAATTCCAACAAATAAATTTCTTTCAGAACTAACTAAGAAATCATGTAGATTTTTCACTGACAAAGTCGTTAGTAAAATCTTGTTAAACATATTAATCAATTACTATAAAAATTCTAATCGGTTGTGGCACTTTAACGGGTCACTCTCATGTTAGACTGGCCTGCTGATGATGATGGGGAGATCAGGCTTCGAACCATGGTCAGGTCTAAGGTTTTTAATGGTTTCCCTCTTTCTCTCTCTCTCGACCCAAATGAGGATGAATTTTCTCATATTCTTCCTTTACTATCGAGATAATGTTTGCGTAAAATCTAAACTGATAAAAGATAAAATTGCTCTTACATTTTGAAAAATTACACCTAGACACGGGAATCTAACCCGGGACACTTAGCTTAGCACGCTGATGCTCTACCACTGAGATACATAGGATGTGCCCCATGCTCGAATATAATTTGTACAAACGGCAACATGAAACCACTATTTAGTCACCGGTGGCTTTGGTATCAATGATAACCCGCTTCGGTGGCGTAGTTGGCTAACGCGCTAGTCGTGTTGAGCTCGACTGCTGAGGACGGGGAGGTCGAGGTTTGAATCTCAGTCGGGTTAACTGGAGGTGGTTTTTCCTAAATGGTTTTCCACTCTATGCCACGCAAATGTGGGTTCACTACCTCTAATTTAACCTTCCCAATTCCTAATCCATTAGAGTAATTAGTAATTAAAGCGTATACCCAAACGAGTAGTAAGACTAAGTGCTAAATAATAAATATCAATGATAACTCAATAGGTATCCAAAGATTTCCACACGTCATTAACAGACTATGCCTTAAACTACGAGTATAAGTGAAGAATCGACCTGATGATGTGACGAATCCAGAATAGCTAAGTAGTAGAGCATTGCTTAAAGGTTATGATGGTTATATTTAGAGGACGTGTACCCGAATTTAATGGAGGGAAGAGTGGAAACCCATTTTGAAAAAAAAACAACTCAGTACATCTGATCGATATTCGATGCCTTTAGCACCCCCATTATCAGCAGTCTAGCCTCCTATAAGTACATTTAGAGCAAGCAAACGAATGCTCATTCTTTCCCCACCTCGCCCTAAATTCTCTTGGTGTAAACGTGTAGCAGTGCTCGGCTATGTTCGCCCAAATCGTCTAGAATGCTCTAAGAATATTCGCTCGGTTCGTTTAAACGACGAAAGAGCGCGCGAACAATTGTGCGGAGTACTCTTTCGGGTTCGAACGCGCTCGCTCTACTGAGCGGTTTTATCAAAGGATTCTTTAATTAGGTGCAAGGACCTTCAAGTTTGCCTATCTGCAAAGTAATAATTTCTGATATAGAGAATATGATTGGAATTAATAATAATAATAATAATATAATTATTATTATTATTATTAGCACTGCATCTTACTACCCGTTCGGGTTATACGCACTTACTCTAATATGTAATGGTAGGGTGATTGTGAGATGAAATGGAGGACCTACAGCTTTAACGTGGAATCCGAACCACGGTGAAGGCCTGGCATTCCCCACATTCACAAGTTGTGATTAATACACGTCTTATCAGAGGTGAAGGATAAATCCGTGCCGGGACCGAGGATTGAACCCCTTACCCCTAGACCACCAGGTCACCGATTGGAATAATTATTTGTACCTACAACCAATGGAACATTATAAAGAGTATGGATGTCTTTGGGAATCTACTGGTGGAGAATTAAAAATTATTCAATAAAAAGAATATGTCTGGAATGCCAATGGAAACATTATGAAATATCGAGTATGAGTTAAAGGAGACAATAGTATGACTTCTAGAAGCTTACCTATAAGAACGCTAAAAATTCATACTACCAAAAACTTGCAGTGGGGTATACAAATCGAAATGGTTTGCCTACATTACTATACACATTTTTATTGGACAAGTATGATACGAAAGGCTTGATAACTGAGAAATTGTTTGCTAAGTCTAAATCTGCCTTCACCAGAAGCATTCGCTCGCATTTTTTTCGCATTCGCTGTTCTACGACTAGCACGTTTGGTGTAAAAGAGCTGGTAGGAGCTTTCTCGATGGTCATCTACACTAAACGAGCGTGAAAGCATAATCTTGCTCCATACTCTTGTTCATTTAGTTTAAACCCACCTTAACATGAGAATGGTGCGTTAAGGTGAGTGTACAATAGGCGAGCCGAACCTGTAATGTAACGCTGGTAAGTTTGGACTTGGAACGAGCACGCCGCGAGCATCTTCTGAACCATTGGTGGAACGAGTACACCTGCTAATTATGGCCAATCTATATATAAAAAAAAGCCTCGGCGTTGGTGACGTAAAGTTTTATTTAAAAAAAACGGGCCGGTTTGTAACAATTGCGAAATTTAAAATTACAACACATTAGTGAACAATACAAAAACTTTACCAGGATGTCTCCCACAAACTTTGAGAATTTGCAGAGTAAAATAAGACTGAAAAAAAAACTAATTATTTTTCGTTTGCAAACATATTTTGCTTGTCCTACTAAAGTGGTGATATCCTTCCAGGCATATTCCTTCCGATTCTTTGTATAGTAGTTTTTATCCTTACCTCCTTGAGGTCCCATAAAACACTATGGTTGTTATAAGATTCTATCAACTGAAATGCAGAGACCTCAGACCAGTTCTCCATGTTTGCGAGCACGCAACAAACACGCCCAAACTATACTGACGAATCCCTTTGTGTTCGTTGGAAAACCCGACAGCCGGCGGATCACTGCAAATGGTTCGTAGCCTGCTCGTAGCGCGCTCGTGGGCCCGTCCCAATTAGACGAATCTGTTACATCACAGGCTTGGGTCGCCTAATGTATACGGGGCTTAAAGACCACGTGGTTAACGAAGCGGGTTTACAATTAATTGTTAAAACGTGTTTTTTTTATAAAATAATTTGTTAGGTGATTTTGACAGTGTAACATTTGACTGTGCCAGGTCGCCACCGTGGTTCGGATTCCACGTTAAACTGTAGGTCCTTCATTTCATTTCACAATCACCCTACCATTACACATTAGCGTAAGTGCGTATAACCTGAACGGGTAGTAAGACGCGGTGCTAATAACAATAATAACAAAATTTGACTGTGAGGCAATGGAAGGTGCACATATACCCTTCTTGTCCCTCACCCATATCTTCCAGAGCTATGACCAAGCATAGTAATACTCATTGCATATGCATCGACAAACTTTCGTACACATGCATAACAAGGGCAAGGGGTAGACTTCCAGGAGGATTCGTGGGTGGAGGGTGGAGGGGATGTCCTCCCTAATATTTCACTGCGGTATTCAGCATGTGTGTACGGTTGTCTACTCTCAGTAAAAACACCGAGGAGGTATTCATGTTACACCATGTTGGCCTCAGATTGTTATAGATGTATCTTTCATCAACATGACATGCATCGGTTATTAATATATATATATGTTTGTGTGTGTGGTTTTTTTTGTTTTTTTTTAAGACGCGTGAAACTTTGAAATTTTGAAGGTTAAACTTCCTACGCTTTGATTTCGATACCTGCATCTTGAAAAAAATTTGAAGGGAAAATAAAGAGAGAACATATATATAATATTATGAACAGATTTGAAATGTCTCCCTAAATGTGACAGGTGTCAACATATATTATTTATTTATTTATTTATATTTAGCACCGCGTCTTACTACCCGTTCGGGTTATACGCTTTAAGTACTAATTACGCTAATGGATTAGGAATTGAGGAGGTTGAATTAGAGGAAGTGAACCCGCATTTGCGTGGAGTAAGAGTGGAAAACCATTTAGGAAAAACCACCCCTAGTTCACCCGACCGAGATTCGAACCTCGATCTACCCGTCCTCAGCAGTCGAGCTTAACACGACACGCGCGTTAGCCAACTACGCGTCAACATATAATTATTATATTATGAACATTTAAAAATGACACCTGGACATAGGAATTGAACCCGGTACCTTTGGTTTTGTACGCCAATTATCTAACCACTGAGCTATCCAGGAATCGTCCAGTATTCAGGGTCATTCTTCACTCATATTTAAGGCAGAGTCTATGATGGAGGTGGGAAATAATCTGCTACTAATGTGTGATTTCCGTGTCCAGGTGTCATATTTCAATCTTCAGAATATGATATCTAGATGGAGTAATCCTCACTAAAAAAAATCATAAATAATAGCTTTGGCTATTTGATTCATATATTATTATTAGCACCGCGTCTTACTACCCGTTCGGGTTATACGCACTTACGCTAATGTGTAATGGTAGGGTGATTATGAGATGAAATGAAGGACCTACAGTTTAACGTGGAATCCGAACCACGATGGAGGCCTGGCATTCCTCACATTCACAAGATGTCTTGTCAGAGGTGAAGGAAGGGTTTGGAAATCAGATAAATCCGTGCTGGGACCGAGGATTGAACCCCGGCCGCCAGCACAGAAGTCTGACACCTTACCCCTAGACCACCAGGTCACCCTTGATTCATATAATAATTATGTTTAGCCTGGTTTATCTTTATACACAACATGTTGGCCAACACAATCCCAACAAGTTGTGTTATAATATAGAACGCATCCATAACTTGTCGGTGATGTTGGCCGACATGTTGGGTCCAACTTGTTGAATAATACACAAAGATTTAGTAATTAAATAACTGCTTTGGTGGGGCGTGTTCTAACGGCATTGGCTTGCAATAGGCAAGACCACCACCGAAGCGGGGATATTGAGGTTCGAATATCAGTCAGGTGTACTGAGGATTTTTATTTTGAAATGGTTTTCCACTTTCCCTCCATGAAAATGCTGGTACACCTCTCTATAAATATACCCTTCCTAATCCATACATACATAAGCTTATAAACCGAAATTGTAAAAAGACACGGTACTAAAAAAATTACTAAATAGTATTTTAACATCGAATTGAAGGAAATATTATTCATATAATATGTCAGTAAAACATAATAGAATTACCTTTGAGTATGTTCTCTAAGCCTCCCTCTTTATCTAGATGCATTTAGTGGATATTTTAAAATTAAAAGGTAGTGTGATGCGACAACCACAAAAAACTTTTCTTAAGTTTCGACTTTCGTGTGTGTGTGGGGGGGGGGGGGGGGTGTTTGTGTTTGGGGGGTGTGTGTTTGTGTTTGTGGGTGTGGGGGTACACGAACAAGTCTCACTAAATACATACGGGCTATCGACATATTTTTCACAATAATGACTAAGATGGAGTTGAAAGGCAACCTAAAGGTATTGGCGTGGAGGTAATATGGAAAAAGTATTTACGATGAAACCACCCCATTCTGGGATTTGAACCCTCAATCCTCGTCGCCGATAAACCAGTCTATTGCGAGTATGAAGCTTTTGTTCCAGTTGGGTCCTTTTACGATTCTCTTTCTGAGGGTTCGAGAGAAAATGAAAAGGATTCCTCCCTATTCTGTTTCAAACTCGCTCTTAAAGCCAATAAGCATACATTTGCCCATTATATTATTTTGCGTGGGGTTTATCAATTGTTCAATAAGTGGCAGAAAATGTATATTAGTACAAGCCTATCCATCCATGGTTGTTCTGACAACACTCCATTAGCTGCAACTGATTTACGCCCAAGGATTTTTTTTTTTTAATCATGTGGTACATACGGCCGGGAGGGACATGACATTCAGGTCCGGTCGCCTTATGTGTAGACTATTAGTTATATTATTATTAGCACCGCGTCTTACTAACCGTTCGGGTTATACGCACTTACGCTAATATGTAATGGGTAGGGTGATTGTGAGATGAATTGGAGGACCTACAGTTTAACGTGGAATCCGAACCACGGTGGAGGCCTGGCATTCCCCACATTCACAAGATGTCTTGTCAGAGGTGAAGTAAGGGTTTGGAAATCAGATAAATCCATGCCGGGACCGAGGATTGAACCCCGGCCGCCAGCACAGAAGTCTGACACCTTACCCCTAGACCGCCAGGTCACCCTAGGAGACTATTAGTTGCTCTGTTGGCACAGAACTTTGTCCAGGGTACACAATAGGAGATTGTTTACATGTTCACTCACACAATGAGATGATGTGATTATAGTTATTATGAAGTTATGGAGCCGAGGTAGGTCTTAACCTAACTTAAGTTAAATTTATCAAACCCTGGTGACCATCGGGATCATACCCGTAAAGGGAAAAATACCAAAGGTAACAACCGGGAATCGATACTGGGACCCCTAAGCTTGTAGTCAGGTTCACTGACCTCTCTCTACACCACGAGATCGGTTAGGTCTATGTTGAGAGGATAAGATGGGAGTGGAAGTAACGTAAGTTTAGGCAAGTATTGTTTGCAGTTTTTACACCAAAACATTTTTTTTTTGTCAAAATAAATTAAATATTACTTC
This sequence comes from Timema cristinae, assembly GCA_039000515.1. Taxonomy (NCBI): domain Eukaryota; kingdom Metazoa; phylum Arthropoda; class Insecta; order Phasmatodea; family Timematidae; genus Timema; species Timema cristinae. Next base: position 44,928,357 of record JBCFYV010000024.1, read on the forward strand.
AGTAGAAACAAAGAGTTTAATTTTCTTCCCAGGATGACTTCAACGGTTGTTGAATATTTATCAAGGGTGTTCTTTAATTTAAGGACAACATTTTATATTCAACTAAATAGATGTACATCTAATTGCGCAATGCTAATGGCATATATTCAACAACTGTTGATATCACCAGGACAAGAAAAATCAACGCTATGATTCTATTGTGATAATATTTTATTTTTTTGTCCAAAAAGTGGTTTGCTATAAGACTGACAAAACACTGCCCTTAACTCGCTTTCCCTAGATTCCTACTTTTATTCAAAAAATTATTTTCTATCATCAAAATAGTTTAAGTTTTTTTCTTGACTTTATTGTTTATTTTGATTAATAAGTTTTGTTTATCGATATGTTTAAACACGATATCTAAACAAGTCAAGCAAGACGAGGTAAATAAAAGACGTGTTTTTATTTCATTTGTTTTTAAACTTGTATTAGTTCACTCTATTAGTTTATTTTAACGAGCTATTTGTTTAATAAAAATATACTGGTTCCGTTTGTAGACTTTTCTTGTGGATTAGTAAACATTCATAATTGAAAATTATTATCTTCTTGATATATTTATTTAACAGGCAAGATCACCTTTTTTTTACGTAACATTTCCAAAAATAAATGTTTACCCAAATATTTAAAAAATATTGTTTGATCATGTGTGTATGTATGTATATATATATGTGTATATATATACTATAAATAAATGTTTATCCACATATTTAAAAAATATTGTTTGATCATGTATATATATATACTATATTGTGACGTTATTTGCCACCCTACCTTGTATTTCCTTATGTTTTCTACTTTTGTGAACAATTTCCAATTTATTTTCGCATGAATTTAAGCGCTTCGAAGTTAGGCCACACGCTGGTTGCCGGCCTGACTAATAATACTATTTACATCTATTAAATTAAATAAAAGGACGGAAGGAACAACGTAACACATTGTTTTAAATAATCTAAATAAGGAATTTTGATTATTAGAAGAAGAACACTTACCTTTTATTAAACATTTTAATTATCCCGTTAAGAAGTCTGTTGACTTATTTATAATGAACGTCAGCCATGTTTGATTTCAACGCATGCGCAGTTCTATCAAACAAGTGAGTAGCGGAGCTGTTCGTAAGAGAAAAAAAATGCTCGATGTAAATAACTCAAAACAAGCGCGTTTTTCAATTCTGACAGATGGAAATAAACATTTAATTCTTTAAAATAAAACACTGTTCACTTTCATTAACATACAGTTCAATATTTATGTTAAACCTGCATTTTATTTGATTTTTTCCTAGTCCATAGACAACATTTCATCATTTGGTTTTATGTATATATATATTTGTTTTCTCATTGGACTGGGAAGTAAAGAATAGAACCTTTTTAAATTTGGTTTTGGAAGATTTTTTAAAGAGAGGAGGTCTTCTTCTTCTGAGTGGTTTTAACATGAAGCCAAATCTGTGGAGCTCCGAATTAAAATTATTTTTAAAGTGAATTTAATGTTGTGAATTAAAGTACACGTGGTAAAATGGAAAGATAAGTGTGTGTACAAGAACTGGATGGTTTATTTTCGTTTTCAAATTGGTGGAGTTCGAATTGCTTAAGCGTAACAAATCTCTGAAGTTGGTGTCAATATGGACTAATTCAGTGGTGAGGCCAAGCCAACTCTTCAACTATAAATTATCTTTTTTTTCTTGTTTCTCCTATAAAATCAGAATTCATTTACTTTCAGAAAGACAGACTACCGTAGAGAATTAATTAGTATTTCATTTTATGTCTAATTATTAAATTTTTTATTATTATATTTTTTGTTGTTTTGTTTTGTCTCAACAATACTGTTCTATACTTTGTTAACTTAGATTTATATTTACCCGGAATTCCTTAGGTAGATTGGGATGTGGTAAAGTGAAAAACAACAATAAATCCACAAAATGCCAACAATGGTTATTTTATACATCTTTTTTATTGTCTAAATTACATTTTGTTCCAACAAACCATTTTATCTGAATTGTTCATGTTTTAGTTTTAAGTTTACCCAGTGGTCTCGAGTATTGAGTCAGTGCCACTGACTCAACTAACCGAGGTGACATTTTTCTTTTTTTTCTCTTGTAATTATTATTTTTCTCCTAGATACTGGTGACTGGTGGTTTGGGGTAAGGTGTCAGACTTCTATGCTGGCGGCTGGTTCAATCCTCGTCCGCAAGATTATCTGATTACCAAACCTTCTTCACCTTGACAAGACATCTTGTGATGTGGGGAATGCAGGTCTCCACGTGGTTCGGATTCCACGTTAAACTGTAGGTCCTCATTTCATCTCACAATCACCCTACATTACATTAGCGTAAGTGCGTATAACCGAAGGGTAGTAAGACGCGTGTAATAATAATAATAATAATAATCCTAGATACTAGAGTGGCGCCAAAAAACACAGTCTTATACATCTGATGTTACTGTGTATGTAACAGATGCAGAGGAATAATATTAGACACAAAGATATAATAATTTATACAATATACAAAATATAACAATATAATTTTTTTTATTACATATATATATGTATATACTATATAAATAGTATATTTATGATGAATCTTACAATCTTACCTTTGAAGGGTGTTGTGACTCCAACATATATGTTGAACCTTAGTGGGAACAAGAAAGGTAAGCCTACAACATTAGTATCTTGGTAGGGGAAAATATACAAACATATGTTTTTATGTCAACTTTGATAACAATCGACTATTATATTGTTATTTTTATACTGACTGAGTGGAGAGAGGTCCTGTTTAACATAACCGTTTATCCTTTAATATATTTGCCTAATACATGGACCAATTTTAACGAAATTTGGTAGTGATTTCTTACCTAAGTCAAATGTCATATGTGAGGTTTTTAAATCTGGTAATCCATTTAAAGATGGTGGACACTCAAAATGTGTTTCATATTATAGCTCATCCCAAATGATTTGACTTTAAAATTCTGATTTATAAATAGAGCTTCTCTGGTGTATTTATTTGAAATTTGAAAAATATTATGTGTCTGACTTCTTTAACCAGTTTATAACTCTGAAAATAACTATTAATATAATGTTAAATCGTTTTCTGTATAATATAGTCACCAAATAAGAATATCTAAACTTTAAATCTAAGAAGAAATAAGAGATATTTAAACTAAAAGTTAAAAAAAAAAGTTTTAACATTGTAGATTTGTGAAATTTCATTAAAAACATGGAAGAAGCGAGCGCTACTGTTTTCATAAATAATAGTAAGCATTGATAACATCAATCAAAAGTGACATCTGGATCACATGACTTTACGTATGATCACGTGAGTGTGGATCAAGTTAATTTTCTAAATATTTATTTCTCACCCTCTCTTCTTACATTCTGTCCGTGACAACGAATTTAATTATTTTAAGAATGAAAAAAATCTTATTTAAAAGAACCTCAATTTATATGGTAAGAGAATCTATTTAGTTAAAACTACCATCAGTACACCTCTCCGAGACACGAACCATGACCTTCCTGCCACCTGGAAAAACGAAAATATCGAAGAAGGGGGGGGGAAGGAACAAAAGTGACATGTCGTTCTCTAAGATACGAGCTAAGAAACGGCTTCACTTGTAAATACATCTGTTAAATAATTCGTAAGGGAGATAGTTCCTGAACTCGCCACCGCGCGCGCCCAACGCACAGCTTGATTGGCAGTTTGCACGTCGTTGCGGTTTCTGATTGGCCGACTGATTGACTCCTTGGGAGCGGTTTCAAGGTGCGCGGCAGTCTAAGAAGAGTGAAGATATCAAACATTCATGTAGCCCCATGGAGTTGGATTGTTCTATCGGTTTTTTTCGGAAAGTTTCCCAAAGTTTAGGTTGGGTTCAGAGAAGAAACACAAGCATCCTTTGACGTTATAAGAGACTGCATTTCAAGGAACACGAAGTTAAATATGTTTTGTAGGATTTTTTTTTTCCTATCGCCATATACCACCCATTTGGACTACATGCTTTTAATTTATTTTTTTACTTTTCCGTAAAGAGATAAGTTTCGACTTCCGTGGATGATTTTTCACATTATTTTCCATCAGGTCTTCACATCTCCTTCTCGCACAAATGAGGGTTAATTTATTTTAAGTTACTTTATTCATCCCTTATTATCATATTAAGTGTTTTTTTTTTACATACAGTTTGTTTATTGATAGCTTAATTCAAAGGGCTTGTGATGAGAAAAAAAATACTCCGCACTTTTATGGAGAAAGATCCCTTACGTGAAACAATCTTATGTAGGCCTACAACTATCCAAGATTCGAACCTTGGCCTTCCCGTCACTTTATTTTTAACGATTCTTACTACCCGTTTGGTTTATAAGCATATGTACTAGATACGTTTATGAGTTAGGGATGGCGAAGGTTAAATTTAGATTAAGTGTACTCACATTTTCATGCAGAGTGTGGAAAGGTTTAAGTAAAACCATCCTCAGTACGGAGGACTGGTATTTCACCGTCATCATCAATCCAGTATATTGCAAGACCAACGTCTTAGACAACGTGTCCACTAGTTTTACTAAGTCGTTAGTAAATCATGTGTTGTACATACATTTGACCTAGGTGGTCTTGGTGTATAGTGACTTCCTCAGGACCGATGTTCATGGGTTTGAACCCAGCCGGTTTCGACAGATTTTACTCGAGCAATAAACTTGTCCGTAGCACAACTTCTTTCGGAGTGGAAGTAAAGCCATCGGTCCCATGTCAATTGTGCCGTGTAAAAGATCGCTGGAAGGTATGAGAAAATACCTTTCTCGGACAAATTGGTAGGCCTTATCACGCGCGCTCATAGAAATTATCGTGTGCTGATATTTCCAGTCAGTTCAGAAAATGCACGTTAAATACCTCAAATAAATAAATGTTTACGTACAGATAAAAACACTCATCAGACATTAAAAGTCTTTTTTAATTTGATTATGATTTTCTCTGGCGTAGGTTACCTAATGACAAATTAATATTTGAGATAATCTTGGGAAGAATTTCGTTTGAATTGAATCAAAAACTTGGTACTGAACAATTTAATTTGTCTAATAAGTATATTAATCAAGATTTATGTCTTCAGTATATAAAATTAAAGGTAAGAAGACAACAACCATGGATTTAATTTCAACTAAAACCTTTCTCTCGACACGATGTTTATCATTCAACTTTCACAGTTCCAGACATTTGCGGTGAAACTAATTTATTCGCACACGTACACATTTCCTCATTAACTTCATCAAGCGTGGGGTTGTTTGCTTAATATTCTTAGGCAGGCATTGTTTGACAGAACTTAAAGTTTCCGTCAGCTCACGTTAAGGCTTAATGAATCCTACTGTAAAAGTAATTTGAAAATATGAAATATAAATAATAAATTAATAATCTTAGTAATATCTCGAGGTATTCTCTGGGTGTTATGCGGGCACACACAATCGGAGAGGGACTGGTATTGGTAAATGACCTTGCTTTGCCCTTTTGAACCAAAATATATGTTACACAACAGAGCACTCATCACCGAGTCGGAACCGGCCTCCCGGAGCCGCCCACTGCCAGATTTCTCCCCGTTGTTCCGGTTTAGTCAGGATAGATCAGGTGTTTTACACAGGAAATATTTCTAAAAATGGTTGAGGTGACTTAAAAATACTATGGAAATGAAATGAAATTAAGTTTAAAATATATGTTCTTCCAATATATATATATATATATATATATATATAAAATATATATATATATATATATATATATATATATATATATGGTACAGAACTCCAAATGGACTTTCTCGCTCTATTGTTTAAAATTGGAGATATTTACTCAAAATTCGTAATATAATATACACTAGCGAAACCGAGAAAAACTTGCACTATACATATGTAAAATATTTTTTGAATTACTGTTTTAAATTTTATAATTTTATTTTTAAGTAATTAACATTGTCATTTGTATATTTGAACCAATAAAAAAAAATCGATATTGGGTCCCCAAGGGTCAACACTTCATATTAAAATGTTGACTTCCAGTTAAAATATTCGGCATTTTATTAGGTAATGCACATCTTATGGTTATCGCATTGCTATTAAATTTCTCTTTTATAAATTTAGACAAATAAATTAAGTTATTATTGACTTGATTATAAAATGAGAGAAATAGAATAGTTTAGAGCCGATTTTGAGGAAATAGATTTTTTTTCTCCTTCCCCTTCAGTAAACTACCCTTAATTTTAGGGTTAGACATCCATCTCCAAAAAACCCTCGGGGAAAACATATGGAAACCCTAGATACCAAGTTTTAGCCCGATCGGTAAAATAGTTTAGGCTCTAGTCCGAGGTACAGACAGACAGACAGACGTGCTGACCACATGACACCCTCTATTCGCATCTATCTTAGGACAGGACGGGGACAGCTCAGGTGGTGTAGATTTTTTTTAAAACACCGCGTTTTACTGCCTTTCCAAACTATACGCATATGGACTAATTACGCTGATAAATTAAGAATAAGATAGGCTAAATTTAGAGGAAGTGTACCCGTATTTGCGTGGAAAACAATTTTGGGAACCCCCCCTCAGTACATCCGACCGGGATTTGAAACCCTATCTCCCCGTCATCGGCAGTCTAGTGTATTGTGAGAGTAGCGTGTTAGAAGACTATGCGGGTGAAATGTATCTTATTGATTAATGAAATCCTTGGTGAGGTACCACATAGTACCTTTTTGCAATCAATATCATCTTTCTTGATTACAGTTCTAAATAGAGACGAATATGCGGTTTCTTCTTGAATAATTATTTCCCACAATTTAATTAAGGCTCACCTAAAACATTTTCTAGATGAACCTCAGATTTCTTTAATAAGAGAACGCCACCTCTGTGAGTATAATTTTAACGTATGCGGGTTCAACTCTAATAAAAGTTATTAAATCGTTGAAAGGTTAAACATTCAAGACTTTCCAGAAAATCCAATGATATCAGAAGCCAAGCATTCGTATTACTTAAGTTTGTTGCCGCTGGTTGGGAGAGGATATTAAAGTTGCTAAGCAATAATGAGGTTTAAAACCCAAAAAAAAAAAAATCCTCTTCAAACAAGCTAATAATAAAATTAAGTTATGAGGGAAGTTTTTATTTATTTATGAACTCTTGGAAAATATACCTGTCTAATAGATAACGAAACTTTTATTTGATTCTAAGTCTGACATTACTATGGCCATTATTTCCCTTAAAATTCTATTCGCGGAGATACGGTTAATGATATAATAAGTTTATTAATTGACTATGTTCATTGAACCAATATAAACATTGATGTACACTAAAACATTGTAATCCAATTTCATCACTATACTTGACAAAGAGATTAAAAGAGCTCTTGAATCGTTGCTTGACACAAATTGTCAGGCCCTGAGACACTCGTGTTTTAAAGGTAATTATCCATCTTGTAATTAAATAATATTTAACACCGCGTCTTACTACCTGTTCGGGTTATACGCTTTAAGTACTAATCACGCTAATGGATTAGGAATTGGGAAGGTTGAATTAGAGGAAGTGAACCCGCATTTGCGTGGAGGGAGAGTGGAAAACCATTTAGGAAAAACCACCCCCAGTTCACCCGAGCGAGATTCGAACCTCTATCTCCCCGTCCTCAGAAGTCGAGCTCAACACGACTAGCGCGTTAGCCAACTACGGCACCGAGGCGGGTTTGTAATTAAAGTTCTAGCCTGTCTCACTTATCAGATAGAGTGGTATTGATAATCCAAAGGTATAATATTCAATCCTCGCATTCAAATATCCAAATATAAATAATCATAAAGAATAGCTTTTAAACAATGAATTTTAATAACATATAATTATGTTTTTGGAAATATTTTAAAATGTATGAATTAATTTAAAGGGCACTGAAAATTATGACTGCAGGCCAAACAAATTTGTAGATTCTATATTATGTTTAAATCCTTTGTGTTTAAATATATTTTATGCTTAAATTAGTTTTCTATTTTTTTATTTTTTTTCTATGTTCATATATGTTGATCTTTCTTTCTACAAACATGTGCATTAGAGTGTTTTTTTTTTTTATAAATCTATAGTTTGTTTTGACCCAAAATATTGAACAGAGACGCTTCCATATTCTCACATGAGGTGTTTCGTTCACATTCTACTTTATGACAACAGATTGTTGGTTGAATTTAAGTTTTATTTGATTGCCGCATATAATTAAAGCACGAGGCATGCTTAATATATAAATAATACCTCATCTAATATCGTTAACAACATGATGACCATCTTTTTAAATTTGAATAGAATTTTTTTAAATATATGTAAATGGTGTACACATTTTTCACCAAGCTTAAACAATCAAACTAGATTTAAATACATTTCATTAAAATATAACTTTAACATAGTATTCTTTTGGTAATAATTTAATATTCTTCTTTTATTGCATTGCATAACTCTAACACCTGCAGAAATTACTTAATTCCAACATAAACAAATTATCAATTTTATAATGTTTGTCTATTAGAACAAAAATCGAAGTAGTTATTATCTACCCACCTCGGTGGCCACATTGTCCAAGGCATTACTCTGGCAATAGTCTAGACTGCTGAAGACGTGGAGAATGGGTTACGATCCCGGTCTAGTATACCAAGGGTTTTTATCATAAAAGATTTTCCACACACTCGGCAAATGCGGGTACACTACTTCTAAAATTACAACTTTCTAATCCCTAAAATGTTAGTGTAATTAGTGCATGGGTGTATAACCCTAATGGGTAGTAAGACACGGTGCTATTTTTTTAAATTTGTTTAGAAGTGTTAAAAATTATTGAAATTATAGTAGACCTATCTATCTATATCTATCTATCTATATATATATATATAAATCAGCCTCATATAAAGCTTAATTTTAAAATTTCTATGGTTGAAAAGATATCTATCACCATTTATATTTCGTTTTTATTTGTGGTCATAGTTTCGTTAATGAATGGACTTGGCTCAAATTTAATGAACTAGTTAGTTGACTCAAGTCTTTCACTTTACTTACTTGTATTTCTTCCTTGCTTGAAGGCTGGCTAATTATTCAAACATGAGCCTCGCCGTTTGCTTGTCCCATGATAGAAATTTCGTAAACTCTCTTCGAAGGAGGAAAAAAAAAAAGAGCTCTAATTTGACGCGAGGATTCTAATCAGCCTGCCTATGTCTTGTTTCAACGAAAGCGTTAATGATATGGAATTCTAAACTTGGGAGTTTGGTGCGCATTTCAGAAGCAAAGGATGAGAACAATTCAAGTACATAAAAACGAGTATTATAGGAAAACTAGATAGCTGTTGCCCGCGGCTTTGCTCGCGTGGAAGTTGATTATATACAAATACGAAAATATACATATGTATTTACAAATTAATTTAAAATATTACGTTACGTTGATGACCATAACTTGACCTCAGATCAAAAATAATGCAAGTCCGATACAAACTTTCACCCCCTTTTTCATCCCTTATTAAATAAAATGTCCAAAATTCCTGAAACACGTATTTATTTGTTTTACGTCAATAACCGAAATACAAAATTTTGTTTATGTAACTTTCAAAATAACGGACTTTCATACATATACATACATCCCCTATTTTGACCCCTTTGGGGTGGAATTTTCTAAAATCCTTTCTTAGTGGGTGCCTACATAACAAAATGAATATACAGTCCGAATTTCATGCTTGTAGCCTTGATAGTTTGCGCTCGGCGATGATGAATCAGTCAGTCAGTCAGTCAGTCAGGACATGTTATTTTATAAGTATAGATAGCTTGCATACACCGCTATAAATTTCTGTCTTTCAATTATAATAACACCCGCTTCAGTGGTCGCATGGTCCAAGGCACTACTCTCGCAGCAGAATATACTGCCGACGACGGTGAGATCAAGATTCAAATATCGGTTGGATGTACTGAGCGTGATTTTTCCTAAATGGTTTTCCACTCGCCCTCCACGCAAATACGAGTACATATTATCTAAATATAACCTTCCTAATTTCTTAAACCACTAGCGTAATTTAGTACATAAGTGTATAATCCTAACGGGTAGTAAGACACGGTGCTAAAAAATGAAGTTATATTATTCAATTATTAAATTATAAATTGTAAATGGTTTTAGGTATATTTTTACGTTCTCGATATCTTACAGGTAGAGAAAGTACGGTATTGTGATCGTCAAAAAAAAAATCGAACTTTAGATTTTGATGAATCTCGACGTTTCATGACCCCGATAATCCGAAAAACTATGTTTTTTGAATTTGTGTCTGTCTGTACCTCCGACTAGAGTCCAAACTATTTTACCGATCGGGCTAAAACTTGGTATCTAGGGTTTTGATAGGTTCTCCTGGGGCGTTTTTGGAATTGGATATCTAACCCTAAAATTAAGGGTAGTTTACTGAAATGCAAAAAGAAAAAAAAAATATTTCTCAAAATCCTCGCTAACGATTTTGATTAAATTTCATTTCAAAATATTTATAAATATTTCAAACAAAATGGCTACTCTCAATATTTCGGCAAATTGACTTAAAGGGTTCCGGTCTGAAGCGTAAATTCTCATTTTTTTTTTATCATATCTCCGAAACTATTTGAGATCAAATTACTTATCATTGTAAATTTGTAGTACTATTAAAATAAAAACTTTTATAGAAAATATATTTTTATAAAACCAACAGATTTTTAGACATTGGCAAATATATTAATACAATTTTGTGAGCATTAGTTGTAAAGAGATACTATTTAAGTTTTAACGCAATAATTCTGTAATACCATAGAGTAATTAAATATAAATATGTATCTCCTAAAGTTTGATATTTTTCCTTTGACCTCTTAGGAGGAGAAATGTTTGTACAACAATAATCTATCTCCATCTTAGACTCAATAGTCAATATTTCCTTTTTTTTTTTTTTTTTTTGCATTGGTCAAAATTTATAAATGAGGAATTGAATAGCAATTCGATGACCTTAAGATGTGAAAAACCTAATAAAATGTTAAAATTTTAATCGGAAGTCGAAATTTTAAAATGAAGTATTGACCCTTATGGCCCCAAAATTAATCATTTGTATTGGTCCAAACATACAAATGAAGACATTCTTTAGATATAAAATTATAAAATTTAAAACCGGGATTCAAAAAAGTTTTGCGTAAGTATAGTGCAATTTATGGTTGGGTTTGCTAATGTATATTATTTCGTATAACATATATTACGAGTTTTTAGTAAATATCTCTATTTTTAAACAAAGTGAGAAAGTCCGTGAGGAGTTCCGTACCATTTATTAATTCAGGTCTTTGAAAATAAATTTGATTCTTATTCTCTTTGGTGGACAAAGATGTTTCTCTTTTCTTTAATTTCCCGTAACAATGTCCCTAAGTTCCTAATGCCATTGAGTAAATACATAACATTGTATATTATTTCATTTATAATCTTTGGTGTAACATTGTATATCCCTCTTATTTTACTATAAATTTTCAATAAAACAATTAAGATATTTTTATTTTACTAATTAACTATATAATATTAAGTTATTTAATTAATGTGTATTATAAATTGATACGTGATAGATTTCCACTAGATTATGCCGGATGTTCAAACAAGTGATAAATTATAACCTTGACACGGGCATCGAATCCGGGATCTTTGCTTTTGTACACCAATGCTCTCGCTACCACTGAATTATCTTGGGTTGTGTCGTATACAGAACCGTTTATTAATACAATACTACTAGTGAAAGATGGTTATGGATTCTAGACAAACCTGGACAGATTTTTTTTTTTTTTTTTCAAAAGGTCTTATAGTTTTTAAAAGACTTATCGCAACTGAAACCATATAATTTAATGTCACAGTATAAGAAGGAATAACTTTAAGAAAACATGCCAACACTTGCAATTAGATGAACAAATTACTCATAAAAATAATTTAAAATTTAACCTCCAGGTTCATCCATAAATAAACCCCATAAATTATTTTATGAATCCTAAGTACAATCTATTAAATCACCACTGGTGATAACTTATTAAATTTAACATCGTTAAGCATGTTTTAAACATATTAAGTTTAACCTGAATTTGATTTATTTTTTTACTAACTACAGCTAGATTTAAATAATAGATGATCATATATCTCTCCTATCTATTATATATATATATATATATATATATATATATATATATATAAAATCAAACTATTAATATAATAATCTTTCAAAATAAGTTTGTTGGTAAAAGTTTTAGGTTTTTAAATCCTAACACTTAAATACATGTTTATATTTCATCTGTACATAAAATGTAACGTATTAAATAAGTGATATCACCGAAACGACAGAAACGTAATATGACACCTTAATAAACATTGTAAAACGAGACGATGTAAGAATAAAAAATACCTTTTTCTTTGTGTGTGTGTGTAATTGGTTGACATGTCGTTTTACAACTGAACGGTTCAATTTGACTTACAAATCGGCCTTCATCTTCCATGTTCGTCTCACTTCTTCTTCCTTCCACCCTTTTCTCTTATACACCCCCTCCCTCCACCCCTCGTACACCTCGGTAAGGCTCTGATTGCAATAACCGCCTAGGGCACAGAGAAGGAAACAACAGAGCCACAGCCCCTAGGTTAAAAATGTTGCACTCCTTTTCGAGGCTTTACTCCTTCAACGTTGGGATCGCTAGGTGCGACCCCCAGTGACTACAGCGCGATCAAGTGAGCATTTTGTAAACGACTCACTTTAAACTCAAATGTACTAGAAGGCAGATACAAAATATGAGCTCCTGTCGGCTGGCGGTCACCGAGAGAGCTTCAGTTAGCGCCCTCCTCCATCTCTAACCCCCCACCCCCTTGTCATAAGTACCCTAATCCTGCCACACAAATAAGTTTACTCTGACTGCACATTACAAAGAAAACTTGAAACACAATGAACCTTTTTTTTTTAACTAAGGGACTGGCTGTCAACTGCAATTATTTATTAAGGAGCATTGAGAAGTATTGCAGACTTTTAGAAATACCAGATTATTTAACTAGTGGTTAGATATTTTCTAATATTGTTTTAAACAAAATGAGGCTGAAAGTTCTGACTAATTAAATAGTTTAAATTTTAATTATAAAGTGATTTTTAAATGTGTGATATCTTCTATAGAACCCCACAAATTGTGACCCTATCAAAACATGACTATTTGATAGAGGAAGGCTAGATACCATACCGTGTGGCCACCAATGCAGGTCTATAATATTTATTTGATGCTATGTATTTAAAATCATTAATGTATACTTGAAATAATTTAAAAACTTGTAATTTCCCGGTGTAAATTAAAATTCCCACACATAAGTAACACTGAAGTTAAATTATTGTATTTTGTGTGAGTACTTATCTATAAGAATTATACAGACATCTACCCCCCCCCCCCCATGGTACCCTTATCTCTGAAACGTAATTCTAAAACAGAAAATATTTTCTTCAAAAATTTGTTTAAAATATCACAATTAAAAAGATAATTGAAAATCTAAAAATCCTTCTTCAAGGTGCAATCGGACCACCTTCCGTCCACCTATGTTAAAAAGGTCAGATCTCTGCGTGCTGTAGATTTGGCTATCATCGCACACAAACAAACACTTCCTTTAATTATCATAAACTATGATGTAACATTGTGGCTTATAAAATACGGCTGTAGGCTATTCTAGTCCATTAAATTATTGATGTCACCTTTCAGGGTAAACCGATTGTTGGCTACATAGATATTATTTTTATACGTTAGATACAAAATAAATAGGTATCTCAAAATGATTTACTATTTAACATATTTTGTTATTAAATGAATGGTTTTTAAATAGGAGCTAACGAGTATGAAACCATACACATACAATTTTAACGTTTTTTATCATCACAAATTAAGATTATATACTTATTGGTTTTACCGTTCGATCTTTTAAATTTGCTGGCTATCTTGCATGCAAGATAGAACGGAAATTTCACTGTAAGCTCTGCATGAAAACATTAACAAAGTGTGATGCCAGCATGGAGTCATGGCATTATTATTAAATTATTCATAGGGCATATCTCAATAAAGGGCATGATGACTTAAGGAATCTCAAATCCCCTACAGATATGTTCACACACATTTCCTAGAAACATTTATTGAGCAATTTCCTTATGTGCAACACAAAGAAGGTATTGTACATATAATGTTAGGAAAGGCATTGAAGAAAATAAGGATAATATAGCCTCATTAACTGAGGCAATGCAAAAAGCACAATCTATTTTGCACAAAGCCACCTCCTTAAAGTTAGAATCCACAATCACATGTTGTGGACTGCAAAGGAGAATATTTAATGTTTAGGGAAACAGACGCAGAAAATATGGAACATATTACACCAATAGTCTCATCTCATTGAGTGAACTTTGGAGAGTTGAGTACTTGTGACTTTAAGCTGATTTTGATCCCAATTAAATGTAATAAATTAACTCTGTTTTGACATATTTCTATGAATCTAGACTCTGGCCTCCAAATTAATATTTGTAGCGTGTTGCATTTTGAAACGTTGAAATAATGTAAGGATTTATAAGTAGTAGTAGTATTGAATGATTGTAATCGTTTTACAAACAAAACCAGCTGTTTGGCTTAAGCTTTAGGTTAACAACTTTGTTTTTTAAATAGTAGGCTTGGATAGTAGGTATGTTTCAATAAAACACTTAAGTTGTTAAAGTGTGTAAAAGCTCAAATATGCATCGGTTTCTAACTAAACAGTCTCCATACAACTATAGTTGATAGGTTAAAAATAAATACAATATCCAAGTAATTGGACATTATGACTGTATAAACCAAAAAACCTACATAAGTTGCCAATGTAATATTTACTACTTCTTGCATCTTAAATTGTGATTATTTTACTCCATAGTGCCATTGAGCCTTTAGTTGAAAGTAGTTTTAAGAATGTATAGAAATATGTTTGTATCATTGAAGCGTATAAGACTATGATTTGTGCTCATCTTTACGTAAATAGACACTTTTACTTTCTCTCGACACCTTGAAAAGAAAAGTATTTTGCTCGTAAGAAAGATCCAAATGTTGATAATTGTAAACCCCCCCTCCCCCCGAAACGGTGTTGGTTTTCGATGCCGTCTACCTGTATGTCTACATTCAGAACTAAAGCCGACATCATTTTACTGATCAGGCTAAAACTCAGTATATATGGTTTTATAAGGTTCCCTCGAGGAGTTTTGGGAGTTAGATATCTTACCCTATAATTGAGGGTAGTTTAGTAAAGGTAAAAAGAGAGAAAACAAGCCATCTTGAAACCAACTGTAACGATTTTTATTAAATTTCCTATCTGGGCAATGTTTATCATTATAAATTAATCATCCCATAAACATAAATTTAAGGGTAATTTACATAAGTAAATATTGCCAATTTTAATCATATATTTGCAAGTATTTGAAACACGAAATAACTCAATATTATAAGATTGTAACAAAATTAAAATTAAAAAAAACCTTTACTTGAAATATATTTTTATAAAACCAATAGGGGGCTGTTCATAAATTACGCAAGGATTTTTTTCATTACTTTGACCCCTCTTAGTCCCCAAATCTCCCTACTTAAGGAATTGTAAGATTTCTCGTTCCCTCCTCTCCCCTGACTGATCTTACGTAATTTTCTTACAATTTGGTAAATTATATTATTTTAGACAAAAGGATTCGTGATGGGAAATTATAAAATCTTTATCACAGTAAAATTAGGTTTAAAACAACATTAATAAATGACAGTTTATAGTTATGTATAGCTGTGTACGTCTATAGGCAATGATTCAGCGCCATCTGTCGTCGCTAGGTGCAACCTTTTTGACTGCGCGTCTGTAAAAGTGTGTTTTTTTTTTTTAGATTTTGTCTAACCATAAACATTTATAAAATCCTTAGTTAAGATGGAATCTGCCCACCCCCACGAAAACTTAAGAAATTACTGATCACTCCCACCCAAAAAATCCTTACGTAACTCTTGAAAGGTCCCCTGCTTCCGAGCCATTGGCAAATATTTAAAAAAAAAAATAGGTCTCAGAAAACGGGAGTTTATAATTCGTCTTTTTGATGAAAATATGTAAAATCTGTAAAATATGAATAGTGAACAATACGTTTCTTTCATTTATGCCTCTTGGTGGAATGTGATGGCCATTTTTTCCATCATGTTTCTGTAAAAATGTATATTATCTGGTTTCACAAATATTACGAGTTTTAAGTAAATGTTTCCATTTTTAGACAAAATAGAGAGAAAGTCGGTTTGGTGCACCATACCATTTATTTAATGAGGCTAGTTATTAGCCTTAATAATATGGACACAAGTTAATATTATACAACTTATAAACTTGTTTGTAGTTTCGTCTTTATTAAAACATTATTTCTCACTTAGTAGATACCAAAACTAATATAATAGAAGAATCATCTATTGAAAACATTTATCTAAAGTTAATTTCGGCCAAATAGTCCATTTCAACTGCTATTTAAAAATAATATATCAAAATATTAGAAGTATATAGCTTAAATATGAGGATTTATTATGTTTTCTCTCTAATATTAAACTAAATATTGATTTAATAATATTAACACGAATGTGGATGTACGGGAATGAGACATTCATGCTTTCAATTCCAAACTACAGGGCCAATTATGCCCGTAGAGACAATAAATTAGGTGGGGGAGTTTGTGGGTTTGTTAGAAGAGCTTAATGGTTTCAAACATGGACATTTGAAATTTGTAGTAAAGGTACCTTATTGGCTATAGACCAGAGATAAGACCGAATTTTGTGAAATTCAACCGCCTTTAAGAGATAAAAAAGGGGGTTCAAAAGTTTTCAAAATTCACTGAGCATGCATTTTTTGAACTAGTGGACATAGAGCCTTGAAATTTAAAATGAATGTTTCTGTATAGAAATGGTGAAAATATTTTTTAGGATTTTTCAAATTTAATCACCTAAAGGGGTGTAAAAGAGGGAACAAGGGGCAGTAAATTCTATGTCCTCCAATCAAGATGAGATTTGATATATGGAGGGTTATCGGGTCGCAGAATAATAATATGAAATTAATTTATGTACGGCAACCACATGATGATTCTCGAGGTGCGTTGGTAAAAATGTGTGTTCAAGACTACCAAAACTAATATAAATAAATACTTTACAGGATGATAGAATATTGAAATTGTGCAGACAACAAATGGGACCACTCCAAATAATTATAAAAGTATGAACAGTTTTGTTTAATAAGTGCGACTCTGGCACATATGGAAGGGGATATAAACAGAATAAAAACCTTTTATGTGTGCTAGAAAACTTAAATTTGATAGTCGCTTAGGAGGACAACTCCAAATAACCAAATAAGTCTTAAAAATGGAAATTTCTAAATGATAGTTAGAAAAATGAGCTGAAATATTTACAAAAATAATAGAAACAACTAATTCCCAGTGTGGCAGAAAATTGAAATGTATAAGTAAACTAAAGGGACATGTCAAATTAATATAAGTCTGTACATTTTTAATTTTAAATGGGACCCCAGCAGGCGGGGGAGAGGGGAGGGGTAGATGAGGGGTTATAAAAATAAAAACAACTTTTATCTGTGATAGAATATTTAAATTTGGCAAGTAGGTAGAGTGAACTTTCAAAATAACCAAATAAATCTTAATATTTGAAATTTATAAGTGGAAGTTGAAGAAGTGGTAGGGGAAGTGAGCGGGCTCAACATTTACAAAAACTAATAAATTCAACTACATTCTGTGTGGTAGAAAACTTAAACTCTTAGGTATACGGACCACTCTAAGTAAACAAAAAAATATGAAATTTTTAAACTTTAGCTATGGAAAATGGGGGAGGGGGAAGCTATAGCTAAAAATAGCTTTTGAGATGAGGTTAGAAATTAAAATTTGAAAGACAGGTAGAAATAAAACTCCAGATTTCTAAATGAATGTTATAATTTAATATTTTTCAAAGGGGTTTGGAAAAGTGGGTTGACTTCTAATACTTATAAAAGTATTAGAAACAACCTCTTCTCAGTGTGGTATAAAAATAAAATTCTCCACATAGGCAAAGATACCACTCCAAATAACTATAAGAGTCCAAAATTTTTAAAGTTTATAATAGGAGTCCATAAAAAAGGGAGGAGTTTATGAAAGATTAAGTATGGTAGAAAGTGTAAATGTTGCATGCTGGTAGAGGTACGGCTTCAGATAACCAAGTAAGTCTTAAATGGATAAACTACTTTTATGTGTGATATAAAACTGGAATTCGTCAAGCAGAGATAGGGACCACACAAATTAACTATAAAGTCTGAACATTTTAAATTTAAAAATGAGACTACAGAAAATAGGGATGGAGGGGTTTGGGGGATAGGGGTATACTAGTAGGAGATATAAAATCTAAATTTGTCAGGGATGTAGAGGGATAACTTCAAATAACCACAAATACATTTTAAATATTAGTTATTTCTAAGGAGGCTGGTGATATAGAGGGTCTCAATTTTTTTTAAACATAAAAGACTAAACTACTTCTATAAGTGTTAGATGATTGACATAAGTCAGGTGGGCTTAAAGACCAACTCAAACAGTACCAAGGGCTGAATTATTACATTTCAAAATGAAGGCTTGGAAAATAGGGAGTAAAGGTCCCCTCAAAATATTTACAAAGCTATATAAATACAATTTTTGTAGAGAAATAAGCTTGAAATTTCGCCATGTAGTTTAATAATAAAACAGGTTTGAGTAGCTAGACGGGGATACATTGTTGACGTTAAATCATTAAAAAAGAAAGCTTATCTAATACCGCTCTGCTCATGACAATATTATAACAACTGTTTACATCAAGTGAAGAAAATTAAACAATATCTTTCTACTGGAGTGATATTTTTTTTGCCAAAAGAATTGATCAAAAATACTGCAAAAACATTGGCATTTTCTCGCGTTTCCTACATTCTTGAACAAGTGGAATTTCAAAATTGAAGCCCAAGAAATGGTAGTGCTTAAAATGTATACAACCAAAATATAACATTCTTTACGATGTGGTTAGGTTTACATCTGGTAGCCGCGGAAAATATCATATAAAATAACAAAATAAGTCTTAAAATTTCCAATTAGAATTGTGGAAGCTAAGGAGGGTGAGGGTAAGGAGGGTGAGGGGGACAGAGGGGTTTGTAAATGAGAATAAATTGCCATCTTTCCAAATAAAATATACTTTTATGCATGAAAGAATATTTAAATTTGCCAATTTAATAAAACACATAACCATAAAAGTTAGAAAGTTTGGAATTCAAAAATTTACTGCTGGGAAATTGGAGGGGCCTCTAAAATTTCCTAAGCTATAAAAACTCAATATGTTCCAAATGCGGGTACACTATATACTCATTAAACCTCCCTCATCCCTAACACCATTACATAATTAGTAGTACATAAGCGTATAACTCGAACGAATACTAAGGCACAATGCTAACAAAAATAACAAAATAGAAAATGTTATTGATGTTGAACACACAAAAAATCTATTTTCTAAAATGATCTTTTTATAAAAATTGGGCTGTAGTAAGACATTTGGAACATTAAATTTGTAATGGCAGAGGACAAAAGTGTATACTAAAAGTAAATCAACACACAAACTAAAGCCTATCTTAAAGTGGATACATAGATTTACAAATACATAGCTGTTATCGCATACCTAGGAGCAACATAACAATTAAAATAAACCAATTCAAGTGACATAACTTGGTGAGCATGATTCTCTTTGAATAATAATGATGCTTCATAATTAATGTTTCTGTAAAATAGTCTATTATTTAATTAATGTTTGTTGGTGAAATGTGATGCTTTTTTTCAAATATGTTTTTATGAACGTGCTTAGGTAAAGATTGCATTGTCATTGGAGTGCGACGGCCGCCCTGCGATTGCGCTCGTTTGTGCACTCAGATTGTAAACTAGATAAAATTTTCCTTCTAAGATGTTTTATTTATTAATCGCAATAACTGAGTTGTGACTGCCATGGTTAGCTTAGGATTGTACACGAAGTAACTTTCAAAATTATGACAGCTGGACCAATAAAGTAAGGATGTTATAGCTAAATACGTCAAAGCTCGATTTAGTACATTACAAAATCAAAGAGACCAGAGTATTATGAAATATATCAATTTCCAAATTAGTTTTACACATATTTTAATCAAATTTCTGTTAAATCTTATTACTGTATTTATTTTTAATGATATTGATTATAATTTTAGTTTCAAACCTACCCAAACTAAATAGTCAGAATTGTTTTTCTTTACTTTAGTAGATAATTTTTATACCAAACACTTAATAACTATAGTTGTGATTGGGTAAAATTAAGAGTACTTTTTTCATATACTTTGTATTGTCAACAATTGTACTCACTTTACTAAACGCTTTTATTGTGATATAAATATTTATTTTTTAATAAAATCTGCAATTATTAATTGTATGAAAATATTGTTATATTATAGTAAAATAATCTTATAGTGAGAGTTTTTTCAGTTTAATTTTGTTGAATATTTATTTCTATTCCTTTTTACTAAAATAATAAGAGATATTTAATTTTACATACAGACACGAGAAGGTGTTGGACAATTGTAATTGGACAAAACATTATGAGCTTTTTGTTGTGCAATCCTAACGTGCGTTTAGGGAGATAAGCTTCATTTTTAGACTTGATTTTATTATAAACTGATTTAAAACCGATTTGTTAACTTTCATTGCACATTAATATAAAATAATACTGAAACTTAGTACCCTTTCGAGTTATACGCTTATGGGTTAGGATTTGATAAGGTTAGATATAGAGGACGTGAACCCATATTTGCGCGGAGGTAGAGTGGAAAACCATTTAGGGAAAACCACCCCAGTTCAACTGAGCGAGATTCTAACCTAAGTCTCCCGTCCTCGGCAGTCTAGCTCAACATGAAACTAGTGCATTAGCTAACTATGCCACCAAGGTGGGTATTAGTATAAGATAATATTGAATATAATCATACCCGTGTTTAAAATAAGGGGGTTTTACCGATACCAAATATATACTTAGGAAACTCTTTCCATTGTACGTTCCATGCTTTTAACTTTTTATTTTAGTTAATAAAGTAGCATATCACTTGTGTATTTTGTTTTTATTAATTTGACAACAACATGTAAAAATAAATGCAACCTTTACAACTTAATTATTTAATTTTAATTACTGATATATTTTGTGCGCTATGTCTTTATTCTCACTACAGCTATTCGCGTATTTACTCCTAAGGATAAGGAATGAGGAAGGTAAAATGTTTGGGAAATGTGCCCGTATTCGCGGGAATTATAAGCATATTAGGAAAAAACACTCTCAGTACACTCCACCGGAATTCGAACACTGATACCCCAGTTATTTGCAGTCCAGTCTAACGAAGAAGGGAATCCTAAAGAATGGTAACTGCAGAAGCTGGTCACAAAATATTTAATAATTCCTTTACAAGTGCATTTCCAAGTCTAGTGTCTCTTACGTTTAAACTGTAGAACTACTGGCATTGTATATTTGGTTCCAACACTCAATTGTTTGAAAAGTTTTGGTCAATAAAAGGGGGGTGAGGCGGGGTTAAGGGACTACCGCTACCTGGACTATTGTACTCAGAGAGACAGCAATTCTTAGCTTGTCTTTCTCACGAGGAACATTTTGCAAGTGAGTTGTTTTAAAGAATTCTCACTTGGAAGCGCTGTTATCACTGGACATTTTAAGTTCTACCTGACTCGAGGAGCGCAACAAATCTCCGTAAGGCTGTGTATCTGTTATTTCTTTGTCTGTGGCCTAGGGTGAGAAGGGGGGAAAAAAATGGGGGTGGAGTGTGAGGTCCAAGGAAACTGCCAGGGTTGTGGAATATTTAATCGAGATTGATTTTGATGGAAAATAAAATCGACCAGCTATGTATGTATAAAAAAATACAAAGGCAAAAAAAAAAACTCTATATAAAATGTTTTAACTGTATCATGACATTGCATAATTATTAATTTATCAACAACAATACTATGATGTTTTTGTCAATTAGTTGAAGTGAGGCCAAATTTTAAACTATATGGCCAGGATTAAATTAGAGACTGTGTTTAGAACAATTTTGTATCAGTTTGTTGGTACGTCGTGTCGCTCGGATAAAAAAAAAAGCTAGTTACTAAAGCAAAGCACCTAGAAAAATTGTTACGCAAACAACAATTTTAATAAAATATTAACGTTCATCCAATGAAATCAAGGAACTGACCCACACCTACATTGGGGTGGAGGTGGGGGGGAGTTATGATTGAAAGAACAAGTACATGGTATACAATAATTTATTTAACAGATAATAGGTTACATATAAATGAAGTTACCCATTAGTGGGTGTCATTGTGTATTCTCTGAGTATACAACATATTACAATAAATATAGCAAGTAGTAGAGAAGGTTAGCTTTGATGAACAATATAACAGGCTGGTCACAAATAACCTTATTAAGTTAATACTTATTAATGGAGCTTTATGAGGTAATATTAGTATCAGTACAATAAACAAAATTAGTCAGTCAACATAGAGAGGTGAAAACCTACAACAAGGGGAACAAGATTACTTGCATTGTTTCCAAGGTTTTAAACTGGCAGTTATAGCTCGGCAATAAGTAAGCTCATTTAGCTTAATGATTATAAAATACAAGGTTGTAAGTAGATAGCCACAAAAAAAAAAGTCTATTCACCATCATATTAATTCGAATGTAAAGGCATATAGTTCTAATTCTCCTATATATACATATATCCTAGGGACTAGGCGACTACCATCATATGTTACTAGCACCTATGAGTTCGTCTATACACTTCGAGAACGTCAAGACCACTGGTAAGGATAGCAAACAATATCCCATACACTAGGGATATATATGTCCCAATTAGGACAGCACTGACAAAATCATAACTTCTCTGAAATGCCCCCTTATCAAAACTTGAAAGAAATGTATACATTAAAACGCGGTCACATTCTTCCGAAGTATCTTAAGGAACCCATCTAAGTGATTTTAAATATATATATTTACAAGTGCCTTGAAAGGCAAAGCTTGGATATATTTGGCAAATAGGTAAAATAGGGAATGTTCATAAACAAAGATAAAACAAGGCAATTGACTCGGGCAAAGACCTAATTAGGCTATGAACTCGTTAACTCATAATTACCTGGTGCTGACGTTTCCCCAGAAAAGGGGAGACAGTCTCTTATTTTAGTAAATATCTTTAGAGTGGCTAGGCTTAGTATACAACAAAACAATCAACAAGGAGTCGTTAAGAGACTACTGAGTAATGGCTAAGTCATTAGAGGGGTATCCTAAGTTAGTTAAATGTGTCTACACAATTTACAGTCAACTGTTCATCCTAATAGCACTAGCCGACTTATGAAGCGGAACGATGCCGAACAGGCCTAACCAGACCAACAAGGTGTACACTGCCATAACTAACAAGTTTTGTTCGGAGGGAACCAAATGACTCGCAGTTATTCTATGGATATTCTTAGGCATAAAGAACTATTAAATATCAATAACAATCTAAACAAAAGATATACGTAGTTGATTCGTTAAGCGACGGATTACTACATAACAAAGCAAAGCCAACTTCTTGGCTAGGGTAAACTAATCATAGTCAGAATGTGACTAGTAGATATACTCCTAAAATTCCTATAGGGATTGTAATAGTTGTGCGCTAATTAATGAACCGTCTCTTAAGCCGAGTATATAGACCGGGTTTTTCTCTGGTTGAATTTCCTCCAAGGGGCGGGAGGCTACCTGGCGCTGATCCTGGCCACGACTGAGTCCGACGCCATAGCGTCCTGGGCAGATGATACCTCTTGTTGCTAGTATTTTAAACGGGGAAACTCCAAGCTTTTAATATGTTCTTCTGAGAAATGAATATAGTTATGTGTCTATTTTAGGCAATACATCATGTTAAATAAGCTCCCGATTGACACCCGACAAGGATAGGAGGGAAAGGGGGGGGGGCGACCAATCACGTCTCGGAGCGACAGTGCTCGGAGAGGAGGATGCCTGAAGCGGGTATCGGCGCATGCGCGAAGAGCAGGTGATGAGAAACCAAAACTAGAGATAATATATTTCAATATTTTTCCGTGAGTTACCATTCCACTAGAGTTAAATGTGGCCCATCAACCATTATCACTCCCACCGCATCGGCTGGGCCATGGTAAGTCCAATCCCATACACTGTTCTTGCAGAGTCGGTATTTACTTTGTTGGAGGTTGAGATAATTGTGTGGGCTAATTTTAATTAGCCTGTCACAGAACCATCAAATACAACTATGTCATGCATTAGGTATTTTGTTCTAAGTTAAATAGTTGACTGCTATACTTTGATTATAGAAATGTTATTTAATCACCGC
The DNA here is from genome assembly GCA_039000515.1 of Timema cristinae. Classification (NCBI taxonomy): domain Eukaryota; kingdom Metazoa; phylum Arthropoda; class Insecta; order Phasmatodea; family Timematidae; genus Timema; species Timema cristinae. Next base: position 44,952,787 of record JBCFYV010000024.1, read on the forward strand.
GTCTTACTACCTGTTCAGGTTATACGCATATGTAATAATTACGCTAGTGAGCTAGGGATGAGTAGGGTTGAATTTAAGGGAAGTGTACCTGAATTTTCGTGGAGGGAGGTGGAAAATATTTTGGAAAACTTCCCTCAGTACACCCAACTAGGATTTGAACCCCGAAGATAGGGATAGGGTGTAATCAGGTTGATTGTATAGAATTATCTCAAGATAGGGATAGAAATTAATGAGGTGGAGTGGATAGAACTAGCTCACGATATGGATAGGCTGTAATGAGGTGGAGTGGATAGAACTAGCTCAAGATAGGGATAGGGTGCAATGAGGTGTACTGGATAGAGATAGCTTAAGATATGGTGTAATAAGGTGGATTGGATAGAATTCTCAAGATAGGGATAGGGTGTAATGAGGTGGAGTGAATACAATTAGCATAAACTAGCCGTATAGTGTAAGGAGTTGGATAAAACTAGCTAGAGATAGTAAAAGGGTGTAATGATGTGGACTGGATAAAATTAGATAAAAAAAAGTGCTATAATTGAAATTGTCAAATGTGTATAGACGAATGAAGTGTGATGGTTGAAATTTATGTAATTATTTTCAATGTATAAGTTTTACTATATCAAAACTTATTGGACGTTTTTCATTTCAACAGATTAGAATATGCTCATGAAATAAACATCATAAAGAACTAAATCGTTGAAATATGTATTATTATTTTTTAATATTCTCCTTAAAATAATCTTCTACTTTACATTTACAATAATTGTTTCCGCTTCAGTCCACCCAAAGCTCTTTACTTGCATCATCGTTTAGTTTATTTTACTCTCTTGTTTCCAAAGTTACTAAACTGAATGTATTAAAGAAAAGAAATAGAAATATTTAAATTTAACAAGTACAGTCATTGAAAGAACAAGATATATTTTATATAAAATAGGTCATGATATTTTCATTTGAAGACTTTTTAAGTCAATTATTATTTTTTTTAAAGGTTTATTCAACGTGACCTTACTCATCGATATATTTAATTGCCAATACAAAATTTAACTTGATTTGAATTAATTTGCGATTTTTCGATAAGGTTATTCAATTGAAAATGAATATCACATTGGTGGTCGTGTAGACTAAGGGGTTAGTATTCTCTTGTCTGGTTTAACAGAACTTGAGAAGCCAAGGTTTTAACTCAAGCAGTGTCTATATAGTTGTTTGTTTCTTAACCTGTTTCCCCACTTTAACCCGTATATTTTCTATAAATTGTACCCTCATTATCTCTACCCAATTTGTGTAACAATACGGGTATCGGTGACCTGGTGGTCTAGCGGTAAGGTGTCGGACCTCTGCTGGCGTTCGGGGTTCAATCCTAGGTCCCGGCACAGATTTATCTGATTGCCAAACCCTTCACCTCTGACAAGACGCGTATTAATCACAACTTGTGAATGTGGGGAATGCCAAACCTCCACCGTGGTTCGGATTCCACGTTAAAATGTAGGTCCTCCAATCAACCTAACATTATACATTAGCATAAGTGCGTATAAGCCGAAAACGGGTAGTAAGACGCGGTGCTAGTAATATAATAATAATAATTTAATACGGGTAGACATGACAGGTAATAAAATAGTGGTACACAATATATTTTTAAGAAAACAATTTTTTGAGAAGAACTGTGATAAAAAAGTTACAAATCGTACCACTGAGAATCAAAACCAATAATCAATTATATATTAGTTACCAACCACCTTAGTATCATGATTAAAAAATAAAAAGCACTCCATGGCATCAGCTCGCATTCGATTCGATCCATGCTGAACGAGTAGCCACCATACGTTGATGATTGTAGTGCCAACTTCTCTGGATAAAGGGTGTCATATGGTCAGCACAATGAAACCTTCAGCCATTAATCTAGCTTTTCTAGAAGATAGTCGTTAATTTTATATTAAAGTAACTCCTCATGTTGTCCTCACGAGTCTGAGTTTACCCCGTTACAGAACCACTGCTTCATAAAAAGTCTAATGACACCGGAATCGAGCCCGTGACCTCTAGATCTGTAACAAGGAGCTCTGGTCACTAGACCATAGATATAAATACTAAAAAAAACCTTTAAATAAAAGTTATATTTTGTCATAATTTTATATAATATATTTTGAATATATCTTCTTAACAAACATATTTTAGATAATCTTAAGTATTTATTATTTAAATCTAATATTATTACTGACATCGGTATTTGGATGACATAACGCGCCCCACTCATGTTGGATAGAATTCCCGGTAAAGGGGACGTCAGGATTTTAATCCCATTTGGGTGAACTTGAGAGGTATATTTCCTCAAATGTTTTCTACACTCTCATTTCATGCAAATACGGGTTCACTATCTCTTTCCTAATCGCTATTCCATTAGCGTTAATAACGTATGCGTATAATCTGAACAGCTACTAAGACACGGTGGTTGTTGTTTTATACAAAGGTGTGTAAATGTGGTCGTCTATATTTCCTACCTATATTTTTTATCAACGTATTTAGAGTAGTTAGCACCATGGACCTAACTTGGGAGGAAGAATCGAACAAATATCTTCGAAAATAAAGGCAAAGTATAAATTTGATGGAAAGGACCTTTAATATTAGTAGTTCTGTGAACAGTAGACCTTGGTCCCTCCATGTTATTATCGTTACTACAGTCCTACTAGTAGTTCTGTGAGCAGTAGAATTCTCTCCCATGTTATTATCGTTACTACAATCTTACTAGTAGTTCTGTGAGCAGTAGAATTCTCTCCCATGTTATTATCGTTACTACAGTCTTACTAGTAGTTCTGTGAACAGTAGACCTCCCTCCATGTTATTATCGTTACTACAGTCTTACTAGTAGTTCTGTGAACAGTAGACCTCCCTCCATGTTATTATCGTTACTACAGTCTTACTAGTAGTTCTGTGAACAGTAGACCTCCCTCCATGTTATTATCGTTACTACAGTCTTACTAGTAGTTCTGTGAACAGTAGACCTCCCTCCATGTTATTATCGTTACTACAGTCTTACTAGTAGTTCTGTGAACAGTAGATCTCCCTCCATGTTATTATCGTTACTACAGTCTTACTAGTAGTTCTGTGAACAGTAGATCGTCCTCCATGTTCTTATTGTTACTACAGTCTTACTAGTAGTTCTGTGAGCAGTAGATCTCCCTCCATGTTATTATCGTTACTACAGTCTTACTAGTAGTTCTGTGAACAGTAGATCTTCCTCCATGTTCTTATTGTTACTACAGTCTTACTAGTAGTTCTGTGAACAGTAGACCTCCCTCCATGTTATTATCGTTACTACAGTCTTACTAGTAGTTCTGTGAACAGTAGACCTCGCTCCCTCCGTGCTCTTGTTGTAAATAAATTATAATAATATCTCTTTAGATTTCACGTTGAAATATCTCTTATAATTTCTCTTTGGATTTAAACTAAATATTCTTCCTTGGTGATCAAGTTTGATAGAATCCGATTGAATACTATATTCATTAGTTTATTATTTCGATATAGAATAATCGTTTTTAACGTGTTTTAATGCGTCAATCTTGAATACATGTAAAAAAATTAAAATAGACGTAAAATAGCTAACATTGATTGATTACCTAGAATTTTGCTTGCTATAATCTACTAAACAAAATTTGGTGACCTGGTGGTCTAGGGGTAAGGTGTCAGACTTCTATGCTGGCGGCCAGGGTTCAATCCTCGGTCCCGGCACAGATTTATCTGATTTCCAAACCCTTCCTTCACCTCTCACAAGATATCTTGTGAATGTTGGGAATGCCAGGCCTCCACCGTGGTTCGGATTCCACGTTAAACTGTAGGTCCTTCATTTCATCTCAAAATCACCCTACCACTACACATTAGCGTAAGTGCGTACAACCCGAACGGTTAGTAAGACGCGGTGCTAATAATAATAATACTAAACAAAAACTTTTGAGTAGCTAGCATATTATTGAAACAGACAACCAGTTTGAGAAATTATGTAATATACTGTTCCTACATCGTTTGGACTCGTTTCATAAAAGTTGGTCAAAGCATTTGATAGCTATATCTAAACAATTGATCTATACAGACAGAAGATATTCCAAAAGTTCAATTCAAAACGGAACCTCTCTATACTCGGTCAATTTTTAGTATTAGTTTGTTTGAATCTTTATCACCCGCCTCGGTAACGTAGTTGGCTAACGCGCTTGTCGTGTTTAGCTCGACTGCTGAGGACGGGGAGATCGAGGTTCGAATCTCGGTCGGGTGAACTGGCGGTGGTTTTTCCTAAATGGTTTTCCACTCTCCCTCCATGCAAATGTGGGTTCACTTCCTCTAATTCAACCTTCCCAATTCCTAATCCATTAGCGTAATTAGTACTTAAAGCGTATAACCCGAACGGGTAGTAAGACGTGGTGCTAAATATTATTATTATTAATAATCATTATCATCTAAAATAACAACTTTAGACCACTTTATTTTTAAAGTAACTCTTCTAGCTGTCAGAAAAGACTCTTATAATTAACCATTCTATTTATTAAAATTAGACTCCAACGTGGTGGCGTCTTAACACTTTCAACCATAGCTGAAGGACATAGACAACGCGCTTCATCTGATGTTGCGGTGCGTATAGAAAGTGTCTGATTGCGTATTCCAGCGACGTCAAAGTATCAAAGCACGCGTCGAAAAGGACGTGTAAGAGCGCCTGATTTCATTACGCAATATCTAGCCACATGATTAGAGTTCGCAGGAGGTGAGGGGAGGGGGGATTCCGGCCACCCATATCTTGCGCGTGACCGCCATGTTGACGACGTCACGACTAGAGGAAGGCGCAATATATGACGGGTTATTACCAGTGTGTTTGAGGAAACTATTAAATCTCTCGAAACTTTCGGGAGTTGTATGGAATTTAGTTGGGGTGCAGTGGTTTTACAAAGTTAGTTGCCATGGCGACAGTGGTGGATCAATGGCTTATCCTTTCCTCTATAGGTGTTTAGCATAAAACCATACTTAAGTTAGTATGCTAGTAAGCAATGTTTAATTAAACACTGATCGTTAACTACATATAAAACAATTTATTATATCCATTGTAAATACTATCATTTAAGTCGGCATTTAGAGACAGCCTTTTAATCCAAAATTATCCCTGATAAAACCTAAGTAGTTCTTAATTGATTCTACTATTTTAGCATATTCCCAGTAGGATACATTTAAACTAGCTTAAAAATACTCCTTTTCAATATCATCAAACAGGCGTGGGGCTCTGAGTTGTTTCTAAGGCAAGAAGTCTTGATAGGACTGTACTAGTAAATCGTTTTCTCCCGTTCGGTTTCAAACCTTACCGATAAAGTCATTAAACACGCATTCGCTAGCTATATTATGTTTCTGTCTTGTCAAATAGGTAGTGAAGGGGATAGTAGGTGTGGATTAACTTTTAGGACAGTCTTGTACAAGTCATGCTAGAAACACATAATTAATATTATAGGCACCACCAAATCATTTTTTTAATTTATTTAATTCCTCTTAACCCTCCCTCCTCTCACACACTTACACATAAAAATTAATTATGCCCTCACTGATATTCAAAATGAGATATCTAAGAGTGGGCTAGTTGTCATAAAATCTATAACGCTTTGACATAGCTTGGCCATGGCAGAAGCCATCTATAATCAAATCGACTCTATCCGATGGTTAAAAGTCCTATTTATATTATGAGTGATTTATGCGTCATAACCATGTGTTCTTCAGATGTTTCTTTTGCTAGTTAGTTTCAATTTGGACATGTATGAAATATCGATAGTAGATGACCTTTTCTAAATTTTGACTAGTTGACATATTTACCCTCTCTAAAAATATAGTTAATTTTAATTCTCTTCAACTTTAGCTAAAATATTTATAGGCCTATTACATGATCTCCTAAAAGACATCAACAAACCGTCACCCGAGAATGCAAAGTGTTCTATCTCTCAAATTGTTAAATTTGAGATATTTGGTGTTTACGTTTATCTATAATGCACCTAGTTCACCTGCGGTGAAATTGAGGCTACTATATAATTACTTAATAAGACACAAACTCGAGTTTTTATCTAGTAACATTGGTTTTATACACAAGGTCGAACTTCAGTGCTCTTTTACACAAAAGTGAAAAATTGGACATAGAACACATGTATTTCTCGGGTGACGAAACAGACAATATGATAAAACTGGGCTTTAATATTTAACCATACTAGTAAAAAATAGGTTAAAGGGATACATAATTTATGATTGCTACCCAATTATATGATTATTATTGTTATTTTTATGCCAAATATTGCAGAATATCTGGGGCAGCCCTTCATATATCCTGTTTGTTGACGTAACGGAAAATCGTCAAATAATACGGGTCAGTAGTGTAGTGTGTTTTGCGTGTGCGTGGGTGGCATGTGTTTATATATACAACATAGTTCATCATTATGTACATACTTATGTGTGTATTCAAGCTACTTCATTGGTGCCAACTCATCCACATACAATAAATATATACTGTAGTACTATCATTACCCCACGGCCAATTGGGATGGCTGGTTTAGTACATATACACAAGCTTTCATAATATTTTGGAAACAACAAAAGAAAAATGTGGAAATCGTTTGGACAGGAATATTTTACGGGCTTTTGGGGACATTTATGGAATCTATTTATCCATCTTATTGTTCATCTCGCTCTCTCTATTTCTCTTACTATATATTATATATATGCATATCGTTAAAGTGTAAACATAAGTAATGATCAGGGCCCAAATTTTGATGACCTAAAAATATAATTTTTTTAATGACCAATAAAATAACCTAAAAATTCATCAAAGCAATTTCTTCAAATTTTCAGATATTACTAAAAATATGAACAAAAGATTCGTAATCAATGCACATGACTTAAGTTAAGCACGTTTTTTGCAAATGTAAACTAAAAATTATCCATGCAATTAAGTCTTTAATAACTAAACTCTTGCTTTGTTAAATATAATTTGATTTACAAAATATCTACTTCAGAAGTAATAGCTTTCGTTTACCAACGCAATCCTCTCCAGTTTAGTTGCAGTCTCACCAGGAATGAGTATTTTACAACCATACAAGCAAAAAGGATAAAAAGTTTATCGCCTAAATTATTTCATTATTCAGACAAATGTATGTTGTAAAAATGTATGCATTTATAAATTATTGATAGTATTTAAAAATATACTTATTCAACATGGATGTCTTAAAATGACTCAAAATTTCCTATAAATACCTGAAAAGGACTCTAAACGGATGAAAACCAATAACATATTAGCTAAATTCTATAATTACAAAAAATGACAAAAAAATACGGTACATTTCTACAAGGGAATCATGAACATAGTAATATATTATCAGCATTATATGTGAAGAATAAAAAAAATATATGTCATCAAAATACTGGCCTTGTTTGTGACTAAATAAATTATTGAGAGAGAAAAAAAATTATGAAAATGTATTTTCTTAACATGTAAAATTATTATCCTAGTTTGACGTAGAAATATTCAGGAAAATATAACATTTTGAAACATCAAAATAAAACAGTGTAGGCTTGAAATTTTTGAGAATCTGGGAAATGTTCTTATATCTTCACTATACATAATGCCCATTAATTATTCACCCGGTTATAAGCCTTAATAAATTTGATATTAAAGGAGAAATAGAAATCTGGTTCACTTAAATATTAACTGGGCTGTAGTAGTATACTTGAATAAAACAAAAATGTTATTTGTCGTGCTTTTGATTGCTGCAAACCCGTTTCAAGAAAGCTTCTAAAATAACACATATTTTATTAAGGTTTTATAATAGGGAGATGATTAATGTACACCTTTATAGCCTTATTTACATTTTGTTTTGTATATTACACAGATAATTGAGGATTTGTTTAAATTTAGAGATCTCTTTTAAGTATTATAGGGGTACAGGATAAAAAGGGGAGTTTTACTTAAATTAAGTTGGTGCTGCCATCTGTTAGACAATCGTGAGACCTTTTTAATGTACTTTAGATTATGATTAAAAGATCCTTCACCTCTGACAAGACATCTTGTAAATGTGGGAAATGCCAGGCCTCCACCGTGGTTCGTATTCCACGTTAAACTGTAGGTCCTTAATTTCATCTCACAATCACCACTACCATTACACATTAGCGTAAGTGCGTACAACCCGATTGGGTAGTAAGACGCGGTGCTAATAATAATAATAATAATAATAATGATTAAAAGATGTCAGTGTCATAATTAAAATATATTTTCTAAATAATAGTATCATATAATATATCCTTAAAGAATCTGTAAAATAAAGTTGTTATCCTAAAAAAAAAATGTTTGTATTGTGTATTTCCCCAATTCCCCCTTCCTCCCCTCTCCCCCCTGCCATACCCTTAAATGTATTAATGTACATATTATATTATATTTATGAGCTGATCTAATATCACGTATCAGCCATTTCAAGAAGTTTGATCTGCTATACCCTCAGACACCCCCCCCTTGCCCCCATCAGTAATTTCTTAACAGTTCATTTGTTAGCGGACTACAAAAGGTCACGGCCAATTGAACCCGAGCCAATTCCAAAGAGGCCTGTATCCAACCCAGGAAGCTCATTGGCTCTCAAAGTGAACTTTCATGCTAGCGCTCGAGATTATGATTATTATTATTATAATTATTATTATTATTATTACATCATTGTAAGCTAAGTGATACACTTAATTGGTGTATAAATGAAATGATGTAATTTACACAAGTGTACATTGTAGAAATGTTAATAGGCCTACATGTTTGTTTTGCTCCAAATTTTACAACGATTCTGACCATCCATATTTACCTATGCTAATGTTTTAGTACGAAAAAGGTAGATTTTGAAAAAATGCACCAGTATTTGAGTTGAGAGAGTTTATAAGAACAAACACCCTCATTACACTTGAGAATGATGAAAATGACATATTGTCTGCATGTAAATAGATGGAAATAACATGGTATTAAATCCATACCAATGATATTCAAACTGGGGTTCGTGTACCCTCGATAGTACTCAACGATATCTTAGAAGGGTACGTGAAATTTAGATATATTATATCATTTAAAACTTATAATTTTGAATGTGATTTATTTTAGATATATATTATAAAATATATTATAAAACTAGTGGTATGCACGAATAACTTTGTGGTATAATAGTAGAAGAGAAATTAAATCTGGAGCTACTCGGACAAGAAATATTGGATACCGCTTATCTAGACATCTTTACCATATCGTATCGCTCATTAGGTGATAAAAATTAAAAATTACAATAAAAAATCATTACAAATGTTTTCAATAATGTTTTATTATTTTCTTGTAAATCTGGTAATAAAATAAGACGAGGTTTTCTTTTAGATCGCCATACTTATCTTTGTACAATACTTATATTTACGTTAAAAACTGATGTCTAGTTTTAGACACAATAGCTTTAAATAAATATGTACTTGACCTCTTCATACAAAGGATTTGAAATTGTATCTTTTTAAGAGATAAATTTAAGAAACTTGTATTAATCATTGGAAGGCTTGTGATGTAAATATTAATATACAATCAAGACTCCCACTTTAAAATAACGTCTTTGTCAAAAAGTTATAGAATTGTCTGAATGTAATAAGATTTTTTACTCAAACATAAAATTTATTTTGTTATTCTATTCATATTTTCTTGCAGGTCAAAGCAATTAACCTCAGTTCATCCAACAGCTTTAATTTTTCTCTCTCTCACCATTTATTCAAATTGGTGTGTTAAAAGGGAATACAAATTATTTTGTTCTGCTATATTTTTTATTTCACTTCAGCTTAGAATTAAATATAAATAAAGTCTGTAATCACACATAATCGAAGTTAACTTTTTTATGAACTTTTACAATCATATCACTTAGCACTTAAACTAATTAAAATATATATGTAAATTATGATGTGTGTATAAGTTTTATAAAAAAAACTAAAACTTTTAAAAATACAGTATATTTACTTCAAACTTGTATAAAACAAATAATTGCTGTCATATTTTATACATTACAAAAGCAAATACAACATTATAACTAGGGAGGCTTTAATCGAACACTTCAAAATATACAAAAACTATTCAACAAGAATTTTTAATCACATTTTTTTTTTCAATTGGATCAAAAATTATCTATTCAGTAAACCTGAGATCAATAATTTGAAATGTTAAGATGAAACATTAGCGATTTAATTTTTAAATATTAATAGATGTAAAAACTATGTAATTTGTACAATGTATACGCATCTATATTAAATGGAGCCAACTATATAATAGTTTCGATCATTTTACGTTCATGTTTTTCCATGATTGCATTGATGTCTTATTAAGTTTAAATATATTTATAAAAGTCTTGGAATACATTATTTTTTAAATTCAAGGTTGATTTTTCTAGGCGAACTACAATTATTAACTATTAAGATGTTGACATCGATTCCGGTTCATCTAGACTTGACCTTGAACATTCCAAAACCTTACGGCGTCTTTACAACCTAGATTTCTTCCCCCACTCCCATACCCCCTACACCCCCTCCTCCCCCCAAAAAACCAAAACCATAGTGTAACTTAACTACAATCCGTACAACTCGTTTTAATTTTCGGTAAGTCAAATCAATAACGACAACTTGTAGTGTTTTTTTTTTAAGATAAATGTTCGCTGTTATGTTAACCAACATCTGCTTATGCTCCTGCGTACTGCTTGACGATCTTGGACCACTCTTTGGGATAGTGTCGCTGGATGTGAGATAGCGTGCGTTGAATCTGTCTCGTCTCTTCGGGAGTGCACTGGGGACACGCCCCTCTTAAGACTAGAGGGGCTAAGGCTGGAAAAAAAAAGGCAAACACTTAACTTTAAACAAGAACTGTATAATTTAAGTCATTATCTAAATTATAAAACACACTTTGGTAGCCAAATTTATCTAAAGCGTAAATATAACAACAGACGGGACTGCCGATGACGGGGAGATTGGAGGTCTGAATTTGTTAGTTCCCCCCCCCCTAAATGATTTCCCACTCGCCTTCCACGAAGATGCGGATAATACTTGGTGTCATCCCCGAAATCGAGCTAAACCGACCATGTGGTCGCTATTCGTTGGTGAAGATAGTGCCAACCTGTGTGGAAATAGAGGGTGTAATGTGGTCAGCACAGCAAACTCTCCTTCCAATTAGTCTCAGTTTTATAGACCGGAGTCTTTTCCCATTCAAGTGGTACGATCCAGAGTTCCCGGGTTCGATCCCTGGCGCTTCCATAATTGTATGTGAAGCAGTAGATCTATAACGGAGTCAAGTGAATCTCGTGAGGACAAATGAGGAGCTACGAAGATGAGGCTGATTATACTTACTCTAAATTGTTTCCTATATTTTTCATTCCTGCTCGACTAGTGTAAATATTCAGATAGCCCAACAGGTAGTAAGAGGCTGTGATATTGATATTGACAAACAAATTTGAAATGGGCACACTAATGCTGTACTCACTCTTGAGTCTTCGACCGACAGGGTCACAGGGCGCTTCTCCAAGAGCACACTTGAGTTGTCTGCTCAGGTACCTCTTGTCACTCAGTGCGAGCTCTAGCTGCTCATCGGACACCTTCGCTCTCTTAGGGATTTCTTCCGACCGGCAAAGTAGCGCCGCGGTGGACAGACACACAACTAGGATCAAGTACGTGCGATTCATTTTCTTACTTCTTCTGTTTCGGGCTGTAGAGCAAAAGAAAAAAAAATCTCAACATTTTAACTCTATAGTATTTATCAGTGAAATACCCTTGATTATACAAAGGTAGGCAATTTGGAATCACAGCTGTAAGTAGGGTTGTCCTCACAAATTATATCAGGGGTCATTTATGGCGTAATCGGCACTAAGGTAAGAAAGAAAACGGTATTAAGGATGTTTAGGAAAAATATAAAAGAAAATTCCTGTAAGCATTAAATTATTGTATCATACTACAATCGCTATTATTTTATTGGTATTAATACTATCTACCAAAAATACTAACTGCAGATCACGTGACAACGTACAAGCAAATCAAGGTAGTTTTAATAACATAACATGCCATAGCATAAAGGTAGTAGCTAAACTATTGTTTTATATACAGTATTCAATATGGTATTATTTTGTCATGATAAATAACTTATTAGTACTGTCAATTGATATAAATGAAAATAAACTAAAGCTTAATTCCTTCCATGTTCTGTCCAAGGGTTCAAAAAATTAATAATTTGTAACCCGCTTCAGTGGTCTAATGGTCTAAGGCATCACTTCGTGATAGATTCTAATGCTGGAGACGGGAAGATCGGGATTATTTATGACTATAATCAATGTAATGTCTCCATCTTGTGTTTCAAGTTGATAAGCAGCTATGGAAGTGGTCTAGTGATTTGTGACGTCAATAGATAATTGAAATTGATGAATATCTGTAAAAGGACGCTACGTAACACCACTTTAATGAAGCGTTTGCAACAAAGCTGGGAAGAAATTGCACCGGATGAATTAATCCTGTGGTGGATTTTTTTTCAATAATATCATGAACTTATTTCGATTGTATCGTGTATTTTTGGTGATCCACGTTCAGGTGTTTTTGAGGATGTTTCTGCCTAAATTGTCTCACACTCTCCCTCCAAGCAAATGCTAAATTCAATCTTCATCATCCGTTACACATTTTCGTAACTATCACCGTGTTTTATTACTACATACATGTAACCTGAACGGTATAGCAGGCCGGTCTAACATTAGAATAACACATTAAGCGTGTCGCACAATGGATCGGATCAGAACGGAACGCATCGGAAATGTTTGACTAACTGCGTTTTAATAGAGACCCTAACAATGGATTGGATCGGATCGGATCGATCGGAAACGTCAGCATCGTACCGGGATGGAACGAATCGGTTTGCCAGGAGGGAATATTCTGACGGATTGGAAAGCTACAGTAGCCCCATGGCTTCTTTGGTGCTGATTGACAGCTCAAAGCTGACAGTTGACAGCTTTAAAAAGTTACCAGACCAAATTACGTATCCCTAGGCCGAACCAGATGATCTGCAAAAACATGTGTTTAGCATCTGTCACTTCTGACAGTCAGAATTTAACACATGTTTAGCATCTGTCACTTCTGACAGTCAGAATTTAACACATGTTTTTGCAGATCATCTGGTTCGGCCAAGGGATACGTAATTTGGTCTGGTAACTTTTTAAAGCTGTCAACTGTCAGATGTAAGCTGTCAGCATCAAAGAAGCCATGGGCACTCGCGTTCAGTTTAAATCTGGTGATGTTCGTTTCATTTTCCTCAACAATTTTTTCTTACTAAAAAAAAGTCTTTGGGGGTAGAAATAATCAATTTAGTTCAACAGAGATTGATAACAATCATTGTTATTATGACTGTGCTATGAAGGAAAACGCATGTGAGGAAATCTAGGAAACTTTATGTTGCATTTACTGATTGTCGTGCACGTAAAGTATTTTTGAAGCCACTTCTTCCTCCTCTTCTTTGGCATCGGCATCAATGCGACCACTATTGTCTGCTCTTCACTGGTGCTATCACTCACTATCACCAAATCATTAAGATTTAGGTAACCTCTTTTGGTTGCTGTCTTATGGTTAACATAGATTGAGGGTGACCTGGTGGTCTAGGGGTAAGGTGTTGGACTTCTGTGCTGGGGGTCCGGGTTCAATCCTTGGTCCTGGCTATATTTATCTAATTGCCAAGACGTGTGTTAATCACTCCTTGTGAATGTGTAGAATGCCAGGCCTCCAACGTGGTTCGGATTCCACATTAAGCTGTAGTTCCTCCATTTCATCTCACAATCACTCTACCATTTCACATTATCGTAAGGCGTATAACTCGAACGGGTAGTAAGACGTGATGCTAATAATAATAATAATAATAATAATAATAATAATAATAATAATAATAAACATAGATTTAATTCCAAGCCAGTGTGAGGACAAAACTCCTTTCCATTCGTAGGATTATGATTCCGACTGTTCCGATACGATTCGGTGTCCGGCAAGCTTTAGACCATTCGGCCATTGAAGTGGGTTGAACAATTGATTAGAAGACTCATTATCTACAATTTATTTAAAATATTTTCAATAATATCGATTAATATTGATAACTTATTTAGATTTTCCCCCCCAATGGTGTCCATGTGTGTGTCCGTATACCCAATAACTTATAAACTAGTTGATAATATTTACTAAGCTCATTACACTTTTAAACACTCATCTCATCACATATTTTTATTTTGGTACTCAGGTATTTAAAGCGGATGAAGTCTTCTCATGGGTGCGTTTTTACTTAATAGCTATGTTTTAGATTCAAAACTGTATTCTTCTGAATATAACAATTGCATTAAAAACAGAAGTGATTTCAAAGAAATATATACAATAGTTACCGACTGTAGCTTTAGGGTACCAAATAGGTTTGAAAATGTACGCTCAAATCGGTCATAAAAGGTATAGTCTATATGCCTATGTTTTTTTTTAAAAGGGTTGTACAATACTGTCCCACCACGCTCGAACACTTTAGAGAGTGTGTGAGCGTGTAATGGATAGAAGAATGAATAAATTGTCATTTTTGATCGACAAAACCTTTCATTTACAATCAGTTGAACACTAACAAAAGCTTCTATATATTTATCGAGGGAAGGGGTGCAAAAAAAAAAAAAAAAGAGGAAACATCAGAAAAATAACAAATGCAAAATAAGCGCACAATCCAACTTGAAAACTTTCTATGGGGGGGGGGGCGAGAGGGGGGTCCTGTCGTTGGTATATTTGTTAAATAATGATTTTGAGTGAAATAGTTCGAAGTTTCAAAATTAAGTTCACTGTATCCTGTGCATATTTATAAATAAAACTTCATCTGTGGTACTAAACGCTAATCTCATCAAATCTGGTAAAGTAGGGGGATCGAATCCCGGTTGGGTGATAGTGGTTTTCCCTGATTTTTTTTTTTACACAGCCCCTTCACATAAATGCGGGTACAATCTATCTTAAATCTGCAATGGTAGCCTCATGGTATAAGGCGTCACACTCTTGTTGGACTAGACTGCCGATGACAGGGAGATCAGTGTTCGATCCCGGTGCGATGTACTGAAAGTAGTTTTTTCCTAAATGTCAAAATTTATGCCCCCCTCTCCACCCCCCCCCGCCACCCCCCTTCAGTTGTGGAGTGTGTGGGTCCATATCTTTGCCATCGATGGTTAGTTAAGACACAGTGCGTGAAAAAAAATAGTATATAAAATTTTAAACCATCTTGTGTATTTTATATTCATTTTAATTTTTTTTATATCATTTTTTTTTTTTTGCTATCTATTATCTCATTTAGCTCGATTATATGTTGTTTATTTCCAAATCGTTCCCTAAAATTCTAAATGTTCTCCATCATAATGGATTCGTGCAAGCAGAGATTATTCGCAAGCTAGACCGTCACGCTTTAAGCGGAAACCGGTCAGAGGCCACCGGAAGAGCGTGATGGACTAGCAACAGATTTTCCGACTCATCTCAATCCTCCTCACCCCCCACCCCTGCGCTTTATTAACATCCGTTTATAGAGACGGATAACGTATGAATTATACACATCCTTCTCCTGACCCTCTCCTAGAGTAAAGCCTGATGGGGAGTACGTTATCATCAGATTCAATTATTTACGTCTCATTGAATCGGGAAGTCCATGTTTAGCGGCGGAAAATAATTCACGTTATTTCTATAATATGTTTGCGAACCACTTCGGTGGTTGAATAGTCTAAGGCAGCGTTCGGCAATCTTTATGAGCCCTGACCGACTTACAGACTTATCAAAAGTCCTAAGATCCCCCCTTTTGTTTCTCCGATAGCCTCTACTTTAATTATTTTTTTCTCATCTATGCAATATTATATTTATTAATTAAATTCTATCTTCCCTTGAATATATCTCTCCCCACCTTTTTTTAGAAAAAATACATAAAATATGTTTTTTTTTATATTCAATTATTTAAATTTCTTCTAAAATATTGGTCATAGTCAAATATTATTTGAAAATATTTTGATATATTTGCTAGTTAAAAAGACTCAAAAATACCGGCTTTTAATAAATGATGTAGTTTTTTTATGTGATCGACCAGTTAGCAGAGTTTATCAAACTGTGAGATGCACCTCACTGGTAAGGTACGAAAAATAGTTATATCTTTGAATCAATTTGTTCTATTCCTCCGAATTTAAGTTCTGCTTGGACTAAACGTTTTGTTTTGACAAGTGAAGCAATAAAAACATTATCTTATTTTCATTAAATTTACATATCTGTATGAAATATATTCCTTCGCGATTACGGCTATAAGGACTATAAAAACCAACTGGCAGATACTATGCAGTCTGATTTTCATAGGAAGAACCTTATTTGAGAACAGGAAACTAAAGGTTACCGCAATGGGGTGAATAAAATTATTACAACTATATTTGTATTCCTAGTTTGTTTAGTTGATAATGTAAACTAAATACAGTAGTCTGTCTATGCGAAAATATTCTTGGATGTTTTGATAATTGCTTGGTTACTAAATAAAATTAAACATATTATTATTATTAGCACCGCGTCTTACTAACCGTTCGGGTTCTACGCACGTACGCTAATATGTATTGGTAGGATGATTGTGAGATGAAATGGAGTACCTACAGATTAACGTGGGATCTGAACCACGGTGGAGGCCTGGCATTCCACACATTCACAAGTTGTGATTAATACAAGTCTTGTCAGAGGTGAAGGAAGGGTTTGGTAATCAGATAAATCTGTGCCGGGACCGGGTATTGAACCCCGGACCTCAAGCACAGAAGTCTGACACATTACCCCTAGCCCACCAGGTCACCCAAATATATATTTTAGAATGCCCAATTTTAGTGACCTTCAATCAATGTTGGTGTTCAAAAGTGGGCTTCCAATAAAAATCAAGAGTTTACAAATTATACTCGACTGTATTTAACACCTATAAAAGGTGATACATCTGACACCTTCACTCAGTCGGTAGCATGTCTGTCTACTGAGCTAAGGACCTTGGGTTTGATTCCCGACATGGCCGAAAAATGTATAATGGATAAAAAATTTGTTTACACTTTCACAGTGATGAATTAATGGCTGGGGACAGGATACTGTGCCTGTCCTAGTATTAAGTCAGATGATAAGGCATATGAATCTATGACAGGCCTAGCCAGCCGACAGTGAAAAACATATGGCTTGAAAAAAAAAAGTGACTCGGGCCACATGGTGTAAATAGCGATTGATGTAAAAAAATACTGATCTTATCTATGATAGGAAAATACACCGTAAATATCTGTATGCATAGTACCTAATGCCGTTCTAATTTTTATATAAATAGTATTCATGTATTCTAATCTAGTGCATCCAATAAAAAAATTAATTATTGTCGGTAGCTTTTAAAAATTCAATTATATCTTATAGTTAACCATTATTATAAAAAATATATCAGAAAATATTGTAATCAATGCACACATTTTATATTTAATTTTTTGTTTTAATTTTATCATTAAAGCGTATTTAAAATCTTTTGATGGTGAGGTTTAATCACAACAAACAATATTCAAGTTAAGGACTGATAGCAAAAGTTTGGAATCCCTGGTCTAAGGTATCGCTCTCGTAACAAACTTGAGATCAGGGTTCTAATCCCCGTCGATTATACCTAGGTTGGTGTTCTGCATGGTTTCCCTCTCTCTCTCTCTCTCTCTCTCTCTCTCTCTCTCTCTCTCTCCAAGGTAATACGAGTACAATTCCTCCAACACATTATAATAAGTACTTTGTCAGGTTTTAAAAAGCCATATAAAATTAACTTTACATGAAATTAAATGTGAAAAGTTAAGCTCAAATGTTGAAGCACAACCTTAAAACACTTCGTTTTACCATGAGCGCGCATTCTCTGTTAATATTTATTGATATTTCTTGTTATTTATAATAAAATAAATACTTTATTATGCATAATGGTTTTAAATACTACCTATAAATGAAAGGATTTAAAATTCAAACAAAAAGTTACAATCAAACATTAAGTGCTTTTAATTTGTCCAACGATTACCATCATATTTTTTTATTATTATTGGGTGGTACGTATTTTTATAGATGGTGAATACTGTAACGATGTATGTTCTTAGACTATATTTTTAAAATTAGTTTTTAAAACAAGGATATATAATACTTAAGAATTAAAATATAATACGATGTAAGCATAAACATTTTAATTAGATTTAATCGTACTCTTTATAATTATCTTTTAATCACCAGGAAAAATTATTAAATAAAGTATATTTTCGGATAAAAACTGCATGCTTCCATTTAATTTACATGGAACTGAGGAATGCAGGAAATAAAAAATTATAGTAGGATTTTCGTAGGAAAACAATTTAAAAAATACATTTTACTATATTATCCATATTACTCGATAGGTATTAATAGTGTGTATCAAAAGTGGCATTTGCAGATCACTTGAATTGACGTATGAAAAAAATAAAATTGTTTTAATAACTTTTGAAGCTATCGGATAATAAATGTTCTTCCTACAAGAACACTACTATATGTATCATTCCTTTCCTTTAAAGTAAATGTTAAAATAAAACAACGTAATCTGGTAATGTTGTTCCTAAAACGAATTAGATTAAGTCTATTATACCTAGATTCACTCCTACTTAACTAAAAAAGAACACATATAAACAAAACGTCCTCCGTTAAACTTGTTTTTGAATTAATCTTATATCCAAAAGGGGTGACGCTTAAAAACATGTAAATAGTTCTTGCAGACGAGATGTAAGCCTTAGGGTCCGTGCATTTACATTCACAGAAAGATCGTCGTAACATCCTAATGAGCGTGTTTGTTAAAACACTCCTTTATTTGGTTGGTTCAGTTTCCGGTAGTTCCTTAGCTTAGATTTCCTTTTGTTGTTTTGTAACGCCGGTGGTGCAGTCTAGCGGAAGGAGGTCCCAACTAATCACAGACAGGATTATCGAGGGAAGCATGATCATATCCTAGGGCGATTTCATTCCCTTGGGACGTTAAATAAACAATCAACCCTCTTTTTCCCTTCACCTTCTCCGTCCCCCCGTCCCCCCCTCTACCTTTTAACTTTATCATCCACTTTAGCCTCACATACATAGACGTATAAATAAATAGACTACAAATAATTATAATAAAATCCTATGGATGTTCGAAAATAAAGTACTAAGGAAGGAATAGATTTTTTGTCCGAAAAGGGATAAAGATAATAATAATAATAATTATTATTATTATTATTAGCACCGCGTCTTACTACCCGTTCGGGTTATACGCACTTACGCTAATGTGTAGTGGTAGGGTGATTGTGAGATGAAATGAAGGACCTACAGTTTAACGTGGAATCCGAACCACGGTGGAGGCCTGGCGATAAAGATAATTGATGGGGGATGTTACATAATGATGAGTGAAATGCACTGAACTCACAACATATGTTGTTAGCATAATCAAACCTCGCAGGTTACTGTGGGTAGGACATAAAGCACGAATGGAAGGATCCATAACCTGAGTCATGTTTAAGGTATAGACTGTCAAACCAAATGGGAAGAGACCTTTGGGAGGACCTAGACACAAATGGGAGGATAACATTAGAACGAACCTGAAAGAGATATAGTGTAATAAGGAGGACTGGGTATAACTAACTTAAGATAAGGATAGGGTGTAATGAGATTGACTGGATATAACTAACTCAAGATAGGGATGGCGTGTAATGAGGTGGACTGGATAGAACTAACTCAAGATAGGGATAGTGTGTAATGAGGTGGACTGGATAGAACTAACTCAAGATAGGGATAGTGTGTAATGAGGTGGACTGGATAGAACTAACTCAAGATAGGGATAGTGTGTAATGAGGTGGACTGGATAGAACTAACTCAAGATAGGGATAGTGTGTAATGAGGTGGACTGGATAGAACTAACTCAAGATAGGGATAGTATGTAATTAGCTGGACTGGATAGAACTAGCTCAAGATAAGGATAGAGTGTCATGAGGTGGACTGGTTAGAACTAGATCAAGATAGGGATGGTGTGTAATGAGGTAGACTCGATAGGCCTATTTCAAGATAGGGATGGTGTCTAATGAGGTGGACTGGTTAGAACTAGATCAAGATATGCGGCGTAGTTTTATAAGCGTGGCAATTAACTCTCGAGTTCATAACGCCATACCCAGAGTTAAGTAAGCACTAACAAGCCTTGCTAAAACAAATATGGCGTTGATGTGGAACATAGCTGTTAATATGCGTGTTATATTAGTTTATGCCCATAATAGCTGAGGCAGTCGTTATCGTCAATTGAAACGGTAGCCTGAGGTTTAGGGCAATCAACGGTCATTCACTTTAACCAAAGTGACGTCACTAGTGCTTTCGTTAATTACATTATATCCTGTCCCGATGGCTCAGCTGGAAAAGGGTCTCGACAACGCTGGCTGGGCTCACAATAATACTGATGAAGAAATTTTCTGGTTTAAAAAAACAGGTCTATTCTTTATCTAACCGCTAGCTTCAGTTGTGTAGAACCAAGAGTAGTGATATGGTTGTAAGTGTGGTCGTAAGTTGTGTATTTGTATACTTTATGTGTTTAGTGTATCACGTCTTAACGCTAACTGGGGTTATGAAAATAATTATACTAATGAGTAATGTACAATTGAATGGAAATAGTACGTGCATTTGTGCAAATAGATAAAAGAAAACGATCTAGAGGTAAAAAATGGTGACATATTGATGGAGTATTGCTAGGGCACATAGTTTTTTTTTTCTTCTAAGAAATGTACCTGGGATATGTTTTCACTCAATTGGCCTCCTAAGGTTCCATCATCGCCACTGGTTACAACGCATTTTTGTATTCATACTAACTACTGTTTGATTTGCTTACTCTATACTCGTGGCTGAGCTGATATTAAAAGTAAAATAATGACTTTATGGTACAGACCTTAAAAAGAGTTCGATGGGAAAGTGGAATATTTCCATGTCATACCCTGATCTTTTACTAGGAGGGGATGGAGGGGTTCAATCTTTGGTGGCTTGTGGTGAAGTCTACCCATGGGATCTATGGATCTAGAATCTATATTTTACAAAGACTCATCTTGAAGTAATTTAAAGTGTTTTAAAATATATTAATTGAAGCTATCGGTGAAATGCGTTTTGTAGGACTCCAATAGTCTACTAGCCTAGAAACCACTTCAGTGTCCGCATGGTCTAAGGTGCTACTCTCGCAATATACTAGACCACCGATGAATGGGGAGATCTTGGTTTGATCCCAGTTGGACGTAATGAGGGTGGTTTTCTTAAAACGTTTCCCAATCTCTTTCTACAAAAATGAGGTTACATTTCCTGTAAATGCAATACTTCTCAGCCCTAGCCCACTGATGTAATTAATTTATAAGCGTATAACCTTAATGGGTGGTAAGACACATCGCTAAAAAATAAATTCTATCATAGGCTTTGAGTAAACAAACTTACTAAAAATATTTCCTTAAGTACTAAAATTTGATAGCTTGCTCAAAACTTTTTTTTTCCCCAAAATATTTTCACTCAGAATCATTTAAAAGCATACTGAAGGAAAATAATGTGAGAAAAAATCAGTTTTTTTAACCACTTGGTGACCTGGTGGTCTTGGGGTAAGGTTTCAGACTTCTGTGCTGGCGGCCGGGGTTCAATCCTCGGTCTCGGCACAGATTTAGCTGATTGCCAAACCCTTCCTTCACCTCTGATAAGACGTGTATTAATCACAACTTGTGAATGTGGGGAATGCCAGGCCTCCACCGTGGTTCGGATCCCACGTTAAACTGTAGGTCCTCCATTTCATCTCACAATCACCCTACAATTACACATTAGCGTAAGTGCGTATAACCCGAATGGGTAGTAAGACGCGGTGCTAATAATAATAATAATAATAATAATAATAATTTAACCACTCAAACCGGAAGTTATGCTGGAGTTTTATTCTAGAGTTTAAGTGCCCCCCCCCCCCCCCCCCCACGATAATGTAAACACCTTTTCCCACGAATGTCACTGAAAGGTTTTGTTACAGTATCAACGCAAGGATTAACATCATCAGGTTGTTGTTTTCTAATGTCAAACATAAAAGTTTGTGTGAGCGTGTGTGTGAGCTATCGAAAGATAGAGGGAAACTACGGTTGTTATGCCTCTACCTCTAATGGAACTGTTATTTTATTACATTGTTATTATGAAGAGGAAGGTGGGAAGAGAAAAAAAATCATCTGTGTAGCGATCGCGTTGAAATAGAAAATTTACGAATATAGAAGAAAAATGTGTCTTCTACAGAGATATTTTTAATATTAAAAGTAATAATAATAATATAGGTTTGTACACGGGTCACCACAAAATATGTTATTAGCCTCATAAACACAAGATAAGATTCAAAGATGTGAGTAAATCTTATAATGAAGATAGATGAGATTAGTCTTCATCAAGAAGATGAGCAGTCCAATCTAAAACAGACAGCTATATTTTGAATTTGGATATTTAAGTTCAATAAACGACTGACTTCACTCGCGAGTGAAATGAGATTTCTGTGAAGCAGGATCAGTGTGACAATTAAATTTGACAGGATGATAAATGAGAGAGTAAGAGGAACAGTAAAGAAAGAGATAGTCCAGGACAGGATAGAGAAGGTACTACTAAGGTGGTATGTGAGAGGAATGGAGAGGGAAATGAGAGAGGAAGAGGAATATTAGAGGAAGAGCCAGTCCAGGACAGGAGAGCGAAGGTACTACTAAGGTGGTATGTGAGAGGAAGAGGAATATTAGAGGAAGAGCCAGTCCAGGACAGGAGAGCGAAGGTACTACTAAGGTGGTATGTGAGAGGAAGAGGAATATTAGAGGAAGAGCCAGTCCAGGACAGGAGAGCGAAGGTACTACTAAGGTGGTAGTGAGAGGAAGAGGAATATTAGAGGAAGAGCCAGTCCAGGACAGGAGAGCGAAGGTACTACTAAGGTGGTATGTGAGAGGAAGAGGAATATTAGAGGAAGAGCCAGTCCAGGACAGGAGAGCGAAGGTACTACTAAGGTGGTATGTGAGAGGAAGAGGAATATTAGAGGAAGAGCCAGTCCAGGACAGGAGAGCGAAGGTACTACTAAGGTGTATGTGAGAGGAAGAGGAATATTAGAGGAAGAGCCAGTCCAGGACAGGAGAGCGAAGGTACTACTAAGGTGGTATGTGAGAGGAAGAGGAATATTAGAGGAAGAGCCAGTCCAGGACAGGAGAGAGAAGGTACTACTAAGGTGGTATGGCCATGTGAGAGGAATGGAGAGGGAAAGGATGACAAGGAGGATGTTGAATATGAGAGGATGACCAAGGTACAGATGGCTGAAGGGAGTAAGGGGAGTGTGGAGGAGAGAGGAGAGGACTGAGCCAAGGTGGAGGGAGAGAGGGGGTGGGAGGAAAGAAGGTGGTGGAGAGGCTTATGTTCCAAACAGCCCCAGCTAATATATTAAATGATAACTCATTATGCTAGATATGGCTTCGAGTGTGTTTTAGTCATAATCTTAACGCCACGACTTTGTTGTATCATTGTTTTTATACTTTTTACTTGCTTACTCCATGGCATTAGGAACTTGATAGCTCATATCAAACTTACAAAAGTACGTAACCTATCTTTATCTCGAGCTAGTTATATCCAGTCTACCTTAGAATATTTGTGTTTTATGTGTGTCTGAAACCAAAAAAAGTTTCTTTTACATTTATATTTGTCCCTATGTCTGTCTGACTGTCCTGTCCACATATTTAAAACGGTTTGGTGGATTTTGTTTAAACTTTATATTTAATTAGATCTTGTAGGGTTATACTCGATGTTTTTTTAACCCTAGCCCTCAAATTAAGGGTAGCTTACTTATAAGTTTTTTTTTAATTCAAATTTTCTAAATTGCTATAATAGTTTTTTTTATTTTTATTTATATCTGTGAAATATTGGACATGACAACAAAACACTATACTTTTGTTTTGGGGAAATTAGTTTATGTGTAATTTATTAATAGTGGATTAATTTTAATTTTTTAGGAAATAGGTCTAGTGATTTGGTTTAAAATGGGTATTTGTTCTTTTTTTTTTTACATAATAAATATATATTTGGTTTTCTAAAGAAAAAAAGTATGTCAAATGTAGTTAACTAATAGTTTATTTTTTTAAACAATTAAATTTTTGAAAATAGATTTACTGGTTGGTTTCAAAATTAGTATTTGGAGACTATTTTATATGATAATAAATAAAGTTTGTTGTATTTCCCTATAGTAAAATAATTTAAGTCTAGTTTACTTGTGACAAGTTTAAAAAATGTTAAATATTTTGAAACTGGTCTTTAAGATGGAGTTCAAAATGGGTATCTGGGAATAGTTTTACACTATAAATAGAAATATAGTTTTATTCCTTACAAACATAAATATTTTAAAAGTTAAATATAGTTTATAAATAATTTATTTTTCAAATTATTTTTCCAAGCCTTAATACATTATGAAAAAGTTCGTACGAATGTGTTGTACATTTATTTTTAATTAAAATAGTGTACGAATCAGTTTGTTTCGTGACTTAGCCCCTTCTCGTTTCAAACCTATCTAACGGGTTGTTGGGGGGTGGAAGGGGGGGTTATAGATGGCCACTTACAGACAGGTGCGATCTTGTTATGGGTGGGGAAGAGGAGGTGTTGGAAGGGTGTATGTAGGTGACGTGATAGGTGCTGGGGGAGGACACTTTGTTTTGTTCATGGGGACATGTCCTAGCAGGAGAACATGGGATTAGAAGAGGTAGTTCGCATGTTCATAGACAACAAAAAATATTCTCCACGTTAAAATCAGTCTTGTATTATATCATCGGTGTGCTTCCCTGAAAATTCGGGATAACTCTTAGGTCAGGGGTCAGGATCCTTTTTAGTATTATTATTAGCACTGCGTCTTACTACCCGTTCGGGTTATACGCACTTACGCTATTGTGTAATGGTAGGGTGATTGTGAGATTAAATGAAGGACCTACAGTTTAACGTGGAATCCGAACCACGATGGAGGCCTGGCATTCCCCACATTCACAAGATGTCTTGTCAGAGGTGAAGGAAGGATTTGGTAATCAGATAAATCTTTGCCGGGACCGAGGATTGAACCCCGGCCGCCAGCTCAGAAGTCTGACACCTTACCCTAGACCGCCAGGTCACCAACCTTTTTAGTAGTGTTGTGCCAAAGTAGTATTGCAAAGTCGCTAAACGTGCCAACCACCCACCCAAATCGTTTGTGTATTTATACTAGTTAGCTAGTACAGCTATTGAAACACATTTAAGTTGATCTTGTAAAATGTAAAAGTAGAAACATGTTTCTAAATCGAATATATTAAACAACTACTGTTTCTACAATATTTACTGATTTTTCCGATTTATATTAAAATATTAAGTACAAAAGCTATAAATGTTTTTTTGCAACATTTATGTTCTGAAGACATTAGTTTGAAATTTTGAAACAAAACAATTGAATCATTGAAATACACGCTGTTCTTAAAATAATATTCAAATGAATGGTTTTAATTAAAAAATAAAGGTTTTCTATTATTTGTATTCAAATCGCTTAGCGTGACACTATTGGCACGCGTACCGTAGGTTATCGACCCCTGTCTTAGGTACTAGTTTTCAACCGAATTACAAAACTATTTTTTTTTAAATCGGTGCATCTTACATCTTCTTCAGTATGTATGCATACATGATAATTACTGTAATGGGGTACGGATTATTAGGAAGGAAGTATTTTAGAGGTAATTTATTTGGAAGGAGAATGGAAAATTATTTATAAAAAAGAGCCCACCTAAAGTAAACCTGACTGTAATTTGAACCCTGATCTCCCAACCATAAATAGGCCAGTCTGTAAACAATATTGACGCCTTTGATCATTCGGGCACCGTAGTGGCTAACTATTTAATTGATTGTATCTGTACTTAAATAACGGACGATACTTATAAATTTAGGATTTGTATGTGAGTAATTTATTTCAAATATATTAGGGCGATAAGTTTTCAAATAAAATATTATTATTATTATTATTATTATTATTAGCACCGCGTCTTACTACCCATTCGGGTTATACGCACTTACGCTAATGTGTAATGTTAGGGTGATTGTGAGATGAAATGAAGGACCTACAGCTTAACGTGGAATCCGAACCACGGTGGCGGCCTGGCATTCCCCACATTCACAAGATGTCTTGTTAGAGGTGAAGGAAGGGTTTGGTAATCAGATAAATCTTTGCCGGGACCGAGGATTGAACCCCGGCCGCCAGCATAGAAGTCTGACACCTTACCCCTAGATCACCAGGTCACCGACAATAAAATATTACTGACCAAGTGGAGCGAGGTCCTGTTTTAAAACGACCATTTAGTATTTCGTCTCTTGTCTGTTCCACGATTACTGGCAAACGTGTGAACCAATTTTGACGAAATTTAACAGGTAAATTCTTTGAATCTAGGCCGAACAATGTGTATATGTTTTTTTAATGCTGACATTTATTGTGAAACTATTGTCTCAAGATACGTGAGCAAAGGTTATATATTTGTATTATTTAGGTAGGGGGTTGTAAAAAGGCTGAATTTCAACGTACACACGACTTTTATACTAATTTTATTTAGCACCGCGTCTTACTACCCACTATGGTTATATGCTTATGTACTAACTACGCTAAAGGTTCTAAGGATTATTGGATTATTTATGGGAAGTGTATCCGAATTTTCGTAGAGGGAAAGTGGAAAAAAAATTTGGAAAAAAACACCGTCAGTACACTCGACTGAGATTCGAACCTCAATCTTTCCATCATCGGCAGTTAAGTCTATTCTGAGAATAGCGCTATAGACCATGGAGCCACCGAAGCGGGTAGCATATTTATTAAAGGTTAGGGAAAATCATTTTGTAACAATGTTTTTTTATTTACTTTTTCTAGGTTAAGCTAATATGAGCCTAGTAAGAAAAAAGTGTTCATTTAAACATGCCTGGAACCTTCATTAATTATATATCTTATGTATTTCCGTGTAAAATATGTAGCTAATTAACTTAAAGAAGTGTTTTAATATACCAAGGGAAAATTGTTTACCTCATTTTTTTTATTTTTTTATAAAATCTTTTTGGGTACTTAAGATAAATGTTTATGAATGAAGAGGTATGCAACCTAAAAAAAAGTTTGAAAAATGCTTTACCAAAGCTTAAATAGGAAGGTCGAACCCGAAAAAATTTGAAGTTATATAGTAATACGCTACATCGGTGAGTAGGTGTCAAATACTTTTGTATTATTTAAGACAATGAATACGTGTGCGATTTAATCAAATCGTCGTCTGCTTAGAAATATAATCCATTAGTATTCTTTTTATTTAGTCGAGGGAATATTATTATTAGATATAATCAAATTACATCTGATCATTATTCAGATAATGACCGTGATCCATAAATTTAAAGAAATTAAGTGGTAACCTGAAAGCGGGAATTGAATTTGGAAGGTCAACATGACACGTCAATGTCCTGCTATTGCGCTATTAGGTCATGTTCACATTATAACATTGGCTCACTGCCTTAAATAATTAATTGACTAATAACGAACTTGGAACACGCTCGATTATAAACTGCCGATAATAATGGCGTCTATAACAGTACAGGTGTTTATTCTAGCGGATATTTCAAGGGGTGAATGGTCTTTTAACGGTGAAGTATATTCAGTGTGCATATATTATGTTGGCTTTTGCGGAAGTAATGATTTTCTTTACCCATTAATTACTACCCTATACTTTAAGAGCATTGTTTTAGAGGACAGTTTGTTAATTAATCAATTAAATATAATATGTTAAAATCAGTTTTATCTTTGTTTGATATAATTTTTAAATAATGTTATATTTTTTATTATTATTATTATTATTATTATTATTCGCACCGCGTCTTACTACCCATTCGGCTTATACGCACTTACGCTAATGTGTAATGGTAGTGTGATTGTGAGATGAAATGGAGGACCTACAGTTTAACGTGGGATCCAAACCACGGTGGAGGCCTGGTATTCCCACATTCACAAGTTGTGATTAATACACTCTTGTCAGAGGTGAAGGAAGGGTTTGGCAATCAGATAAATCTGTGCCGGGACCGAGGGTTGAGCCCGGACCCCCAGCACAGAAGTTTGATACCTTACCCCTAGAACGCAATGTATAATGTAAATGGAAACTTATAAAATAAACAGTTAAGGCTGTTAAACTTATATATAATAATGGTATTTGGACCAAACTTGGAATACATAAAGGTTGGTCTTTAAATTCCTCTTCATTCTACCAAATTAACAAAAAATATTTAGTGACATATTTTATCATAGGTCACTTCTTTATTCACGGTAATTTTAAATAATAAAATTATGTTGAAGGTTGCCTAAATTATTTTTAAGTATAATATAAGTGTGATTAAATACGGCTATAACTGTTTAGGGAAAATGTTTGTAATCTGATTCAAGCTAAACTTGGCTATGTAAACCATTAGTAAAGTGTTTATGTTTCTACCCGTAGAAACAACTTTAAGGGTGTCTACATATTCAAAACATATAAAATGATCATGTTTATTTAAAATAAAGGAACTAGCTTATATTCATAAAATATGTAAACATTATTAAAAGGTGGTACAATAAATTTAAAATGTGTTGACTTGTTTGAAAACTCAATTTTAGGTAACGCTTGCTCCTAGGAAAAATAACTTTATTTCAATTGCTTATGTAACATACTTGGTTGTATATATAACCTATTCAATACATAAATAAAATATTATTTGGTTTCTGAAACCTACTTGATCGAGCCATGAACGTTTAAAAATATTTCTAATTTAAAAAAAATAGATCCTACCTCGGTGGCGTAGTTGTCTATCGCGCTAGTTTGTTAAGCTAGACTGCTGAGGACGGGGAGATCGAGGTTGAATCTCGGTCGAGTGAACTGGGGGCGGTTTTTCCTAAATGGTTTTCCACTCTTTCTCCACGCAAATGCGGGTTCACTTCTTCGAATTCAACCTTCCCAATTCCTAATCAATTAGTGTAATTAGTACTTAAAGCGTATAACCAATCGGATAGTAAGACTCGGTTCTAATATAAAATAATAAATAATAATAATAAATAATTTTTAAATAGCTGTTATCAAAAGATAACCCAAGAAGCAGATATGTAGTATTATTAGCACCGCGTCTTACTACCCGTTCGGGTTATAGCACTTACGCTAATGTGTAATGGTAGGGTGATTGTGGATGAAATGAAGGACCTACAGTTTAACGTGGAATCCGAACCACGGGGAGCCTGGCATTCCCCAGATATGTAGTAAATCCACTAGTGAATCAGCCTACAATTAGGCAGATACACAGAAATTTCGCGAGACGTGGTTTTACGAACTCTTACCTAGAATATTAAAATTATTATCAAAACATATTTAAAGGATATTGTAGCATTTTTAAAATTTATAATACATGGATGGGATGGAAAAAAACATATTTTGATAAATGAACTAATTTAGCTTTTAAATAAGAAATATGGTCAGTTTTCTCAATTTAACAACTATAACGATATTTCAATTTTAAAAAAGGTCCATCTGGCCAAAAACATTGGTAAAATATATGTCTAAGCCGGCTTTTATAACAGCCATATTAAGACCAAAGGAAAATATTAAAAAAATTATTAAGACGAAAATGAAACAATGTCCAAGCAAAAATTATGTCTTTCTTTGGTTTTTAGTATTTACTAATTTTAGTCATAATATTGATTTTCATTTCACAATACAACTTGAATAAATTTTTATTTGTTACCAATTTACACCAAAAATGAATATTTTACTCAACCTTATATTTAAAGAAATCCAATCATTTTATTGACAACAAATCATGGTTACTATTCATATTTAATAAACCTATGAGATTAGGAACTCGAAAGTTTTTTTGACACAAATAAAAAAGTATGCCGCCATTCCTATATTGGGTTAGTTCTACCCAGTCTACCTCATTACACCCTCTCTATTTAAGGTCCACTCTTGTTCTAGTTCTTCCCGAGTCAATATCCCGAATACGGTTCTATATTCTCCCCATTTGTAATTATAATACGGAGAAAAACAATTAGACTACTAAAAACACACAGTTCCTCAGACAAGCCGCAACTTCATGCAATAAAACGAAACGATAATTAAATTAAAGCTGATCTTTTGGATTGTTTAAATGATTTTAATTTTAATAAATACGTGCTATTAGAGTAAAATAGATATATACGCAATCATTTAGTTACATTTGATACAAATAACCAAGTCTCTATCCGAGGAAGCGGACTGTAAAAATAGAAGGTTGAGAGTGAGAAATACGAACTAAAAAAAATCACTAATATAAAATGTAGACCCCCCTCTTTCAGTCATAATGACAATTTATAAATGTTAATATCGTATACTGGGGAATATAAATACTCGAAACCAATATTGTGCTCGGTGAAGCAAAATATGTTTATATTGATATAATTTTAATAATACCACTGAACTCTTATATCGTCACTAAAAAAACTCATAGTGGTTTTCATTAACCTCATTTTTATCGTTTCAAATAATGAAACGAATGGAAAAGAAGTAAATAAAAATATTATTATTATTATTTTTATTAGCACCGCGTCTTACTACCCGTTCGGGTTATACGCACTTACGCTAATGTGTAATGGTAGGGTGATTGTGAGATGAAATGAAGGACTTACATTTTAAAGTGGAATCCGAACCACGGTGGTGGCCTAGCATTCCCCACATTCACAAGATGTCTTGTCAGAGGTGAAGGAAGGGTTTGGTAATAGGTGACCTGGTGGTCTTGGGGTAAGGTGTCAGACTTCTGTGCTGGCGGCCGGGGTTCAATCCTCGGTCCCGGCAAAGATTTATCTGATTGCCAAACCCTTCCTTCACCTCTGACAAGACATCTTGTGAATGTGGGGAATGCCAGGCCTCCACCGTGGTTCGGATTCCACGTTAAACTGTAGGTCCTTCATTTCATCTCACAATCACCCTACCATTACACATTTGCGTAAGTGCGTATAACCCGAACGGGTAGTAAGACGCGGTGCTAATAATGATAATGATAATGGTTTGGAAATCAGATAAATCTGTGCCGGGACTGAGGATTGAACCCCGGCCGCCAGCACAGAAGTCTGACACCTTACCCCAAGACCACCAGGTCACCCTAAATAACAATATAAAACCTATATTTTACATTCTGAATGAATTTTTTGTATCACTTCAGTGGCATCTGTCTTGACCAAAATTTGCTTTAATTTACTCTAAAAAAACTTCAAGTTTGTTTGTTTTTGTGCTAATCATATTACTACCCACTTTGAAAAGCCATACTTTACACTGTCTATCCCATAGTAGATATTATATAAGATGAGAAGTGTGGGTTTTAAGGTAATACACAAGAACATTCAGGAAAAATTAATGTAAAGTGACATGAATGTAAAGTGACATGAATTGAGTCGTTATTTTTCTTGAAAAGGTTGAGCTTGTTTTTAATCAATTAATATTCATTATAATTAATGATTATATGGTAATTTAATTAGTATATTTAAAAATCTACATAATTGTGTATTTGATGAACTAGAAGTAGGCAAATAACAAATATAAGGTCAAAAATATAAATTTACTCGTCTATTTATCAAACACATAAAATATTATTGATTATAAATATGAAGTCGAATCTGTAAAATACAGTATTATATAATAATTCAATTAGCTCCGTATTTTGATCTAGGAAAGATAGCATTGTAAATTGCCTTTTAAATGAAGGCTGGTATCAAACGTTTCAGTCAAATTTTCATATATATTTTTTTTTACATCTAGATAAGATACATTTACCATATCAGAATTGGAAATCACATTACACAACATTTTACATTCTCAAAGCCAATAAATACCCCTGCAAATAATAATTTATTTAATTTAATTAAATTTGATAGATACCTCTTTTAGCCATAATCCAAAGTGCACTAGAAAGGTTTCACGATTGTGTAATAGAGGGTAGCACTATCTTTATGTGAGTTAAAATTGTACTTTCCTCCTTCCCCCCCCCCCCCCCCACCCGCCCCACCGTACCGTTCATAATGTTAAGTTACGTTATCTATAGCTCTAATTCTTTGTAAATAATATAATTATATATTCGTGTGTATGTATGTATATGTATGTATATGTATGTATATATATATAATAAAACTAATAAACTATTAAAATTTTTATCAATGTTGACCACAACAAATTAATATTTGTATTTTCTAAAAGTTCCTTTACACCAGAATCCTATGATAGGCACTGTTTCTTCTTAGAGATTTAAAATATATAGATTCAACTCTCGGCAGAAATTGAAATGTATCAATATTAGAGTAAGCTTTTACTTTGTCGGGCGATGCTGAGTTAAATAATGTAGCTGCAGTTTTGTTTTATAATTAATAAAATATGTCTTTAATCCTTAAACCAAATAATACAAATTCAAATATACTTTAATATTAATAAACACAATATTCTTATACATGATACAGTTATTTGGAAAAAGATTATACCTATTTCTTAAAATTGTGAAATCAATTCGAAATCATTAAAGTAATTGTTGTCAAAAAATCATAGCCTTTTCTTAGTTTGTAAGTTATTTAAAGTTATTCATTGATGATTTATTTAGAAGATATACATATATATTTCAAATGTGTTTGAACCATTAACCATTAAGCTAAATAAGAGTACACCTGGAAACCAAACATACATTATAACTTGGAAAGTAAAGCCCCTTTCAATAAGATCCCTTACCACTTCAATGGCCAAATTATTTAAGGCGTCACCCTCGTGCTAAACTGGCCTACTGGGAGCTCGAGATTCAAATCCCTGTCGGGTCTACTGAAAGGTTTTTTTTTTTACTAAATCCTTTCCTACTCTCCCTCACTCAAATTTGAGTATATTACCACCAAAATTCCAACTCCCTCCTCCCTAGAGTTACTATTATTTATTACATACGTTTAATATGAACAGTTACTAACACCCGTATATATATATATAATAATAATAATAATAATAATAATAAAAATATCCCGTTTTTCATTATTAAAATTCAATCGCTGTATCATATAATTAGCACAGCGTCTTACTACCCGTTCGGGTTACACGTACTTATTCTAATGTGTAACGGTGACCTGGTGGTCTAGGGGTAAGGTGTCAGACTTCTGTGCTGGCGGCCGGGGTTCAATCCTCGGTCCGGGCACAGATTTATCTGATTTCCAAACCCTTCCTACACCTCTGACAAGACATCTTGTGAATGTGTGGAATGCCAGGCCACCACCGTGGTTCGGATTCCACTTTAAACTGTAGGTCCTTCACTTCATCTCACAATCACCCTACCCATTACACATTAGCGTAAGTGCGTATAGCCCGAACGGGTAGTAAGACGCGGTGCTAATAATAATAATCTAATGTGTAATGGCAGGGTGATTGTGAGATAAAATAGAGGACCTACAGTTTAACGTGGGACCCGAACCACGGTGGAGGTCTGGTATTCCACACATTCACAAGTAGTGATTAATACACGTCTTGACAGAGGTGAAGGAAGGGTTTGGCAATCAGATAAATATGTGCCGGGATCGAGGATTGAGCCCGGACTTCCAGCACATAAGTCCGACACCCTACCCCTAGATCATCAGGTCATCTATATATTATTTAATCTCTGTATTTTATATATACATAAATATATATGTATATATAAAGTAAAAACATATAAATCTATTCATGAAAAACATGGTGTAATGTAGTAAGGAAACGAATTATCAATACAAGAGTTGAATTCAATATAAAAATATAAATATACAACCAATGAATATTGAAACTTTGATGTTTAACAAATATAGTGTAACAAGTGTGAGTATGGAAGACTTAGATAAATATGACTAGATTGAAGATAAAATAAAAATAAAACTATTATGACATTATAAAAGTAAGACTATCTTACATAAAATACATATAACAGATAACATATTAAAAATAATAAATTAAAACATAATAGTTTAAGTCAATAGATGAGAAAGAAACATGTAAATTGATAATATTATGGTTGCTAATTTGTTAAAGATTGGAGAATAAATTATAAATTGAAGTTTATATTTTTTAATATTGAATTCTTATCTGATTTGAATGCCCTTGTTACTTTTTCAAGCTGGTATGAATCAGCAGCAACTTTGAGCTGATTCATACCAGCTTGAAAAAGGAACAAGGGCATTCAAATCAGATAAGAATTCAATATTAAAAAATATAAACTTCAATTTATAATTTATTCTCCAATCTTTAACAAATTAGCAACCTTAATATTATCAATTTACATGTTTCTTACTCATCTATTGACTTAAACTATTATGTTTTAATTTATTATTTTTAATATGTTACCTGTTATATGTATTTTATGTAAGATAGTCTTACTTTTATAATGTCATAATAGTTTTATTTTTATTTTATCTTCAATCTAGTCATATTTATCTAAGTCTTCCATACTCACATTTGTTACACTATATTTGTTAAACATCAAAGTTTCAATATTCATTGGTTGTATATTATATTTTTATATTGAATTCAACTCTTGTATATAAATCTATGTTAATTGTTATAATAAATTCAACAAGTGTGTGAAGAACCTGTTTAAGCTTCATGTTTTGACGTGTGCAAATAGTAGTTTTAAAGGTTTTATTGCTGTTTTAAAGGCCATATGTTTAAGTTAACAGGTTTTCGCTAACTAATTGTCGATTATGAACCCATGGATCTTTACTTGGTATCCATAGCATGCTGGGTGCTTAAGGTGGGGATATAGTGAACGCAAGTTAATGTTAATATTTTTTGAAGTTTTGGTTTATACCAACACTTTTCTTAACTCAAATAGTTATCCAGTAAAAACATATAATTTAATTTTCTTCACACGGTGATATTAACAATTGTTGAATATCTATAGAGGGTGTCCTGGAATTTAGTGATAGCTTTTTCTCTTCATTTAAAAAGTTTCTTATCTAATTCTGCAATGCTCATGACAGATATTCAACAACTGTTGATATAATCCGGAGAAGAAAATTAAACGCAATGTTTCTACTGAAATCATATTTTATTTATTTTGTCCAAGAAAATGTTTTGCTATAAAAACTGTAAAAGCACTCTCCTTAATTAGCGCTATCCCACACTTCCACCTTAAGAGACCATCTAGCTTAGGTAGGTAATACAGCTCAACCTAGGGGCCATATCGTGGTACGGTTGGTTCTATATTTCATACGTTAGAAAACAGTGAAACTAAGATAAACGAGACAACTTAACCATTTTTTTAAAATACAGCAGAATTAAGAAATAATTAATTTAAAATGAAAAATACTATAAAACTTATCCCAATTTTTCTGTTGTTAAGTGAAAATAAATAATATCGTAATTGGGTACTTTTAATGGTTCAAGCGTAATTTTTTAAATAATACCTCTGTTAATGGAAGTCTAAGGAGCCTACCTCTAAATCTATAATCTGGGACGATTTCAGGATATTCAAAAATCCTAAATAATTCACCGGTAAAACACCAAAATTGGGAACATTGAAAACACTCACAAACTAACTAAACTAATGGTTTCAGGGCTAATGAAAGCTATTTTTAGAAAAGTGTACCTGCATTTGCGTGGAGGTAGATTGATTAACTTTTTTTTTAATCGCCCTCAGTACACTCAACCAAGATTTGAACCTTGATCTCCCCGTTATTAGCAGTCTAGTTTAATATTAGAGTAGCGAGTTAAATCACATGGCATCAAAGCGGGTAATTTAGAAATATAAATTAATATGTTAAAATGGTTTCACTACTCTCATTTCTACTGATTTCCAAGGAAGCCTACATAAAACCACACCAAGATGTGAAGTCTTGTTCGAGCCACACTGAGTACATACATTTTTATGACCGAGCACTGCAAGGCCCTGTTTTAACTTGATAATTTTAGCAGTTAGTATGTCAACTATCTATTTATCATTCCTTGCTTGACCAATTTAATTTTAACGAAAATTGCAGGGACATTCTTTGAACCTAGGCCTATATGGTTTTTCGATATGGTTATCCGTTTCAATATGGTGGCCGCTCAAAAGGTTTCTCGTTGTTAAATCATCTCAAATTATTTGAATTTAGATTTCCTAGAAATCTACGGAGTAACTATGACGTGTTTCTTTTGCAAATTTTGACATATAGTGCATTCTGACATCTTAAGCCACGTAAACAACTATTACTCTCCATGAATATAATTTACTACTAAGGTGATTCGGCCCTTTCATTTGGCGTGGAAATGCAGAGCCGTGGGAACAAACGGTTACTTCAAGAATTTTTATTGTTTTGCAATTTACTTTTCGGAAACGGTTTGTTCAAGATAGAAGCATGTTTATTAAGTTATTCTTTTTATATTCACACCTCCTCTATATTTTAACAGTGATCAAATATCAATAATTTTGACATTTTTCAATAGAAAACTGTCGGTTCATAACAAAAAATAAGTAAAATGTAACACCTAATAAACAATGAAACATTATCTTAGAAGAGGTGTTGAAAATATTAACATAGAAATTTCACTTCGCCCTCAAGAAAACTGATATTTCCAAATGAATTATTTTCCTCAAGATCTGTTGGTAGCTAGTGCCATCCACGGTTTCCGTGATACATCTGTTCTTGTTGGCGTGGTAGGAGACTTTGTTCGGTTGTGAAGCCACGTGATGTGTTTATTGGTTTACTGTCTTATACCAACACCAATGAAAGATATCTCATATCTACTTAGAATCCAAGGAGAAATTTTAGGAGACATTTCAACATGAAAACCAATTATAGATCTTGTAAGATCATATTAAAAGTAATAACATGGAGGGAGTGAGGTCTAATGTTTGCAAAACTACTAGTAGGATTGTCGTTAGAAATACATTTTGTTAACATCCAGAAACCAAATCTTTTCACTTATTTCTCTTTATATTTAGGCTTAGAATCAATCAAGTATCTAAATTTCCTAAATGTTAATTATTTTGTATTTAATTCCCTGAACATTTGCCGGTTTTACCTGACATCAAAGAGTTCCCTGACTTTTTCAGGTTTTACCTCTTCCCCCTATAGCTTACCACATGCTAAACTTTAAGAAATATGTGGTTATATGAAAAGTACATATGACATGCAACAGGTTTAGAAAGGCTGTTGAAATATCAGTCGTAAACTCACTTTATACGAGAGTTGTCCAAGAATCGTTCACGATATAATCCAGGGCAAGTTGTATTTTTTTCATACATCAAATTCAGTTCAAATAACAATAATAATAGCGTCAAGAGGTAATCTATAATTTCCTTATATGGTGACTTTAATGATAATTAAAAGCCCTGAAAGGAAATGCATAATATAAATCACATCAAAGTCCCATAGAAACCCTATATCAAGAAAACCTTTAAGAAATCACGATCAACATAAGATATTGTCAAAGTTACATTAAACCATCGTGTGGCGATTGCATTATGCCATCGTATGGCAATTGCACTATAGTCTATACCAACGTGTGATCACCTCGCTAAAACATCTTGTGCCAATTACATTTTAATACCAAGTGGAAATCACACTACACCATCGTGTGGCATCACTCTATTCCCACTTGTGACACACTAAAATATATCTTGGTGATTGCACTATACCATAGTCGCGTGGCAATCACTTTAGGCTTATACCATAGAGGTACCATATTTTTCCAACCACTGTGAAAATCCATCTCTACCATTATGTGGCAATTACACCATACTATAACGTGGAACCCGCCTCGGTGGCGTAGTTGGCTAACGCGCTTATCGTGTTGAGCTGCTCGACTGCTGAGGAGGGGAGTTCGAGTTTCAGAATCTCGGTCGGGTGAACTGGGGGTGGTTTTTCCTAAATGGTTTTCCACTCTCCCTCCACTCAAATGGGGTTCACTTCCTCTAATTCACCTTCCAATTCCTAATACCATTAACGTAATTATTACTTGAAGCGTATAACCCGAACGGGTAGTAAGACGCGGTGCTAAATAATAATAATATAATATAATATAACGTGGAAATCGCACAATACCATCCTGTGGCAAGAATGGTATACAATCGGTAAAAACCCCTCTTTCGGTATTCCTACCATATCATCAAGAGGAAATGTAGAGTACACCTATACGGTAGGTGTGTATGTGAGTGACAGCCTAGTAGAAGGTTCTTTATTGCAAACAATGCCTGAGAGTATTATTAGAATCATTTGATAACGCTTTTTATTGATAATATAATATCGAAGCACATAATAATTATTTCAGAATATGTCGACATTAGTGACTTTAACCCGTGTTTGCAATCAAGAATCTATCGATAGATGCCACCTACATTCCTAATGTAGATATGGTGTATATGTTACAGGAAAAGTATATTCTCCTGTAAGAGTCGACTCGGCCTAGGTAAAGTCGACTCTTACTGGTCTTTTTAGTAAAAGTTGATTAAAATCGAAAAGTGATGAATTTCGATCAACATTTACTAGTCAGAGTTGACTGTACCTAGGGAAAGTATATTCTTACTACCTTGAGCTAGTAAAAGTTGACTAACCTAACCTAACCTAACCTAAAAAACACACGGAAACTAATTAATCAAACACACACTGAATCCTTGGTCACTGTTGAAAACTACAACAAATGGACGAGAGATCAAAGAAAACAACAGTAAACAAATAGTGCTGGGATATTCTAAACAAAGATGTGCACGCCAAGTTGCATGTGGAGAGCAACCAACATCTGGACGAGTGATCAAAGAAAACAACAGTTAACAAATAGAGCTGGGATATTCAAAACAGTTGCATGTGGAGAGCAACAGCCCGGAATCAACTTTTACTAAACCACAGCAGGCATAGTTAACACTTCCTAGGAAAAATTGATCTGTTTATTCTCTGTTTATTCTCAATCAACTTTTACAGATACTTCTAGTAAGAGTCGACTTTACCCAGGCCGAGTCAACTCTCCCTAACAATCTCTGCTTTTCCTGTAACATATATATTCCTCGATATAACGACTTGAAAAATCATTAGAGACCCACAAAAAACCCAAATAATACTAAAAAAAAAAAAATCACCCAAATCCTCCCCCAACTTATAAACTGTGACAAGATAACACTTTCGACGTACCTTATTAATAGACGGAGCACGAGTAAAGGACTGCAAAGTGAGGTATGACTTGTTCACACAATGACGCACTGGAGACTTTTAAACCCCAACTGAGATGGTTAACTCACTCCGTGATTCTGTCTATCTGTCTTCTTTTCCCCACGCTAATGGCTGGAACAAGTGAGAAGGAGGGTTCGAGGAGGAGGAGGAGGTTGGAGGGGGTACAGAGAAGAAGCTGGTTTAGGATTTGGTAGGAGCTACTGTTGTCCGATCGTTGAATTCAGGTCATCAGTGAAAGTCCTGTCAAGTTTCGTGGAATGTCTTTTAGGTTCTTCTTGAAATTAAATGTAGGAATGGATGTTATTCCTAGTCACGTCGAGGAAAATTGAACGTTTATGTATGTGTTTTTATTGTTTCATAATAGTAGTTTGGATAATTTGGTTTCTTATGAATTATTAGAAGTGATAATTAAGAGGCGTTGTGTCGGTAGAAAGACTGAACAAGCGACCAAAGTAGGCTTATTTTAATAAGATCCTGAAAGTTAAACAACATCCGCCTACATTAGAAGTTCTGGAGCAGATTCTGGCTGTAGGTGCAAGTCAATGACCTGGGATGTTTATTTATCAATAAATATTAGTGAAAAACCTGTTTCGCTATATGAATGGAGGAGTGGTCGATCTCGCGGAAATTATCTGTCTATCGCATAAGAAAACTATATCGTCATTACCGTGAAGGCGTCACTTTCGCAATAAACTGGACATCCTATTACTGGAGATCCGGGATCAAATCCTGGTTAAGCGCGGAAAAAAAGAGCGTTTTATTTCCTACTTAATTTAGACATTTATCCTCCATGCAAATGTGAGTATACTTCCTCTAAATTCAACCTTCTTCATACCCTATCACAGAAGTCCCAATTTTTATTATGGAAGTCAATTTTAAAAACTTGTCAGACATACGCGGTCTGGCAAACCTAAACAATATCTTAATGTCAAGTCCTACAGGCCTACACTATTTCAAAAGGGTGATTTTCTTTCCTTTTATTTATTTTATTTATTTATTAACAAAACTAAAACAACAGATTCCTGGTAAATTAAGCGCAAAATTAATAAAACTAACATTTTTTTTATTCTGATACGTCAATTTACAGTGATAGGTAAAAACATAATTACCAATACAATATTACAAAATTTTATTTATGTTTATTTTCATTTTAATAAATTATTCTTTTTTTTCTTTGAACAACCTGCCTGAAATTTGGAGGTAAGTTGGTTCAACTGATTCTCCTCTCGGGTATTTTGCCCGCCTACTTAAATATCATCATTTTTTATGTCTATCGCTATCTTTTAGAGGTCCATATAAATGTTTCTACGGTCCGGATTTGGACCGCGGTCCACGATTTGGCGACCTCTGCACTAGCACATTAATGTGTGTAGCCCAAATAGATAGTAATATGCGGTGACCAAATACAAATCTAAATTATACACCAACACCAGTGGCTGAGTAGTCTAAAGCGTTAGTCAAACATGTCACTTGGTCACGGTAGACTAAAAGATCTGGATTCAAATCCTGGCCGAATGCACTAGGGGATTTTTCTCCCCTATATTTTTTATTGTCCTTTTCTTATCCTTAATATTAACACATTTCCTAATCCCATTCACTTATATAAGTCGTTACTAGCACCAATAATGAATATATTACTTTTTTTTTATATCTAAATAAATAATTTAGGGTAATATATTTAAAGACCTTTTATTTATAAATAACTGCTACATTTTAATTTTAATTGGAACAGCCTTCCTTATTTAACAACTATAAAATGAATTAAATCTACTTTCATTTATTCATAAGTCAAGTCATGTGATACTTTTGATAAATAACATTAATACACAAAACTAACACTAACAATATAGTAAGATGCTATCAATGTGTATAGCCCAAAATATTAAAACTTTCTAGAAAAAAAAAGAATAAATCAAATGTCTGATCTTAAAATAAGGTCAAAAATAGGAGATGGAAGTGTAAATATTGAACAGTACGTATGCACCAAATTTGGCTGAAAGTCATAAATTATCTATACTTTTTTAAGTTAAAAATTCAGGCAATATAATAATTTTCTAAAATGAATACTAAATTTGGACTCTATTTTGAAAATTGCTTGTGCCCACCAGTAAATAGGTGCACTGAAGTGGAAACGTGTATTTTTATAAAAAGGCAGTTCTTGTGATTTTTAATTTACGATGTAGGCCTACAGATCCGAATTCCGTTCTGGTGCTTTAGATATTGTTAGGTAATAATAAAAACTCTAAGTACTATTCAATAAACTAGTGTTAGTAAAATTATGTAAATCAAGAAAACAAAAGTTTCATTTTATATTCACAATCAAAAGATTTATTTATTTTAGTCTCTAAGTGTTTCAATTTATTTATTATATTGCCTGTATTTTTAATTTAAAAAAAAAGGTCTAGATAATTTAAACTTTCAGCCAAACTTGATATATACGTATTGTTCAATATTTACACTTCCATTTCCTATTTTTGACCTTATTTTAAGATCAGACATTTGATTTATTCCTTTTTTTCCCTAGAAAGGTGTTTAATTTTTTAATTGATTGATTAGTAGATTTGTTTTAATTGATGTAAGTTGTATAAACAGATGAAATAAATAAAAAAAACACAGTGGATGGACTAGGGATGATCGCAGAATCTTTGATTGTTAAGTTTATAGGTCGATCGTAGCCCAAAAAATGTGACTGACAACTGGTATGGATGATTTGAAATGAATTTGACTTCAGAGTATATTCTCCTTAAAAATATATTTCAAGTGAAATTAAAAATTCTTTATTTTAACAAAAAGCATAAGCTACGTATATTTCAATTTGTTCACTATTATTTTTTATCAATGAATTATGTTTTTTTATTTATAAAACTAAAACTAAATAGAATTACGTAAAACATTATATTACAATAAGTGAATAAACACATCGGGTGTTTTTTTTTTTTTGGGGGGGGGGGGCATTTAGTTCCTGTTATTATACATAAACAGTATATATTATTTTAATTTCGGTTAATTTTGGATAAGTGGTTTTTGGTAAACAAAATCTTTCCATTTTAGAATTTGAAACAGCCGTGATTCTTTCTAGAAAAAAAATCAAATGTGTATTTTCATATTTAACCATTTCATTTTCTTATAAAATTACCAATTATAACCGAATAAGGATGTTTTGGTCATACTCAAACATTGTTTGAAATTACGTGAGTTAAGTAGACTCAAAATATCTACTTTAAATGATCTTGTAGATTTCTTAAACAATCGATTGAAAATCGTCACGAGATCGAATGGTCGTTTGCGATCGACCAGTTTTCCAACCTGGACTATCTTTGCATGCGATCAAACTTCCATTCACAGGAATCCAAATCTTGATTAGATTTTTTTTTTTTACTCCACGTCCCACTACCTGTTTGGGATGTACGCATATATATTAATTACGCTATTTATTTTATCACCGCGTCTTATTATCGCATATACGCATATATATGATGATTACTCTAATGGTAGGAATGACGAGGGAAGTGTTTTACAGGTAATCTACACACATTTGCTTGGAAGGAAAGTGTAAAATCACCATCAGTAGACCTCTACCGGGGTTTAAACCCCCATCACGTCATTACCACCAGAATTACACTAATAATCCAGGGTTGAGAAAAGTATAATTTACGAGGAAATGTACCCAAATATTACTTGGGGGGTAGGGGGGGAGGAATAAACTATTAATGAGAAACCACCTTCCTATCCGTGATCTCCTTGTGACTTAATAACTAGACAGCATTCCCACTGGCGAGGGTTTGAGCGTGACTCAAATATTGTTAAACGGACATCCATCATTCCAGTCAATTTAAAGAAAATTAGTAGAAA
Source organism: Timema cristinae (assembly GCA_039000515.1). Lineage (NCBI taxonomy): Eukaryota > Metazoa > Arthropoda > Insecta > Phasmatodea > Timematidae > Timema > Timema cristinae. The sequence continues at coordinate 44,995,898 of JBCFYV010000024.1, forward strand.
ATTGGGCTATTATACTGACCTAAATCTCATTGCCCTGATAAAAGATGTCCATTTAAAGTGTCATTTCCTGTTACTATTCTTTAAGAATTATTTTCAAATAAATATTAAAAGAGTTAATTTAGGGTGATTGTTGTAGTAGATATTCTTGGAATAGGTTCGAATTGGACAGCTGATGATAACAAATCAATTCAAATGGAGCTATTTACTTACTATTGTGTCCATATAAAATAATAAAAACAACCAAATTTATTATTAAATTTTTGCATAACAGATGGTTGTATACAGTATAACCAGACATTAGTCACAAAAATATAATACACATTTATTTTAACCAAATTAATACAGTCATAAGGTGTTATTATTTTAAATTCTAATAGGGGTGTGCGAAGCTTTGAAACTTTGACTTGGCTTTCGAAACAAACAATCAGCTTCGATTTCGTTCGGTACAAATTTTGGCTTCGAAGCTTCGCCAGTAAAAATATTGATAGCTAAAATACTTAATTGATGTTCAATTATAGCCATTTTAAATCTTATGAAATTTAATTGCATTTTGGATAATAACTTGATTAATTAAAGATTATCACGAAATATTACAAAATAGTGTGCAATAAAACAGGTTTTAATTAATTTCAACCCGCCTCGGTGGCGTAGTTGGCTAACGCGCTAGTCGTGTTGAGCTCGACTGCTGAGGGCGGGGAGATCGAGGTTCGAATCTCGGTCGGATGAACTGGGGGTGGTTTTTCCTAAATGGTTTTCCACTCTCCCTCCACGCAAATGCGGTTCACTTTCTCTAATTCAACCTTCCCAATTCCTAATCCATTAGCGTAATTAGTACTTAAAGCGTCTAACCCGAACGGGTAGTAAGACGTGGTGCTAAATATTATTATTATTATTAATTAATTTCAATGCATTAAGTAATATAAATAACCACAATATAATATTTTTTCAAGCATAAAATAACTAAAAGAAAATATTATAACTTCGATTCAGCTTCGAGAGTATTTTATAAATCCATTTTTTGTTCACTTCGAATTGAAAAAGTTGACTTCATACACCCCTAAATTTTAATATATGTCTTAAACAATTACTTGTGTAATTTTATACAAATATCATCTACACAAATTATCAAAATAAATTAACCACTCAATTTGGTTTCAAACGGCATAAATACAACATAACTCGAAGAAGTCAAAAATCAAGATAAAAGGTATCAACTTAAGATGGGAATGTAGGTAAGGCAAAAAAAAAATGTCGGTGTTTACGATGATGTTGTAGCAAAACATTTAGTTTGGCCAAAATAAATTAACTATTGCTCCAATAGAAATAGAGTTTATTTTTCTTCACATGGTGAAATCAACATAGCAGCATTGGTTGAAATACTTTTTAAAGGAATAGAAAGAGATGTAATTAAATTCCAGGACACCCTTGACCAATATTCAAGAGTGTTAATATCACGGTGACCTGGTGGTCTATGGGTAAGGTGTCAGACTTCTGTGCTGGCGGCCGGGGTTCAATCCTCGGTCCCGGCACAGATTTATCTGACTACCAAAGCCTTCCTTCACCTCTGACAAGACATCTTGTGAATGTGGGGAATGCCAGGCCTCCACCGTGGTTGGATTCCACGTTAAGCTGTAGGTCCTTCATTTCATCTCACAATCACCCTGCCATTACACATTAGCGTAAGTGCGTAAACCCGAACGGGTAGTAAGACGCGGTGCTAATAATATAATAATAATAATAATGTTAATATCACCACGTTATTTATTATTATTATTATTATTATTATTTATTATTATTATTATTAGCACCGTGTCTTACTACCCGTTCGGGTTATACACATTTGTTTCTACTTGATAGTTATTTTATCTATTCTAGCAACAACAACATAAAATCATCTACAAAGACCCTGGCCCTTTCTCGCACCACCTTAACCTCCAATTTTCAAGTATACACTAATCTTGTGGTTCTTAATTATCTCATGCATTTACCAAGGTATTATTTTATTCAAGTCATACATAGCTATTCACCAAGTTTAGTAACCTTGACACTAATACGTGGCTCGATAACCAATAGATAGTATGTGTTGTTCTAACTTGTCATAAATGATTTGATAATATTTCTTACAGTGACATTTCTATTTACAGGAAGTAAACAAACGTGTAAATTTACAAACATATTTCTTAGTTTCAATTTGTATAAGAAAACTTAAATTGTTCGCATATAGAGACAAAGGTGTTATTTATGTGTTTTTTTTAGCACCATGTTTTACTTCCTATTTAGAATATACGTTTATTTACTAATTACTCTTGTGGTTTTAGGGATAGTAAGATTATATTCAGAGGAAGTGTACCCGCATTTGCGTATATGGAGAGTGGAAGACCCTTTTGGAAGAACCACCCTCAATACACCCGACCGAGATTCGAACCTCGATATCCCCGTCAATAGCAGTCTACTCTACTGTGAGAGTAGCACTTTAGACAATGTGGCCACCAAAATGGGTGTTATTTATATTAAGGAATTCATAAACATAAAAACATATAGGCCCTAGAGTATTAAAATTATCATATAAAAATATAGTAACCCTTTTTAAATTTTACCTAGTTAGAGATGTATTTACTGACTCTTTGTCCTAACCTTTAATCAGAAATATTTCAAGTTTAAGCAAAATATTCAATGCAATCATAGTACTTATACAGTATTATAAACGCTCATTTTAAAAATATCAAATTATATTATTTCTTAAATACATTTGGATTTTAAAATTAGTACTATTTTGGTAACCTGGTGGTCTAGGGGTAAGGTGTCAGACTTCTGTGTTGGTGGTCCAGGGTTCAATCCTCGGTCCCGGCACAGATTTATTTGATCGCCAAACCCTTCCTTCACCTCTGACAATACGTGTATTAATCACAATTTGTGAATGTGTGGAATGCCAGGCCTCCGCCGTGGTTCGGATCCCACGTTAAACTGTAGGTCCTCTATTTCATCTAACAACAACCCTACCATTGCACATTAGCGTAAATGCGTATAACCCGAACGGGTAGTAAGACGCTGTGCTAATAATATACTACTACTACTACTACTAGTTTCACCACCAAATAATTTTTGGTATATTAAACTTTATCAAATGAGAGTAAGATTAATATTAAATGAAACATTGTATTCATTTTTTTTAATCAACATTATTCATCCAAATTAACTTTAAAAAAAATCCCAGTCTGATAAATTTCACTTTTTTCTGCCGTGTATCTAATTTATTTATAAAAAAAATATATTCCAGACGTATTTATTCTATATTTGTCTGATACTACTCACCGAAAAGTATTCTTGTCTTATTAACTCAATTTTTTTTTCCTATACACATAATTTCTTAATTAAGAATAATCCTATCTTATTGATTCCCTATTTTTTTTTTATATCTACCTATGAAGAAAATGTTTCATTCGAATTTAACGTTTGTGCTTGGCGTTTTCCTACTTTTTACAGTTCCAGGAAAATATGCTATTATATTTCAAAACAGCCTTGAGAGGTGTTTTGAAATATAATTACATATGAGAGATATTTAAGAACTGTTGATATCACCATCTGAAGAAAATTAAACTCTTGGTTTCCACGTGATAGCTATTTTATTTATTCTATCGAAAAAAAAAGTTTTGCTAAGAAATTTCAAAAAAAAACACTGACCTTCCACCTTAACTTCCAATGCCCTAATAGGGGTAGGACTGGAGGTAACATCTATGAGAAAATATATTCAAATTTGCAAGAAAGGTAGAGAGAGAGAGAGTTTAAACTTTGTAATTAGTAAAAAAAATCCCCTCTAAACACTTATCCAAAATGTGAGCCCTTACCTTTTCGTCGCGATAGAACACATAATAATTAGTCTGATAACCTCTTCAAATGTAACCCTTGTGTAGGTTTTCAGTCTTATTGTATTTGTTTCTAGTGAATTACTTTTTTTTTTTAATCTGTTCCACCATCGGGTGCTGTGCACTCCCATATACAGTCTGTTGAATGCTCACCTTAAAAAAAAAAAGTCTGAAGGAACGCACGTGAACACATTAAACGGCTGAATAATGATTTAATCTACAAAGTCACGTGTTTTTTTTTTTTAAACAATCCCTTTGATTGTAAGCGTCGACTTTTTTTTTTTACGGCTGTAGAATAAAATATGGCGATCCTTCTTTCATTGTCTTCTTTTCAACATGTCGTCCTAAAGATATTCTTCCTAACACGTTTCACCTATAAACACACAACCATGTCCTCTTTAGTACTGCTTAGATCAGATAATGTTAATATTAATAGGAAGTAAGCCGTGCTGGAATTACAAACACTTTGACCTTGTGGTCCTTAGAGATAAAAAAAAATCACCCAATTGACCGACGATTGTTTTTTTTTTATTTATTACATCACGTCTCTCTACCCGACAGGAATATCCGAACCTTACTTACTTACTTTATGGCATCAGGAACTTGAAAGTTCATTACCTCACTCACAAAAGTACGCCACCTATCCATACCTTGAGCTATTCCTATCCAATCTATCTAATTATACCCTCAGGTCTATCCAAATGTCATTCTCCCATCTGCGTCTGGGTCTTCCCGGTGGTCTTTTCCCATTGGGTTTGCCAGTCAATACCTTGAACGAGGTTCTAGATTCTCCCATTCAGATTTAAGATATTTGGAACTTGACCCAACTTTATAAATAAAGCATCACGGGAGAATATTATTATTATAATTATTTAGCACCCAGTCTTACTATACGTTCAATATGCTTGAGTACTAGTCACTCTAATGGGTTGGAAATTGGGGACGTTGAATTTAAAGGAAGTGAGACCACATTTGCGTGAAGGGAGAGTGGAAAATCATTTTGGAATCCCCCAGTTCATCCGACCGAGATTCGAACCTTGATCTCCCCGTCTTCGAAGGTTTAGCTTGACATGAAACTATCGCGTTAGCTAACCACGCCACGGAGGTTGGTAGAAGAAGAAGAAGAAGAATTGAGGAAAGTACACCAAAGTCACATTACTGTACTCCTTGAATTCGATACTGACCCTAAAAAAAACAAATCTCCTTCCAGAGGAAGGACGAATTCCTAAACCTGCCCTACTAGAAGGTTATCGGTGACAACACTTCTCAATTAAGGGGAACCCATTTCCCGTCTTTTTTTTTTTTTTTTACTAGATAATGTTAGTGGTGGAAAAAAAAAGTTTTGATGGATGACTCCTGTCTAGATGACATTGTACTACAACCACTTTACATTGTATTGAGTGGTGTTGAGGTGGTAGAGTGGTGAGTAGGGGTGGTGGAAGGTGGGGGGGAGGTAGAATGAGATATAGAGACCAGCATTTTTTTTTTCAGGAGAGAAAATAGATAAGCAGTATACTTTTCCTTAAAATACAGATAGTGCCTTAAAGAAAATAAGTTTTAATGCTTGAGATATTTTAAAAGCAAACATGAGAAATGCATCTTCAGTAGTTATTTTTAGAGTTTCTAGAATTTGTTGCTAGTATTACAATCCTATCTAGAGTTATATTTATGTTTTAACTATATTTATAAATAAATATTTAAGACTTAATGTAGTTTGAAATCAAATAGTTTTGAAAAAAGGAAATAAACCAAAGTTTGGGTTGTGTTGTTATATTGAAGATTAATTTGTTCAAAAAAAATCGTCACTGGTGTGCTGAGGTTTTTTAAATCATTCTTAAATGTCATCTGACTCTCACAACATGCAAATACAAATACATTTCCTCTCAATTATACCTTCCTAATGTTCACTTCAATCGAGCTTACGTGTAGTAAGAAACCAAAGAGCACCAAAATGGCTAATTTGGATTAAACAAATCCAAAAGGCTTAATGCTGTGTATATTTTAATTTTTTGTCTCCAGCAGGTGTTGAATGGTTCATGTTATGCTTAAGTTACGCTTGTGGTACGCTTGTATTACGCTTTATAACTCTTTAGTTATGTTTATGCTACTTTTATGTTATGCTTATGTTACGCTTGGACATTATTCTTCAAATACCTACATTTTTACTGATTTTTTTTAAGGAAATCTAAATTTCTCAGACTAAAATAAACTTAATTTTATATTTAATATATTATTAAATCAATGAAACTGACAAAAAAATTGCATTCAAAAGGTCAAGTAGCCAATTACACAGTAATATTCAATGTTTTATTTCGCGCATGTTCTATAAGTTTAAAAAAAATTAATAATATGAACTTTAAATATGTTTGATAGCCATTATAATGTCCTGAGTAAAGGTTTGTAAACAGTTTTGGTGTATCTAGCTGTCTTATCTATAATTTCTGCGAATTCAGTGATACTTATAAACAAACCAATTACATTCCATAAACCTCTATAGTTTCACAAAAAAAAAATCCCAAGAAAGTATGACTAACGATCTTGCAAACAACATTAACATTAATGAAATGTGCGCGATCTAATAATCAGAAAAAAGAAGAAGATAATTTTACGTCCTGGGAAAAATATAATTCATGATATTCCGTAAAGTAAAAAAAAAACTTTCTGCTACCCCCCCCCCTTCTACCCCTTTACCACCCATCAATTTTTACTCTCTCGTTTTGAAGCTCCAGTAAATCGTCTTGAGAAGAAATGGAGATGAAAATCACGGTTTGGATCTAGATGAGAATGAGAAGGGGTTAGGGGGGGGGGTTGCACTGATGAGGATTGTAAAGGGAAATAGTGGGTTGGTGATGGGGGTGAGAAGGGGTTATATTCTCGTATTTGAAATGGAAAGGTGGGGAGTAGTAGTTAAGGTTAGGTGAGGCGAGGCGGGGTGGAAAAAAAAACGGAAGATGAGGTTTGAACGGTGCTGGAACGGAGAAACTTACAGTGTGTGTGTGAGAGAGAAACATAGTAGGAAGGGAGAGGTAAGAGAGAGAGATAACATAGCGAACGAATCCAGGAAATTCGTGTCACTACGATCTTGTTACAAAATTTTCGAGGAAATGTGAGAGGGGTTGTTTTTATGACACGGTTTGTCCTCGAGATACAAAATGGGTTTTAAGAAATAAATGAACGTCTCCAAAATCAGAATTATTATTTATTTATTTATTTAGTAAACCGATTCTAAAACATGGAATATAAATTTCTTATTTTTTTTTTAGCACCGTGTCTTACTACCCGTTCGAGTTATACGCTTATGTAGGATACTAATTACGCTAATTGTTTTATGGACTAGGTAGGTTGTTTTAAGAAGAAGTGTACTCACATTTGCGTGGATGGAGAGCGGAGAACAATTTTGAAAAAAAAAATCTCAGTAAACCCGACTGAGATTCTAACCTTGATCTCCCCCTTACCGTCAGTCTATTCTATTGCGAGAGTAGTGCGTTAGACCACGCGGCCACCGAAGTGGGTGAAATGTAATGTTTTTGTTACTGTATAAAAAAGACACTTAATTAAGGGCTTGATTCAGGCATACCAACTGTGCTGGAAAAGATCTAGAGATATCAAAGGTCGTTTTCTCATCCACCTCCTTCCCCCCCTCCCTCTTAAGATGAAATAGTTTATTTGGGGGTGTACGAAGGGTGTTAATGCAAAACATCTTATTACCAGCCCAGTTTAGAGGAAATGTATCCGCAGTTGCGTAAAGAAAGATTGGAATTTTGTTCCACCGATCGTGGTTGGAACCATAACTTCCTAATCAATGGGAACCAGACCAAACTATGTACTCTCTCATTTTATCACCGCGTCCTACTAACGATTCAGGCTATACGCATAAATGATAACTTTAATGGGGTAGGTATTAGGAAGGAAACATTATAGAGGTAGTCCTCAAATAGGCCTGACAGGGATTCTAACCCTGATCTCCCCGTCGTCAGCAGTTCAGTCTAACTCGAGGGAGACGCCTTAGACCATTCGACCAACGAAGTGGTTTGAAAGTGGATTCTTTAAAATACATGTAACACAAATAGTCCCAGGGATGTTTAAAAAAAATTAATTGCTTCAGTAGGAATTAAATGTCTAAAAAAGATTAATAATTTCCATATTTTGTCGTGGAACTTAACCACAAGTCAACACACAGAGAACTCCCTTCCCCTATAAACACAAAATAATTGCTCACCACATTCTGGATTACTTTAAATAAATATTTATTATTGGTTTTTATTAAAACGGGGTTTAAGAGTTTATTTTCTAGTCATTGCGTATCGACCCCGGTGGTCCTGGAGATAAGGTGCTCGTCTCAGGCCCCCATGTTCATGGCTTCAAACCTAGCCAAGGTCTACGGATTTTTTTAACGATGAAAATCTGTAGCACAACTTCCTTCGGGTAAGAAGTAAAACCATCGGTCTCATGTCAATAGTTACATGTAAAAGAACCCTGGAAACTATGTAAAAACACCTTTCCCGGCAAAAAAAATGTTAAGTACTTTCGCTCTCACTCATAGAAATTCATTGTGGAAGTCAATGTGAGCCACCACACTTTCATAACGCTCCTAATAAATGTGATTTCTACCAGAAGGTGCAGGCAGCACTAACCAGCTGAAGGAGCATACGGAGTTCGTTCCCAGCTCCGGGTGATTAGAAATCCCATCAAACCGTCCTTCGGGTTGTTGACTTAAAAAGATGATGGTTCCTGTAGATGTTTAGCTAAGCTCATGTCCTCGCTACTTTTCATTTTATTTTAAAAATACTTTTTACGACCGTTATTTTAAATATTTGACTTGTGGACTTTTGCTTTAGAAGGTAAAATGTAATTGAATATTGCCTTTCCAATCGATACATTCTGAAGAGGTGATAAGCAATCATTATCGGAACATATCACCTTTGCTTCATTCTCCTTTTAGGTTCCGTTGGGCAATTTTAAATCACTTAGTAACTTTTAATTTAGGGTTAAATGGAGGTCCTAGTAGATCATATCATTTTATTTTCCCCCGAAAAGCAATCATGAAGGTTCTAATTAAATAGTGCTGATGGAGATGTAATTTGCAAATCTAATTAAATATTACGCTAGCCAATGAACGAACAGCCTATATAAAAAAATCGTGGTGTGTGTGTATGTGAACTTTATGACGTGACGTTTACAATGAAACCTTGGTATGAGATTATGGTGTAAGGGAAATATTGAATAGATCGTGTTTTAGGGACTATGAATGATTTAAAAAATAATACATTCATTTAATTAGCTCATCGAGAGTAGTTTTACATACCTTTACCATTTATTCAATAAAATGATTATTTTAAACCAGTTTGCGTTGTGGCAAGGTCAAAAGCGTGGAAGGAGGTTCGAACCCACACCCCACTCCCTGACTCTTGATGTACTCCTGACCCCCTAAGGGTGGTAAATAAATACGTATAAAAACTTTTATTTTCTAAAGGTATAGTACAATTTTCTTTGGGTCCCACCCCATCCATAGAAAAATAAGCTTTGCTCAAAAGGTGTATCAACCAATCAGTCTAGAGTCATATCCTTTCTTCTAGCACTGCATCTTAATACCTTTTCGGTTTGTACGACTATATACTAATTATACTAGTGTGTTTGAGATTATAAAGGTTTGATTTAGAAAAAAAAAACTCGAATTTATATTGGGGAAGAGTGGAAAATCATTTAGAGGAGGAAAAAAAACACCTCAGTGAACCAACTGGGATCGAACCCCGATCTCTCCGTCTTCAGCAGCCTATTGTAACACGAAGTAGCGCGTTAGACCATACGGCCACCGAAACGAGTGTATAACTTAATATTGATGGAAAGGTTAGCTACGAATTAAATTTTGCCTCAGACTAGGCAGAAATAAATTAATGCCTTTTTAAATAAAAATTAGTTATTTTTTCTGAATTAGAATACCCAATTCATAAATAAAACTTATGAATAAACCATTTTAGATATTTCCCTCTAATATCGCACCCTCATCAAATGGCTTCAAACTACATTTTTTTGTAGTATTCCCCCTCTCCCTATTTCTACATTTATATTACTACCCATTCGGGATAATCGTATATTTATATTATTCGGTTGTATCCGTTCCAGTGGCTGCATCGTCTAAAACGTTATTCTCATAATTGACTAGACGACCGATGCTGGACAGATGGTTCGATCTCTGTCGGGTATACTGAGGGTGGTTTTTTCTTTAAATGGTTTTCCATACTCTCTCTACACGCAAATGTAGGTACACTTCCTCTAAATTCAACCTTTTCCATTCCTAGCCCATTATCATAATTAGTACATAATTGTATAACATGACTAGGTACTCGTACGTATCTGTATGGGAGATGGGAGATCCGAGAGATTCGAGATGTGTATTATTCTCGAAAAAGTATCTCGATTTAAATCATACGAAGAGCTTGAATTCAACTAACAATAATTTTAACTAGTTGGTAAAAACAAATTGTATAGACTTGTGAAGTTGGGAGATTAACATCACAAAAAACAGGACCAGATTTAATTAATAAATTTGTTCTACTAGAAAGTGTTAGTTTTGTTGTTTGTGACGTAATAGACAAGACAAACTAAATTATAATGTTGTCAGTGGAATCAAACAATTTTTTTTAGTTGTATTTTTAATATTTTCACTTTTAACTATATTTTTTACATCTTTAAACATCATCGAGGATTCGAATTTTGATTGAAAATTCGAAAGAAAATATAATATTCGTATTCGAGAAATATAAGATTCAACCCATCAATAAATACATTTATATTAATAAAAGAGTTTGTATGTCACGAGCATTGCGCGATATCTATCACATGCATAGGGGTGAAATTTTAAAATTAATAGCCCCTGCGCATAAACATGTGAATCACGAATCTGGTGTTTTAAATTTTTCACTAGATTTTTTTCAAAATATTAAAAACTGTGTCATAAATAATAAAATTTTCAATTTTTTAAACTGTTTTTTTTCTAACTGTTTGAATCAAATATTTTTTTATTTAGCACCACGTCTTACTACCAATTTGGGTTACACGCTTGAGTACTAATTACGCTGATGGATTAGGAATTAGTAAGGTCTAATTTAGAGTAAATGAACCTGCATTTGCCTGAGGGAGAGTGGAAGACCGTTTAGGAACAACCACTACCCAAATTCACCTGGCTGAGATTCGAACCTCAATCTCCCCGTCCTCGGCAGTCTGGCACTACACGACAAGCGGGTTTGAAGCAAATAAAAGCGTGTGACTACTACCTCGGGCAACTCTGGGTCCTTCTAGTATGTTCTCGTACTTACAGTATATATTCTATATCAACAAGAAATGCGAAAATAAAATATGGCGCCTTCCACACGAGTGAAGGTGCAGTGTGAGTGGTGAGAACTATCAAACCGCCTCTGGGGCTGTGTACATATATCTAAAGGAAGCAGGGCACGTCGTCTCACGGGAAGTGACGTCATATCTAATGACTGCAAGGAGTTTAGAGAGTGAAAGTTGTTCCCACTCGATTACAGGACACTGTCCCCCCCCCCCCTTCCTTCAAGACATCTCGCTTATTTACAACACACCGCGTGGCTTACAGGTATAGTTAGTTTCACCACCGGCGGTTTAGCGAGGTCCTTGGTTAGACGATGAGAGGATTAAAGAGATGGTCATTCAAGGGTGTAGAAAGGGGTCAAGATATGGGGGGGTGGTCCTAACCCCCTTACCCCAGTATTTTTTTACTCCTATATAGGGGGTCAATATTTACGTATACAAACTTTTTTTTATCTAAAGTTATGATGCAATTTTCTAGCGTATTAACCACTTCACACACACACACACACACACAGAATAAATATCATTCTAAGCCCTTGTCCTTGTAGGTCTACTTAGGCATATTAATGGTTAGAATTGAACTAAAAAAAGTTTTAAATAGATACAAAGTTTTCTAAATTTGGTAGATGATTTTCAAATATATATATATATATAATAAACTTAAATCTTAAATAATGTATCTAAACTATACTTTCAGAATAGACATTGGTTTTATTTACAAGAGTTACGGATCCGCTGATACCACTACATAACATTTAAATAAATAGCCTGCTTGAGGACACATTAAGATATTTATTTTAGCTAAGCCCTAGCTATAATTTTGCAATCAAACACGTATCATTTTGGAAGGGAGGAAATTTTTGTCAATATAAACATATTGATAATATTTTACTATATTATATACATATATGTAAATTGCTTACAAACGTTTGCAACTGTAAAAGTTCCTTCCCATATGAATTAGATTGTACTTATTTAAAACAGACTATACTTGGCGAGAAACCAGTAGCTATTTATATTTGAAGTATTCAACTTATGCCCTTTCTGAACTGACTGATTATATCAGTACACGACTTATAAACTAACTTAAATCTATAACAGACACAACACCAAGTCTCCAGGAATTGATTCATCACCGTGAAAGGGGGAATCCATTTTTCACCAATTATACATATTTTTACATTCCGAGAATCGAACACGGGACCCCTAACTAAGTAGACATACAAGCTACCAACTAAGGTATCAGACTGTCAATAAAGATGACGGGTTATTTTTCGGCTGGGTACGACTAGCTAAAATTTAAAATATCCTAACTAAATATATTCTAAATTTGATTAAATTTAAATTACGTAGTTTTTTTTAATGTACTTTATGAAAAGTTTGGCTATTATGTAATGATTCGAGATTTATATTCATTTTGCTTTAAAGTAAATTTATTTAAATGTGCTTTACCTTCATTAGTTAGAGTGTGTAGCTCAACAAAAGATCATATAACGTAGAGTTTAATTTACTTCACGTGCACACAAAAACAATACAGCCATTGTCTGTCGAAACGCGAAAGCCCTAAAAAAAAAAAAAAAAAGCACAAAGACTCAGTTTCATCAAAATAAGACCGATAAGCTTTGAAGTACCACCACTTTGTTCATTATTATTTTGTTGTCAATGTATCTCTTTCTCTCCTTCCCACGCATGCGTGTACGCTTCTTCTCTTTCGTTCTACTAATAACCAATATTGCTCAAAGCAGTTGGCGGGTTCCATGGTAACTCTAAACTCTTTCACCTTATTATGACAAGATTTTTTTTTTATTAATGAACAAATTTAAGTACTATGTCTACTCCTTGTCACTTTGTTAGATTATTTTATTCGCGTCAGTTGCGTATCTGGAGGCGGGTTTAATAATTCAAACCGCCTTATCAATTCGCTTTAAAGGAATCTAAAAATAGTCTTTATTTTATTTCTTTTCTTCTTTTTTGTTGTTGTCATATTTGAGTTTATGAAAGTAATGTGTAGGAGCTCTTTTGAAAAAAAAAAAAAAAAAAAAAAAGCTAGATAGCTAAGGATTAAAATATACACCTAGATTACGAAAATTCTCTAGTTTAAAGAAATTAAATTGGATTTATTAGATTAGACTAACTTTAGTGGCTGAGTAGTCTAAAAAATATATTAATATCGACAAAGATACTATGGCCATTTGAGCGGAATAAACTAGTTTAGTAAACACAAACTGGATTTGAACCCCGAAATATCCGTCATCTAATGCAAGATTAACACCAGTCCATTGAAGTGGGTCTTCTAGTTCTTAATTGAGTTTATCAATCAAAGATATGCTTAAATAAAATCGAATTTAAAAATAATGATTGATGGAATATGAAAGAACAAAGATAAAACTAGCTTAGCCCTCTTTGTAACGCAATACTAAAATTTGTATCTTAAAAATTCAAAATTTAAGGACAGTATTATTTTGATGGAAAGGATCCTTTATAAAATAATATATATATTTAGGTCAACATTGATAGCATTTTACCATATTAATTATGTTATTTTATAGTTATTGATATATAAGTGAACGCTGCAGATCAAATGACTTTACGTATGAATACGCGAAATAAGATGTAACTTCTATAGCTGTCAGAGAAGGTCTTTACTATACAAATTGGTCTGTATTTACTTTGTGTTATTATCATTAGGGGAAGGCTGTGGGGTGCTTTGTCTCTTCTGGATTTAAGTTTTGTTTTATATCTCATGGAATATATTACCGGGAGGATCATGACGTCCAAGTTCAGTCGCCTTATGTTTAGACTATTAACCGCTCTGTCGGCACAAAACGTTGCCCAGGGTACACCATAGGAGGTTGTCTACACATACCCGTTATGAGATGAAGTTATGGATCCGGGGTGAGTCTTAACCTAACCTAAACTAACCTAACTTAACCAAAACCTGGTGACTGTTGGGATCATTCCCTTTAAGGGAGAAATACCCAAGGTACCAGTCGGAAATCGAGCCTGAGACCCTTAAATTCTTAGCTTGGTGCAGTGATCACTACACCACGGGGCCGGTTAATTTATACTTAATATTCTAATATAATTAGTCGGTTCAGAAAGTGCACGTTAAATACCTCAAATAAATAAACTATCTATATTTTCACCCATATTGAAACACACACATTGATTAGGCCTATATATTGTTAATGATAATATATGTAGAATTTTTAAAGCTACTACTACAGTAGCCCATGGCTTCTTTGGTGCTGACTGACAGCTCACAGCTGACTTCTGAAGTCAACATTTAGGTATACACAGTAGTCCCATGACTTCTTTGGTGCTGACTGACAGCTCACAGCTGACTTCTGACAGTCAACATTTAGGTATATACAGTAGCCCCATGGCTTCTTTGGTGCTGACTGACAGATCACAGCTGACTTCTGACAGTCAACATTTAGTTATATACCTAGATTGTGACCGTCAAAAGTGACAGCTGCTAAACACATGTTTTTGCAGATCATATAGTTCAGTGTAGGGATACATAATTTGGTCTAGTAACTTTTCAAAATGTTTAGCTGTGAGCTGTGAACTGTCATTCAGCACCAAAGAAGTCATGGGGCTACTGTAAGTATTGTTAGATCATACGTATTATTAAATTATATTTTACATTTCAAACACATTGTCTTTTAAACTACTGCGTTATAAATTCAAGACTGTTTTAAATAATTAGTAAATCTGTAGTCTAGTCTGTGCTAAATATTAAGTTCAAGGTGAGCTGACATGCAAATGCAATATTTAGAGCCACTGCTACGTCATAACACAAATGTCCATCCTTGACCTACTTCAATAGTTTTTAACGTGCTACGAGCTCTATGGAGTGACGTAATAAATAAATAAATAAATATTTATATGATAGCATCACGTCTTACTACCCCGTTCTAGTGATACGCGTATGTATTAGTTACGGTAGCGTGCTAGGGATGAGGAAGGTTACACTAAAATATCATTTGGAAGTACTTGATGATTTAAATATCGACTTTAATGACGGTGTGGTTTTCTTTCGCGATCGACTAAAAAAAGATTTGAGATATCGACCGGTCGAGCTAGAACAGACACAACAACCAGTAACCTGGCCGATAATATATCACTGTGAAAGAGATAATGATAACATTATTATAAAAGAATTCCATAAAATCGGGAATCAAACCTGGGACCACTAGTTTAGTAAGCAAACACACTATTGGCTTAGCCTTCGTATCAAATGATATTATAAATGCTATTAGAAACAAAATCGCTTTAAAGTAAGAATTTGAAGAGAAAAAAAAAGAAAAAGTTGTTTAAGTTTTCTTTTCGTTCGGCAAAAAAAAAATATATATATATATATATATATATATATAGGTGGAGGTGTGAGGAAGGGAGGTAAAGAAAATTCTATGAAAGTAGTGGGAAAGGAAACCCGGATAAAGTAAGAAAGACAAGAAAACTTTTAATGCGTTCTTTTTCAGTTTCGTAACTTTGTCCTAGGTCCGGGGGGAGACCGAGTAGATTTGGAGGGGGAGAAGAAGAAGGGGTTTTGAAAGTAGGAAGTTGATCCAACATGACGCCATTACTCCTTGAAATGTAGCTTGGTCCATGTTGTTTTGGAATGACATTTGGGACTCAACAAACGAAAGACCAAATTTTGTTTTTCCTTAAACGAAAATTACAATAAAACTTAACAGTAGTCAAGGGTAAGATGTATAATTACCTGATAATTTAAATTTTACAGGTTTCGAAAATTCAAGAAGCTAAACAAAAAAAATTAAACCTAGCACTTCAAGACTTTTAGTGAAATACCAGTTTATTTTATTATTTTTTTATTATTATTATTATTTTATTATTTTTTATTATTATTATTATTATTAATTATTAGGGGTAAGAAGAAGGGAAGGGAAAACTACCCTTAATGCACATGGTCGGGATTCGAACCTTGACTGCCCCTCACCTGTCCAATCAAGCTTGACGTCTTATACCATGCTACTACCGTTTTGAGTGTTAATTTATTGTCATTCGGGGATTTCTTAGAACATTTTTTGTATGGATGCCATCTTAACACCCACCCTAGTCCTAAAATGATATTTTTTTTATTATTTTTTTAAATCTCGTTCCCTAAATTTTCTTAAATATCGCGAGTATTGGAGGATTCGAGAAATTAAAGGTTCAAAGATTCGACGGTTCAAGGGATTGTGGGGTTCAATTATTTGAGTATTCATGTATTCGAAGCTCCCATTTCCATTAAACTGACAGCTATCAAAGTGCGATCTACATAACAATCCCCCAAAAATGTAAACATATTTTGTTTCCAGTGCTTGGGGGAGCTTCGGTTCCCAAAACCCAAATTTATCACTCATCAATAGCTATGGCACTGGTTATTTTAGAACTTACATCACCGGTCAAGTCTTTGAGAGCTGGTTAGTTGGACATAGTCTGAAGCACAACTGCATTAATGATTTCGACCATAAACAAACGTTGTACCCATCTTTCTCGTCGATCAACCGTTTTAAGAGTCCTCGTTTTAAAGAAGATAAATCTTGTTTTTTTTTTAAGACTGTCTCTCACCTGACCGAGGAAGTGATTCTTTGTCGCCTTTAAAACGCGTCATCTCGAGCGAAGACATCACGCCCTTTAGTCGTCGAGATTATAATACAGTAAATCAGGATGCTAAAGGAGACTCCCGCCCACCCCCCATTCCAATCCCGGATATTAAATAATGGAGAAGCACAAAGGCCTTTTATATAAGTGTGTATAAATCCTTTCATGATTTGACGTCGGCAAGAACTTTTATCCGACCTTCCTCGTAACAACAATGGCCTGCCTGGTTGTAATGTATCTGGTGCCTTTGATTCGTGTGTGGGAAAAGTTACACACACACCCCTTCCCTTCCTTCTCCTCGCTCACCCTCAAACACTCTATGTGCGAAAAGGTCTTGAGTGGGCAGTCACAATGGAACCAGAAGTTAGCTACGAGATGGGATGTAGGACTATTATTTTGAAGGTGTATCTGTATTGGTCCGGTCCAGAGTTTAATTCAAGTTCATTCTACCGATTGGTATAAAGCCATCACTCTTGTATTGGACTGGGGAGATTGGGGTTTGAATCGCAGTCGGTTCTACTGAGCGTGGTTTTTCCTAAATGATTTCCAAACACTCCTTCCGCACAAATGTCGGTAGACTACCGGTAAAATGCTTCCTTCCTGGTCTCTACCCCATTATCATGATTAAATGAGTATAACCTGAACAGGTAGGAAGTAACACGAGGTAATTAAAAAAAAAGGCTTGTTCTAATATTTTAGGTTTCAATTTTTATGTCAGTTATTATGATAATTTTAAATAAAAAATAAATAAAAGCTTTACCGGTTTTATTTCCCTTTTAAAGCTATCGGTCCCAAATATATAAGTAGCATGTACTTTCTGAACTGACTGATTATATTATTAGTACACGATTGACAAATTTATTTAAATCTAGAACAACATAACCCCTAACAAACTCTGCCGTTAATTCATCACTGTGAATGTGGAAATCTACATTTCATAAATGATAAATTTTTTGGCGGTAGCGGAAATCGAAACCGGGACGCTCAGCTCAGTAGGTAGACACGCTACCAAACTAATCAAATAATGCACTACAAAATGAATAGAAACATATTTATATGAATGTATGCAACAGTCCTAAGCTTAATTGAGACACAATAAAGCAAAAAGAAATATATATTTAAAAAAAGTATTACTAAATGTAAGCTTTTTTTTTATCATACAGGCTATAAAAGATGTCATAAACATAATATGAAATAAAAAATATTTTATTTAAATTATAAAATTCTTTTAAATCATTATTATAATAATTAATTAATATTTGATTAGTACTCAGTCTTTGCATAGACAGTCAAATGATATTGGCTTGTTTTATTGGTAAATCAATTTATTACAGTAAGGTCATCCGGACATGAACTAACTCGGCAGCAATTTAATAGTGGCCGGTACATCTTCAAAGGATAAGCCTTAAGGAGGCCGTCTTGATCATCGAGAAAGCATCGATCGCTGTCAGTCCACACGACTTAAAATACAATCGTCTGTGTCGTTTTCTGAAATTACTATTCGATATTGTCTGTCTACAACCACCCTTTGTTTTGACAATAAGAAATAGTATAAAGGAAATTACTAAACTACTTATTTCAAGGTAAAGAAAGAAAGTTCGCTGCTAGATCTCAAATATATCTTAATATTTTTATTTTTCCTTAAGTCCATCAAAAAATGAATGTATTTGTTAAAGAAGGTTGAATATAGAGCCCTTTTTTTAATCAATAGTGGTCTTAGAGCTCCGCAAATGGGCTTAAAAACTCATTGAAAATGTACTAATGTCACATTTTCGCACAGTTTATTTTTCTATTAATAAAACCCAACCCATAGGATTTTTAAGAAAAAAGAACCTTGTTGGAATCTTTCAACTTTGTTTTTGTATTAAACATAATATTTTGAAATAACGCATAGTATAATTAAATATTATTGCTTTAGAGCTGAACGTCTGTGTGGCAATTTCTCGCCTAGCGAGGCGGTCCCCTTAAAATAGACCCAATGCAAGGTCCAGGAATATTTTATGAATAGGTTTTTCTACTCTACCCGTAGACAGATAACTCAAGACAAACTTTTAGTTTTGTAAGTAAACGTATATACCATCATGTCATAGCATTAGTTAGTTATACAATAAGTACATCTCTTCAGTATAAATTAAATGTGTGTGTGTTTTTGTGTTTGTATATTTGTGTGTTTTTGTGTAAGCCTACCGTAACGGTACACAATTTGAACTTAAAAGTTGGATGGTAGGGATTGCGAGTTAATTACAGTATTTTTGCAGTTTTTATAGCAAAATATTTATTTCGGCAGAGTAAATCAAATATTTTTCCAGTAGAAACATAAAACATTAATTTTATTTCCATGGTAATATCAACAGTTGTTGAATATCTGTTAACAGTGTCCTAGAATTTGATGAGAACTCATTCTCTTAAGCTAATATGTACTCTGCAAATATTCAAGAACCTGTTGATATCATGTGAAGAAAATTAAACTCTATGTTTTAACTGGAGCAATATTTTATTTATTTTGACGGGAAAAATAAATTGTTTGCCATGAAAAACAGGAAGAAGAAAAAAAGGTTGACCTTTTCTAACTTCTACTCTTATCCCTCCTTAAACCTAAAATTACAACAAAATTGGCGAGCATTTATAGAAACTATGTATACAAGCTGATTATTTAAATATTTCTGGAATATAAATGAGTCACCAAATCAGTCAGCTGTTAATGTAACAATCATTCTCTACACCTTGCACGATATTATCCCTACACAGATCACAAACCATAAGCTACTTTCTGATCTCCGACGACCAATGACGTTAACAGAAGGGGTTAGAACTGGGTGCGGGATCCAGCATTGGTGGTGAGGGTGGGTAAGGGGATGTTTACATAAATCATCCTGTTTAACGCGTTGATATGTTTGTTCAACGAAGTGAATTATTCGTGGCAATTAATGGCAGTGTTTGTGTTTTAATGACCATGGTGTTAGCAGCGGTTGGAGGGAAACTATCTCCTGCGGCGTCAGGTAAAATGTGTTGTCGCTACGATATTCTCTAATGGGCAGGAAATGTTTCCAAGCTTGGGAGATCCAAATTATTTATCACCAGCGGTATTTTGAAACAAAGAGTTGTCATTAAAGCGGGCTATTTTGGAACTACCGTAGGATAATACGGAAAGCGTAGGAGGAAATAGTATGGTGGTTGTTGTTTGAATTTCGAATAAAGTAATTTGTAACCAGTAATTTGTAGCAGCTTACATCACATATGGGTGTTTATAATTGACTTC
Source organism: Timema cristinae (assembly GCA_039000515.1). Classification (NCBI taxonomy): domain Eukaryota; kingdom Metazoa; phylum Arthropoda; class Insecta; order Phasmatodea; family Timematidae; genus Timema; species Timema cristinae. Next base: position 45,015,968 of record JBCFYV010000024.1, read on the forward strand.
AATTAATAGATAGGGTTTACCCACTTCGGTGGCCGCATTGTCTAACGCGCTACTCTCGCAGTAGAGTAGACTGCTGATGACGGGTAGGACGAGGTTTGAATCTCGGTAAGGTGTATTGAGGGTGGTTTTTCCAAAATGGCCCTTTTTCTCCACGAAAACATGGGTATATTTCCTGTAAATACAACCATTATAATCCCTGAAACTATTAGCGTAATTATTACATAACCTAAAAGGGTAGTAAGACGCAGTGCTAAAAAAAAAGTTAGGTGTAGTGTATGTTTTAATTGACTTAAATATTTGTTACTGGTTTAGTTATTTGCAAAGATAATAACTATATAGATGAACAAGTAACTATATAACAATACATTTTTGACATTGTATAAATAGACTAAAAATGTTAGATTTGTAAATTTTGCCGCCATTTAATTGGGCTTTTAGAATCTGCATTCGAAAAAAAAAATAGCTTATATATCTTGTACGATGCTAAGAATCTTTCTAGGCTAATATGTAGAAAAGAGTTTATGCTCAGACTATATGTAAAAAAAATTAACGATTCTGTATCAAATACGGTATAGTTAGTTGTAAGGGACGTATTATATTCTGACATGAAAATGATATGAAAATAGTAGTTTATTAAGTTAAAACATTAACAAAATGTTTGACGATAACTACACAAAAAATAACAAATTTTGTTAATTTTGAATATTAGACCATGATGATATTATACATGTTGATTCGAAAATCTCTGTACAAAATTTAATGGTAGGTGGCAAACACTAAAACAAACTTTTTTTTTTTAGTTAATGAATGTTTATGTCTGTAGACGGCACGCTTTGATGCCAAAAAGCGCTGTTTGATGCGCGTCAAATGGCTACTTTTCACCTTCGTCATTCGTAGCGTGGACCTCGTACGCGTAACATGAAGCATTTCACGGATTCCCAGATGGCTGACATGCACTCTCAGTATGCATTACTGCTTCCTTTTAGCAACTGACGTGAACAAAAAAAAATATGTTCACACCTTCTGCCTTTCATTTTATGTACCAACACCCTGCAGATATACATTCATCAACGACAAAGGTTTGTTTTTATTGTTTCCAAGCTCCCAATATATGAAATTATCAATTATAAACTAAATTAAGATTAAGCCTTTTTCTTAAAAAATACTCGCCTTGGTGGCGTAGTTGGCTAACGCGCTTGTCGTGTTTAGCTCGACTGCTGAGGACGGGGAGATCAAGGCTCGAATCTCGGTCGGGTGAACTGGAGGTGGTTTTTCCTCAACGGTTTTCCCCTCTACCTCCACGCAAATGCGGGTTCACTTGCTCTAATTAAACCTTCCAATTCCTAATCCACTAGCGTAATTATTACTTAAAGCGTATAACCCGAACGGGTAGTAAGACGTGGTGCTAAATATTATTATTATTATCATCTTAAAAAATATAAAAATATTCAAGTAATATTACCTTTATTTTTAAAATGCATAAATAAATTAGCTGTATAAAACGGTGAGTAAAATGTTGATTGTATTCTCCTCTTCTGATGTTTTAATCATATTAAATAATTAACAATACACATTAGTAATGGATAATAAAATGTAACAATCTGTGTGTTTCTTGAATTAGGTTTGATTGTGAATTTACTATGCGAATTCGAGATCAAAGTTTGATTATGTATAGTCCTTTCATGATCATTTTTGTCTCTATCTAAAGTTGAACAGTTTATAGAAACAGTTTCGTAATAATTCACGTCACAAATATAGAGTGGGTCAAGCGATGTAAAGTTTAATTCTCAACATTTATTACATTTTAATACTCAACAAATGTTATTTTATTTGTATTGATAGGTCTAATATACATCAAAAGTGACAGAAGCATATCACACTACTTGATGTATGAATATATGAACGTAGATCGAGTAGCTTTTCTATCTGTTAGCTAAGGCTTTTCTTATTAAAATTGGACTGTATAACTGACATAAAAAGTTGACCTAGAGATGAGAAGGAAATTGTCGAAGTGTTATATAGGAAGTATCACTTTGGATGGAGTTGAAATATATACTCTTAAGGGGAAAGCAGAAGAAATATTTGGTAAACCTTGAGATGAGGTGGTGGAGGAGAATGGAGGGGATAAAGGGGATGGATAGGTTGACTAATTGATAAGTTATAAGAATAGTGAATGAAAATATAACCGTTAAGTAGGTTATCCCACGAAGATGGTCACATGAAAAGAAATGGCTTATTGAGTGACGTCATATAAGGCAAAGTAGAAGGAATAAGGGGAGCGAGAATACCGCGAATACAACTGATAAATGAGCTCAAACAAGAAAAAAAGATGAATTTGCAGGATATAAAAATAAAGCTGTTTGATGACTTGATTTAGACAGGATCTGTAAAAAGATATAACCCCTTATAAATTTAAAAGTCATAAATAACTAACTCTACTTTTTTAAATTAACGAAATAAATTTATAAGACAAATTTATGTGAATCCAGTAGTTTTAGCTTATATATTCATCATAAAAGGCTTTGGCTTAGCGTGGACCAGCTATACCATCACTTTCTTCATTATTTCATCACTTCATGGTCGTTAACATCGCCAATGAAAGCGATACAAAGAATAAATAACTCACAATGAAGTAGCTTTTACTTTCTTCAAGATCACTTCTACTTGTGGATTTTTTTTTTTAGAAACAAAACAAGTTGTGAATCATCACTTTCTATTAATACCGACTCTCCTACCTTGAGGCAAATAAAAAAAATAAAAGTATCCTTTTTTATTTGGTTTTATTTGTTTGAGTTCTCAAGATGATCATGAATGAATGAATGAATGACGAGACGAACTTAAACCAGTCGTTCTGATTTCAATGATACATGTGGGAGTTGTTTGCATATGTGTGAGGAAACCTAATTGAAAGTATGGTACACTCTAGTCCAGATCAAACGATAGCTCCTGAATTAATATTATTTAAAATTGGAACATAAATTAATGTTTGATGGACTTTATTGAATGGAGAGAGAGAGCAGTTTGGTCAGAACTAGATCGAAGCTTAGATACACTTTTATAATTGGGACCCTCAAAGGTATCTTACAAGAGTTCAAAGCATTTGATCATTTCTGGTGATTCGAACTAAAGTAGTGGAATTGAGGTGAGAAGGAAGGCTTTTAGAACATTATTAGGGGTATATATTTAAATTAGTTGAAAAATGACACCTGGACACACATTGGGTATCTTTGGCTTAGCTCATCAATGCTCTACGTCCTACGGGATTGGCTCCGTGCTTAGGGTCGTTCTTCACTGATAAGACTATGACCTTGAGTGCAGAACCAATCCTGGATAACTCAAAGAGGCTCAACATTGGCGCACTAAGCTAGATGTCCCGGGTTCGATTCACGTCTCAGGGTATAATTACAATGATTATGCAACCTTTGTGCTTATATTCATATTAAGAATGGTGTGTGTGTTTTTTTCCCTCTCTTCTTTCAGTTTTACTTTTTAATATAAAGAAAAATTGTAACAGTGACAACTTTTCATCCTCGATATTATACTGGACCTTGGTTTTTTATTTGAATCCAAGAGCCCCCTCCTCCCCCCCCCAAAAAAAAGGTTATTCTTACAATCTGTCTGTCCTTCATGTATGTCTATCTGACCGTTCTTGGGCCTGTTTGATGGATTTTGTTTAAATTTAGTTTTATTCTAGTCAAAAATTTTAAGATATTTTACCGATGACATATTTTTTAAGATTTGTACCAAAATAATATTTAAATATCTCTAGAAATTCTGTTTCACATTTATATCTTAAAAGTTAAGAGTGTTGCATATGATTTTCAAAATAATGTCTCTTTTTCTGAGAAAAACTTATAAAGGATAATTTTAGTGATGAGCGAGTTTTGTGCCCTTGATTTATCTTAAAAGGTGTCGAGCTTAACTTACTTAAGGTGTATCTTGTGAGATAAGGATACAGAGTGATCCGGCAAAGAGAAACATCACTCTCTAGGCTAAAAGAGTGAATATTGTGTTAGAAAATAGCAAGCTATTGTGTATTTAATGCTTGAATTTGTATTTTATCCACCATTCACATCAAACCGCTTAATATTTTAATCGTGATAGGAATTTTTAATATTTGCACACTACGTTTAACCTGAAGGGTAGCAAGCTTAGTTTTACAGGTTACACACTGATTCAGCTAATAAGATAAGACCCGCTCCGGTGGTTAAATTGTCTTAAGGCGTCGAATCTCGCAATAGACTTGGCTGTCTATGACGGAGAGATCGAGGCTCCCATTCAGGTGTACTATTATTATTATTATTATTATTACTATTATTATTATTATTATTATTATTATTATTATTAGCACCGCGTCTTACTACCCGTTCGGGTTATACGCACTTACGCTAATGTGTTATGGTAGGGTGATTGTGAGATGAAATGGAGGACCTACAGTTTAACGTGGAATCCGAACCACGGTAGAGGCCTGGCATTCCCCACATTCACAAGATGTCTTGTCAGAGGTGAAGGAAGGGTTTGGTAAGTCAAGAGTACTGAGAGTGGGTTATCCTAAACGGTTTTCCTCCACTCTCCTTTCACACAAATGCGGGTAAACTTCTTTGAAATTCAACCTTCCTCATATCTAACATATTGTAAAATATACCGTACGTTTGCGTGTGATCTGAACGGGTAGTATGACGTGATACATTTTTTTCAATAAAAAAGGGTAATAGTGTAATCGGTTAAATTAAGACTTTTTTTTAAATTCCTGCGGCTTATTAGCCATCCAGGTTAAATGCATAATTAGTTACTAATTACTGTAATGTGTTAGGGATTAGTAAGGTTGAATTTAGAGGAAGTGCACCTACATTTGAATGGGGGGAGAGTGTAAAACCACCCTTAGTACATCTGATCATGACTCGGAACCCCTCCTCGTCATTGGCAGTCTAATCTATTGCGAGAGTGATGTCTTAGACCATGCGACCACCAAAGGGAGTTGGTAAGATTGCTTACCTTTCAGGATAAACGAAGTGTACATTCCTATGTGCAAATATGAGCCAACCTACAAAAACTAATTCATTTTAGGAACACGCCCCGGGATCAAACGAGTGTGTATCCACAAAAGAATTGGACTTCTTTGACCTTTCGGCCATGAGAGCGGGAATAAATATGATTTATCTTACACAGAAGTAAAGTTAAGAAGAATATAAGTGCACATATAACATTTTGTGCCCTCCTTTTTTGTTGTGCCCACTTCACTTTGACTAGGGGAGACATTTTTTTCTTGGTGTTGTTGTTTTTTTCTCTTCTCGCGCCCGTCGACTCTATTTTCCCAATTTGTTTCACTTCGTTTCTCTATTCCCTTCAACCTTATCTTACTTTATTTTTTATCTCTCTCTCTCTCTCCCAAAGGTGTCGAGAAGTTCTCGACTTAATAGAAAGTCTCCATATTTAGCGTAGGTACTGTCAGTCACTTATTTAATTTGGAGCACTTTTTTTTTTTTTGCTGTTAGCATCGTTTATTATTTATTGTACCAAGATGCAACGTTCACCCAGCTGGTAGCGCATCTGCGTAGAGAGTCCGGGTTTCAATAATAATAATATTTACAGTAGCCCCATGGCTTCTTTGGTGCTGACTGACAGCTCACAGCTGACTTCTGACAGTCAACATTTAGGTATAATACCTAAATTTTGACCATCAGAAATGACAGCTGCTAAACACATGTTTTTGCAGATAATATGGTTCGGCGTAGGGATACATAATTTGGTCTGGTAACTTTTCAAAGCTTTTAGCTGTCACCTGAGAGCTGTCAGTCAGCACCAAAGAAGCCATGGGGCTACTGTAGCACCACGTCTTACTACCCGTTCGTTTTATATGGTTTAAGTACTAATTACGTTAATGGATTTAGGAATTGTAAAGGTTGAATTAGAGGAAGTGAACCCGCATTTGCGTGGAGGGAGAGTAGAAAACCATTTAGGAAAACCACCCCCAGTTCACCCGACCGAGATTAGAACCTCGATCTCCCTGTCCTCAGTCGAGATCAACACGACAAGCGCGTTAGCCAACTACGCCACCGAGGCGAGTCCGGGTTTCAAATCTTGGTAGAGACGAGATAGAAGTCTGATATCTTACCCCTAGACCACCAGGTCACCTGATCATTTTAGGAGATGCAAACCTCTCTTTCCCAGTCATCGGCGGTTTAGTATACTGAGAGAGTAGAGCGTTATACCACACGGCCACCGAAGCTATGAAAGGTTTATGTAACAATACCATCATGTTGAACTCTTCACTGATATTCTTTCCTTTCTCCACAGGTAGCCAAAAATGTTGGAATATCTGCGTACTGCAAACAATGTTTTTGGTTGACAAATGTCTGTAGAAGTCAGCAGTACCCTTCGTTTGCTCTGAAAGTGTAGTAGTCTTTCCTTGACGGATTACGTTTGCTCTGAAAGTGTAGTAGTCTTTCCTTGACGGATTACGTTTACTCTGAAAGTGTAGTAGTAGTCGTTCCTTGACGGATTACGTTTGCTCTGAAAGTGTAGTAGTCTTTCCTTGACGGATTAAGTTTGCTCTGAAAGTGTAGTAGTCTTTCCTTGACGGATTAAGTTTGCTCTGAAAGTGTAGTAGTCTTTCCTTGACGGATTACGTCTGCTCTGAAAGTGTAGTAGTAGTCGTTCCTTGACGGATTACGTTTGCTCTGAAAGTGTAGTAGTCTTTCCTTGACGGATTACGTTTGCTCTGAAAGTGTAGTAGTCTTTCCTTGGCGGATTACGTTTACTCTGAAAGTGTAGTAGTCTTTCCTTGACGGATTAAGTTTGCTCTGAAAGTGTAGTAGTCTTTCCTTGACGGATTACGTCTGCTCTGAAAGTGTAGTAGTAGTCGTTCCTTGACGGATTACGTTTGCTCTGAAAGTGTAGTAGTCTTTCCTTGACGGATTACGTTTGCTCTGAAAGTGTAGTAGTCTTTCCTTGGCGGATTACGTTTACTCTGAAAGTGTAGTAGTCTTTCCTTGACGGATTACGTTTGCTCTGAAAGTGTAGTAGTCTTTCCTTGACGGATTACGTTTACTCTGAAAGTGTAGTAGTAGTAGTAGTAGTCGTTCCTTGACGGATTACGTTTGCTCTGAAAGTGTAGTAGTCTTTCCTTGACGGATTACGTTTACTCTGAAAGTGTAGTAGTAGTCGTTCCTTGACGGATTACGTTTGCTCTGAAAGTGTAGTAGTCTTTCCTTGACGGATTACGTTTGCTCTGAAAGTGTAGTAGTCTTTCCTTGACGGATTACGTTTGCTCTGAAAGTGTAGTAGTCTTTCCTTGACGGATTACGTTTACTCTGAAAGTGTAGTAGTCTTTCCTTGACGGATTACGTTTGCTCTGAAAGTGTAGTAGTCTTTCCTTGACGGATTACGTTTACTCTGAAAGTGTAGTAGTCTTTCCTTGACGGATTACGTTTGCTCTGAAAGTGTAGTAGTCTTTCCTTGACGGATTACACCATGGCACTACTTTATCAGCCGCGGCACAGTAGAAATATGCGTGTTAAAATTACAACCTTTTAAGACAAACGGAAGAGGATTAACTAACCTATGGACCTTGACGAACTTCAGAGAGTGGTTGAAATATTATGTAAATGACATAACTTAAAAAAAATATTAAAATTAATGGTAAAAAAAACAAGTTTTTCATAAATATAACTCTTATTTTTCTATCGTACACTAAAAAATGAGAAAATAGTTATTTTTATTCATATGATCAGTATCGGGTGAAAATATTAAATAGTGAATAATTATGAAATAAATAATAATAACATAATAAGGTGTGGAATTTACTCGTGCAATTTAAATTGCCTCACCTCATTAGTTTTTTCCCGAGAATCCCGTAAGACTCGTGTAGGTGATGTTTGTACACTTTACATTTTGCTCCAGGAGTTAATGACACACTTTACACTATGCTCCAGGAGTTAATGATACACTTTACACTTTGCTCCAGGAGTTAATGACACACTTTACATTTTGCTCCAGGAGTTAATGACACACTTTACATTTTGCTTCAGGAGTTAATGACACACTTTACACTATGCTCCAGGAGTTAATGACACACTTTACACTTTGCTCCAGGAGTTAATGACACACTTTACATTTTGCTCCAGGAGTTAATGACACACTTTACATTTTGCTCCAGGAGTTAATGACACACTTTACACTTTGGTCCAGGAGTTAATGATACACTTACATTTTGCTCCAGGAGTTAATGACACACTTTACATTTTGCTCCAGGAGTTAATGACACACTTTACATTTTGCTCCAGGAGTTAATGACCCACTTTACACTATGCTCCAGGAGTTAATGATACACTTTACATTTTGCTCCAAGAGTTAATGATTCACTTAACACTTTGGTCCAGGAGTTAATGACACACTTTACATTTTGCTCCAGGAGTTAATGACACACTTTACACTATGCTCCAGGAGTTAATGACACACTTTACACTATGCTCCAGGAGTTAATGACACACTTTACATTTTGCTCCAGGAGTTAATGACACACATTACACTATGCTCCAGGAGTTAATGACACACTTTACATTTTGCTCCAGGAGTTAATGACACACTTTACATTTTGCTCCAGGAGTTAATGACACACTTTACACTTTGCTCCAGGAGTTAATGACACACTTTACATTTTGCTTCAGGAGTTAATGACACACTTTACACTATGCTCCAGGAGTTAATGATACACTTTACATTTTGCTCCAAGAGTTAATGATTCACTTTACACTTTGGTCCAGGAGTTAATGATACACTTTACATTTTGCTCCAGGAGTTAATGACACACTTTACATTTTGCTCCAGGAGTTAATGACACACTTTACACTTTGGTCCAGGAGTTAATGATACACTTTACATTTTGCTCCAGGAGTTAATGACACACTTTACATTTTGCTCCAGGAGTTAATGACACACTTTACATTTTGCTCCAGAGTTAATGACCCACTTTACACTATGCTCCAGGAGTTAATGATACACTTTACATTTTGCTCCAAGAGTTAATGATTCACTTAACACTTTGGTCCAGGAGTTAATGACACACTTTACATTTTGCTCCAGGAGTTAATGACACACTTTACATTTTGCTCCAGGAGTTAATGATTCACTTTACACTTTGGTCCAGGAGTTAATGACACACTTTACATTTTGCTCCAGAAGTTAATGACACACTTTACATTTTGCTTCAGGAGTTAATGATGCACTTTACACTTTGCTCCAGGAGTTAATGACGCACTTTACACTTTGCTCCAGGAGTTAATGACACACTTTACACTTTGCTCCAGGAGTTAATGATACACTTTACAGTTTGCTCCAGGAGTTAATTACACACTTTACACTATGCTCCAGGAGTTAATGACACACTTTACACTTTGCTCCAGGAGTTAATGCCACACTTTACACTTTGCTCCAGGAGTTAATGACACACTTTACATTTTGCTCCAGGAGTTAATGACACACTTTACATTTTGCTCCAGAAGTTAATGACACACTTTACATTTTGCTTCAGGAGTTAATGATACACTTTACACTTTGCTCCAGGAGTTAATGACACACTTTACACATTGCTCCAGGAGTTAATGCCACACTTTACACTTTGCTCCAGGAGTTAATGACACACTTTACACTATGCTCCAGGAGTTAATGCCACACTTTACAGTTTGCTCCAGGAGTTAATTACACACTTTACACTATGCTCCAGGAGTTAATGACACACTTTACATTTTGCTCCAGAAGTTAATGACACACTTTACATTTTGCTTCAGGAGTTAATGATACACTTTACACTTTGCTCCAGGAGTTAATGATACACTTTACATTTTGCTCCAGGAGTTAATGACACACTTTACACTTTGCTCCAAGAGTTAATGACACACTTTACACTTTGCTCCAGGAGTTAATGATACACTTTACTATTTGCTCCAGGAGTTAATGACACACTTTACACTTTGCTCCAGGAGTTAATGATACACTTTACATTTTGCTCCAGGAGTTAATGACACACTTTACATTTTATTGGCATTTATTTACTGCCATTTAATATTTTCACCAATACTGATCATGTGCGTAAAGAAGAAATATATTTTTACTTTTTTGTGTACGTTTATAGACACATAAGGTAGGTCTATGTTTTTTTGTTTTTTAACTTGTTTTTTATATTATTTATTTTCAAATGTTTTAGTTATATCAACTTAAATCTGATATGTGTAAATGGAGGCTCAAAATTTAATAGCATTTTTTTTGCCACGTGAATTAGGAATATCTACAAAGTTTTAAAATTCCATTTATATTAGAAGTGACTGAATATGTAATCGTAAGCTCTTATGACAGAGGTAGTAAATTAATATAAGGTTTGCTCTTCTATTTTAAAAATAATAGTTGTAACTAGCTATGGGTCTGGCTCAAATTTTAATAGAATGCATTGTCATGCGAATTAGGAGTGGCCTATTATATCTACTATAGGTAACTGAAAACGCAGTCGGCAGATTTGATGACAGTGACGGTGAACAATAATCGATGGTATTAGTGGTAGTTAATATTTTCTTATCTTTTAAAAATGCGTGAAGGCATTTATTGGGTACACATTCATATATTTATTAAAAGTTGATGTAAAGCTTACAGGTCTATTTTAGTATGGTGTAGATTATATTTGGTATATAGTTATACACACTCGGGCAAAAGTTGTGAATCTTACTTGTTCTGTATTCAAATTCAAATAAAACTATTAAAGGTATATATATATATATATATATATATATATATATATATATATATATATATATATATATATATATATATACTTATGCTCCAATTTTGAGCTTAGAAGACTCTTCTTTATAGTGCGTATTCTGTTTGAAGTGGTAGGAACTCGGCAATCGGTTTAGGGAAGTTCCGCTAGGGTGTTAATTGACGTAATACTTACGCTACAGCGCTCTAGCGTGGAACTCGTGCACTATGGGTTTTAGTCACCCATCTCAGCGGCTCAATGGATTTACACCAACAAACATGACGACGGTGAGTTGTGCACAAAATATATTGTTGAGCTTATCATAGAACATTCTACCATATAAGAGTATGATTACTAAGTCATCCCGCTCGCAAAACACTGGTCTAATGACGACGGGGAATTTGGTGTTAGAATCCTGGTTGGATATACGGAGAGTGATTTTTTTTCCCCCCTAAATGGTTTTCTATTTTCCTTTTACGCAACTGTAGGTATGCTTCATCTAAATTCATCCTTTCTCATCTTTAAATAACCTTTAAGTAATTATTTCATTCAACCCAAACGGTTTAGTAAGATGTGATGACTAAAACAACAACATAATAATCACTGTGTTGATCAAATCATATTATGAATTGGTGACCTACTTAATTATATTTTGTACTCGTGGGAGAAATTACTATTGGTATTCGTTGTATTGAGTTAATTTTTAATTTTATGAGAGAAAATGTTAGTAGATGAATGTGTGAAACTTTAAAAAAAAAAAAAATTCATTGTTTGAAATATAGTCCACAAAATATTTCCGTCAATAAATGTACTATTATTATAATGTCTACCATGGCAAAACCAAATTTGAATAAATATTATCTAGAGATCGACGCAGAAGTAGATTTAAAAGGAAGGTGTGAGGGAATGATTTTATTTAGCCTGTCTACACGAAGAAGAGACTCGTATATAAAATCACATGATCAACATTGTACCAGTGGTAGCTGGTTTTATTAGGAACAAACTAATCTTCCGCCTACTATATATGTTAATAATTTGAAGAGGCATCGTTTTAGTATCGGAAAAGCCTTTAGCTATCGTTGAAACTCAAAGTTTATGTTTTAAAAAATATGTATTTGTGCTTTATACATTTCTAACACTACTGTAGTCAACATTATTTTAACCTCCAGAAATATTTTGGCTGTTTTAAGTTCATTTTTGTATGTAGATCTCGTATATGACAGTACACGTTTTACATCACGTCCCAATATTATGTATATTATAGATTTTTGTATGTGTTGAGTAATACGTGTAGGCCTATCTTACTACGATTTAGTGAAGGGAATATCACTCTGATGAGTCTGATCCATTGTAGCACGAAAACATAAAGTAACTTATAATAAAACATGACTCCGATCAGATACGTAACCAAATATTTTTTTGCGTTTGCTCATAGATGGCAGTAGTGTCTCTGATAGTAACGTTTTACTGCGTTCATGCTCACACAATTTTTCCTTCAGCTATGCCGGGATCAATATCAAATTTAAGTTAACTTAACGTAACTTTACATAACTCAACGTAAAGGATCTCCTTGTGTGTTTAAATTAAATCGATCACGATGCAGTTAACTTAACGTTGACTTGCAGGTAACTTAACGTTAGAGATGTCCTGGGAAGTATTTTACTTTCCGTGAATGTTACTTGAAGGGTATCACGTGATCTAGCAAGCCAATCATGCGAGTGACGTCAACAGGGCTATTTATTAATTCATTTGTTGGTTTTAAGACCAAGGTCTACGTTTTAGCTTTAGTTCTAGTGATCAGAAATCGAAATAAAGTAATTAAACTAAATTAGGAAAGATAAATTTATAAAAAAGTTTAGTAATATATATTTATTAAATCGATTGAAAACTGTAAACATTCACAGATCATCACTTTACAAATAGTACCAAATCACATCATACTCGAGAATGCAGATGTTTGGTTTGAGTTGTTACGTTTAGTTACGTGAATCGTGATGACACATATTTTCTCTTAGGTTAAGTTAACTTTAAGTGAACGTGACGTTAAGTTGACCGTGATTCCGGCATTACGAAGAAACAGCTATAGCGTGACTGTTTGATCAATTGTGTTTTGCTCACCATTTTGAGAGGACGATTTTATTTTATGTTTGCACTCCAGTAAACTATCATTAATTTAAGGGTAAGCTAGCTAATTCCGAAAACTACTCAGGGAAACGTTATGAAAACAACTAGATACCAAGTTTTAGCCCGACCGGCAACATGATTTTGGTTCTAGGCCAAGAGAGACAGACAGACATACAACATTGCGAAAACCACTTTTTCAGTTTCAGAAGGTTATGAAACGTTGACAAAATTGGTTGTTAAATAACAACATTAAACCCAATCCAGAGGAAGTAAGATTGTCAAAAAATCGAAGGCTTGCTTTTAGAACTGTGAGTGTTCATAATGTATATTACGAAATCGAGCAATAAAGGTTAAATGAAAATGTAACCTATAATTTTTTTACTCTATAAAATAATGTATTGTAATTCGTAGCTATATATAAATGAGAAAACTATAATTGAACAACAAGATGATATTATAAATATTTATGCTACACAGATGTAAAAAAAATTGTAAATGTAAGAGATATTTTATAATGTTTTAAGTTTTAATAATAATAATAATAATTATTATTATTATTATTATTAATTAAAATGGATCGAAATAGTATAGTATGTCTATACACAAATGATAAAAAACAAAGTTACACAATATTGAAATTATAATTATTATAATTTCAAGGTGACCTGGTGGTCTAGGGGTAAGGTGTCAGACTTCTATGCTGGCGGCCGGGGTTCAATCCTCGGTCCCGGCAAAGATTTATCTGATTACCAAACCCTTCCTTCACCTCTGACAAGACATCTTGTGAATGTGGGGAATGCCAGGCCTCCACCATGGTTCGGATTCCACGTTAAACTGTAGGTCCTCCATTTCATCTCACAATCACCCTACCATTACACATTAGCGTAAGTGCGTATAACCCGAATGGGTAGTAAGACGCGGTGCTAATAATAATAATAATAATAATATAATTTCAATATTATGTAACTTTTTGTTTTTTATCATTTGTGTGTATACACTTAGGTTATTTCCATCAATTTTAATTTTAAATTAATTAAGGTAATTTTGTAAGACTAAGCAACCTGTATACTGCTCCCATTAGAGAACCACGCAGTTATCTGAAACAAATCTGCAAATAAATAGTCTATATACATATTTATAAAATCAATTTTCTTGGTAAGATTAATGATTTAAAAGGGCCAAGGTAATTAGTTGCATACAAACGATGTTTCACTAATACATTTTGACAGCTAGGGTAAATTCATATTACTATTACTATTAGTAGTAGTGGTGGTAGTAGTATTAGTGGTGGTGATGGTGTAGTAGTAGTAGTAGTAGTAGTAGTAGTAGTAGTAGTAGTAGTAGTAGTAGCAGTAGTAGCAGTAGTAGTAGTCGTAGTAGTAGTAGAAGTAGTAGTAGTCGTAGTAGTAGTCGTAGTAGTAGTAGAAGTAGTAGTAGTAGTAGTAGTAGTTGCTCGGAGATAAGCTGTGCCCCTGGTTCCTTGGAGTAGAATTTTGTTTCAGGCTAACCCCTCTTTTTTTTTCCTTCTCCATCGAAAACCCTTGATTCTAGCTATATCCCCGATTTATCGAAACAAAAACTGTTGTTTTTTTTCCTCCGTTTGTATTCAAATATTCCTCCCCCTTATTCAAGCAAGCCCTTGATTTTGAAAAGACTCCCTGATAGACAAAACTTGGCCTGCAAAGCTTTGTTCCTTCATATTCATTTAAAACCTTTCTTCTCACACCCACAACCATGACTTTGAATCATATCTCCTTTTTTTGTCTGAAAACATGTATATTTTCCTTTTTTTTTATATTTAACCCCTACCACCCCTCCTTTGATGAGCTTCACTTGTAGCTTGAATTACATCAATTAATATATCTTTACTTGTCGTTTCGTCAACTTCTGCGCATGAAAATGCGTTTACACTGAATTGGATGGAAATGAATTGATTAATTACGTTAAATGTAAATGTATAGTATTTATTCACAAGTTTATGATGCAATAACTATGGTCAAAGTTGTATTAGTGTTCTTATGGTCTAAGGCCTTAGACTGTAGGTCCTCCATTTCATCTCACAATCACCCTATCATTTACACGTTAGCGTAAGTGCGTATAACCCGAACGCGGTGCTAATAATAATAATAATAATAATAATAATAATAATAATAATAATAATAATAAAACTCACTATTTATTCTCACAATAACATATTTATAAAACACTTGAAACACTTTACAGCCACCCCGAACAAGTTACAGAATATTATGCAGTAATAAATACAGTACTGTGCCACTGATTGCAACAGTTTAAGTTCAGTACAGTACTGTAAGCACCCTGCGACTAGGGTATCGTAATTAATTAATATATTTGAAAGGTATTTTTTTTTTAAATCATCAATTATTCGTACCATAAAAATGTGTTACAAAAATTATATAATTAATGCAAAATATCAATATATCAATATCAATATATCTAGGCCATGTTCCTTGATCACTTGATCACCGGCTTGAATCCATGCTGGGTACCTTGGAGTAGTTTCTACATGATATTTTTTTTACTACGGTCTTAAGATCCTTTCTCCCTGCCAGTGTGAATATACTTACTCCAAAATAGCTTCACCACCCCTACCCCTTTGCTTTAAACGTTCAAAAGCCCTCTTGTTAATGTTTTAATTATGAAAATATATAGGTCATATCTTATGCAAGAGCAGATGAAAAGCATAGTTCTTATGCAACACTCATCATGTATGCTATATTTTATTTTAACTCAACAAGTAAATCCTTCCACTGCTACTAAAGTAAAATAAAAACTTCAATTCAGTATGTTTTATAAAGAACTCATAAATAAATCAACCAGAAAGTATTTCATTTTCGTGAATAAGCTAACGTAAGGGGTAATCGCAGTATTCTATGAACCTAATAAATTCCTCTAACTGGTTTGAGAATAAAATATTATATATAATGTTATTGTATCCAGTAGTACATTGCGGTGAAGTTGAAGCCTGGAGGAAGCTTAAGCTTAAGCTTAGTGAGAACTTTTGGGTCTGACCAAATTCACACACAGAGAAATAGAAAGTAGAAGTGTTGGGAACACCGAGTGGATTTAAACCCAACTTTGAGACTAGCTCCACATTTCTGAAACTTTCTTTCTTCTTTCAGGTTACTTTATTCTTCCTTTGATTCTTTTTTTTCCCGTGGATTTTGGGTGGCAAGAGATTGTCATCTTCTATAAAAATATATAGATTTTTTTTAAATAGCTTGGAAACTCTTTAGTTCTATATATATATATAGGGAGGATTATTTGAGAATATTTCTAGAATAATTCAGTGATACTTTAGTAAACAACTTTGTTTTCTTTGATTCTTCAGAACAGTTCTGCACGTTTGGTAAGAACAATATTGGACTGAATTGGGTTGAGTACTTACTGATGGAACGTCATGTTCTCCTGAGGAAAAGCGTCAAGGTAGACTATGGTTCGTTAACATAAAACACGATGACTCGCTCTAATGCTGTTGATAAGTTGCCCCAAACTTGCAAATTCTTGTTTGTAACTTAAAATTGAAGACAATTTTTTTTTTTTTTTTTTCAAATTTATAGTCAAAATTTAACAATTTTAAGAAAAAATGCCCAAATATATTATGTGTGATCAAATTACTTGCCATACTTTGAATTCTTAAAGTCGTTCATTCAAATAAAATCTTTATGTATAAAGTTTGAAAGGCATTTTTTTATTATTTTGAATTCTTGATGGTGGAATAGAGCGGAACTAGTCCCCAGCAATAATGGCCTTCCTCATGATATTTGATATTAAAAAAAAAATAGTACGTCGTATCATAGTGAAATAAGTATGTTAGCCCTTTTTCTATGGTTTTATACTTTGATAACTTGCATAAACTTGAAGCTCATTTTATGTCAGGTAAGAAAAACATTGTTGAATTTTGAGTTGTTGTTTTTTTGTTAACTTTTCACTACCCATCTTCTATTTCAAATCGCTTTAGGGGAATAAAATGAGAGAATAAAAGAAAATAATATACTTTTCGTTTCGTCTCTTTATATTCGTTTGAATAAAAAAAAAGATGAAATAAATAAAGTCGTACTTTCCACCCTCGAGCCAAGAAAATCAATTCTAGGAGACCATCCCTTGAGGAATCACGGATTCAAAACATGGACGCTATTTTTTTTTTTATTGTTGTTGAAAAGTAGATGAATGAAATAGAAGTGGTGTTTGTGTTGAGCTATCCCTTTGTTTTGTTTTTTTATTGCTGACATAGTGGTTTCTGGTCAACCGACATAAATATCCGCATACAGTCTTATCTTGTTGAATAAATTGTCGTTCCTATTACGAAATGCGTTTGATATTGTGGGTGATGTTTGAATTAATTTAAAGCCCCAAGTCTCGATTCTACTATCTCCTCATCTTTATAGACTGATTCCACAATAAATCCTCATCTATGCGTAGAGGAACCTTGTTTATCCGGCCCTCATTGATACGGATTTCCGATTTATCCGGATTGATATTTTGCATTAATTATATAATTTTTGTAACACATTTTTATGGTACGAATAATTGATGATTTAAAAAAAATACCTCGTTTCAAATATATTAATTAATTACGATACCCTAATCGCAGGGTGCTTACAGTACTGTACTGAACTTAAACTGTTGCAATCAGTGGCACAGTACTGTATTTATTACTGCATAATATTCTGTAACTTGTTCGGGGTGGCTGTAAAGTGTTTCAAGTGTTTTATAAATATGTTATTGTGAGAATAAATAGGGAGTTTTATTATTATTATTATTATTATTATTATTATTATTATTATTATTATTATTATTATTATTATTATTATTATTATTATTATTATTATTATTATTATTATTATTATTATTATTATTATTATTATTATTATTATTATTATTATTATTATTATTATTATTATTATTATTAGCACCGCGTTCGGGTTATACGCACTTACGCTAATGTGTAATGGTAGGGTGATTGTGAGATGAAATGGAGGACCTACAGTTTAACGTGGAGATCTGGCATTCCCCACATTCACAAGATGTCTTGTCAGAGGTGGAGTTGTAGTAATATAATATATTATTTTAGTGTATATTACTCCAAATATTCGGATTATCCGGATTTTCATTCATCCGAATGATACCCCGTCCCAGTTAAGCCGGATTAACGTGTTTTCACTGTACGTATTAAACGTACGCTCAATATACATCAAGAAATCGACTCCACAGAAACAGGTTGTTCTGTCCAAAGAGTACCGACTTACAGAGTGTGTCTGTATTCGAAGCGTCTCTGTGGTCGAATGGTCAAAGCTCCTGGCTACAAACTCAGTGGTCCTGGGTTCGATCCCCTGCGCTTCCAGATTGTCTATGGGTCTGGAACAGGATCAACCTAGTGTCGCGAGGGAAAATGAGGAGATACTTGAATGACAAAGTAGTGTCTACGGTCTATAAAACTGAGATTAACGGATTCGTTGTGTTGACCACATGACATCCTGTAACCGCAGAAGTTTGAAATATTTTCGTTATCAGATGGCGACCGTTCTCTCGGTACCTGTGTATGTTGTTTGCGGTCTGGTGACATGGAGGTTTTTTTTAACACTTCTAGTAGGGGAATCACCTTCGGAGAGCCAATCACACGCAAACATAGATCTGCGAGTTAAAATGAAAGCCTCAATGTTAGTTAAGGAAACTTCATTTATCTTAAATCGTTAAACAAGACATAAAAATATGATCTTATTGATTGTGTTTATGAAATTTCTGGAGTGGTTTTATCTCAAAAATTTTGTATGAACAAGGTTTAAAGTTATATATTAGAGCTATAAGCAGTATGTAAATTATACCTTTATTCTTGAACAGTAACTGGACACTCACACAATTGGCTGAAATAAATACACCTATATATATACATACATACATACATACATACATACATTACATTACATATATTACATGCATACATTACATACATTACATTACATACATACATGCATACATTACATACATTACATACATTACATTACATTACATTACATTACATTACATACATTACATGCATCCATACATTACATACATTACATACATTACATACATACATTATATACATTACATTACATTTACATTTACCATTATACCATTACGGGGTAGGCGAGAAACTGTGCATATAGCTCAAAAAAACATCTCTATACTAATTAATCCCTTCTCGCTAACTTTATTCACACTTCCGTATTTTACTTGTAAATGTTATTCTATCTACTTTAACTTTAAAAGTATTTTGGTCCGCCATATAAAGATTATTACTTTTGATTCTGAGACTCGAAATTTTTACCAAATGATGTGTAAACTTAAAAATATATTCAATGTTAGGGGGCTAATGTTCTAGTATGACATATTCAGCTATTGACATGGTGTTAGCGTATAACCCAAACGGCTAGTAAGACGCGGTGCTAAATAATAATAATAATAATAATAATAATAATAATAATAATAATAAGACATGGTGTTATTTCCCTTATGAAAATGTATACAAAACACTATTAAATAAAACTATTGAAATATTTCAATGGGTAGATTTGGACAAATACTATTAGTCAAAACTTTAGTAATTTACTATTGAAAAATACTTTAGAATTATACTATTGGGAAAAACTATAGAAATTTACCTCAAATACTATATTCACCTAATTTAATAGAATATTAAAAATATTGTATATTTCTGAGCAAAATATTAGTTTTTATTTCTACTCTTGACAATTTAATAGTTATTATAAACTATTACTAAATTTTAATGGTATTCAAAAACAATAAAATGTCAAGTCTTTTTAAATAGTATTAATTCATAACAAATAATCGAAATACTATTAAAACTTGATAGTTACTTCAAAACTAAGTAGTAATACTAAAATACTATTAAAGCCTAATAGTAATTTTAAAATACTATTAAAACCTAATAGTAGTTTTAAAATACTATTAAAACTGTATAGTTATTCTAGAGTATGATTGAAATTCAATAGTAACTCTAAAATACTATTAAAATTCAAAAGTATTTATAAAATACTATTAAAATCCAAGAGTGATTTTAAAATACTATTAAAGTTCAATAGTAAACAAAAAATATTATTAAAATCCAATATTAATTTCTAAAATACTATTAGAATACAATAGTAATTCTAAAATAATATTAAAATTCAATAGTATTCCGAAAATACTATTGGTTTTCAATAGTTAATTTTCATAAGGGTTATTATATTTACTAAGAAAATTATTCCAGTATTAGCATTATTATATTATTCAAGAGGCTCTTAATTCAACAAGATCTCCTGTTTTATTCGGTTGGTCAAAAACAGCCTATAATGAATTTTTGTCTTTAATAGAATAGCCCCAATATATACAGGTTATTCTATCTTATTCTTTTAAACATGCTGCCCTGATGTGGTTTATAAAATAACTATCTCTGGTATTAAAGTTACACTGATTGGCAATAGAGTGTGTGAGTATTCATAAAATGACAATCGTAAAATAAGCTTCTATATTTACACCACTGCTGCCTGGTGGCAGTTTTGGGAATATTTTTTACGCGTACATTAATTTTATTAGATTTTACTCATTTGATACAAAATTATTTAAAGAATAAACTTTCTAAAATACTACATATAATATAAACACTTTTAAATGCTCACGTTCTGTTTTATTAATGTAGACATAAGATAAATGATTGATTGTCCCTCGTAATTTTTTTTTTCAAGTATCTTGTGACGTCATTGCTATCTGGATGAAGAACTTGAGGATAAGAAAAGGAAGGTCTGTAATTTTGTTTATTTTATACGTAAATGTGTGTGTCCTGTCATAAACAGAGCTAGTATTGCGCGACTCTGTGTAGTGTATGTGTGTTGAGTATTATTTTTGGCTGTGAATCGCTCCTGTCTGCTTTCATTTGCAAATGACATGCGCCCATCTCTGTGAATATTATTATTTTGGTAGATCTTTGCACATATTAAGCAATATTTCACAAGGTAGGAATACTCTTTTATATTAACTAGAACAAATTGAACATGAATTACATTTGTCTGAGTTTTACTTTTTGCGTCGGCAATTTGCTTTGTTTCATTTGATGTGATGAGGACTCTATTTTTGGGTAATATGTCTAGTCAATATTTTTTGTTTGTATCGACCCTAGTATAGTGTGTACATACTCAGTAATCCCTAATAAGGTAATGCATATAACCGGAATTGTTATAAGACGCAATGGGGGAAAAAAGTTTAATATATAATGCACTAGTCAAAATGAATTACTAAAAGGCATTCTATCTACTGTAAGCTATTATGTTGTGGTAAGGTCCAACCTTGTATATTGCAAGAATAAATTGATTTTGCTTAGTCTAGCCTTATATCTGACAGGATTTAATGTTTTTTATGGGCTTACTCGGTTTAAACATTTTTCAATATTTTACAAGGCATTAAAATTGTCAAGGCACACAGTCAATTTTTTAAAGAAAATTTGTAAAATGGAAAAAAAAAAATGACAAGATAGTGTTTAAATTAGGTAGACCCCAAGTTTTAATAATTGTACTATTGTTAAAAATCATGTTGAACTTTTTTTTTTTTTTTTTACATCCTGTTACCTGTTTTGGTTGTATGCTGATCTTGGATCTAAAAAGATGGATTTTTTCTCATTTTCTTTATCTTACCCCAAACTACTGCAGCACACCTGCAGACCCTTTGTGGCACACCAATTGTAAAATGGTGGTCTAACCTCGCATCTTGCAGGATTCAACAAAATTAACCAACCTGTACAGTGATAATTTGACAAATTAGCCCATATATTATCTAAGTTAATTTATGAAAATTGTATTCTGGTACATAACAAATTAAATTAATAAATCCTAGATAGGGTAGGTTATAGAACTAATAAGAGAGAGTCTAGGCTAGAACTGAATAGGAGTTTCAACATGATTTCCTTGCCACTGCGTTTGATTACATACCTGTTTACCGTTGGATGAATATAAATTATACTAATTACTACAGATGGGTCAAATTTGAATCTTAAAATTTCCTTCAAATCTTGAATCCATGGACATTTAAAATTTAATCAAAATAGTTTTTTTTATAGTTGGTGCCACTGACAAATGCCAATTTGTTTTGTCATGTCTATTATGTTCTAAACAACACCATTCTTGAATACAATTTTGTTCTTTTTTTTTTGCGATTTTGATACCAAGTTATCCCAACTGGTCCAAAAGTTTATAAAACTATTTTTACTAATAGGCCCCTACTTAAAATTTTAATATTAAGTCAAGGTATTCATAATTGTATTCGAAATACTTTTTGAGACGCTAATGAATCTCTCGAACACTATAGGATAGCAACAATCTAGGGTTTGAACGTCTCACCTTTACTAATTACAATAATGTATTAGTGGTGGAGATTAAATTCAGAAGAATTGTGCCCACATTTTCATGCATGGAGGTAGAGTGGAAAACCTTTTTAGGAAAAATATCTCATCAGGAAGCCCTGCTGGGATCAAACCACGATCTTCCCACAATCAGTAGGTAGTCTAGTCTATTTCAGAGCATCGCCTTAAACCATGCAGCCAATGAAGTGACACAAACATTAAATGTGTAAGATTAACTGATAAACACCAATACTTTGCTTTACCAGCAGCGCAATCAAGTTTATTAAGGAGTATTAGGAAATAGGCCTAAGTGACAAGCCATTCCATTAGGATATTTTCTTTTATATAATTTAGGCTAATGAAGTTAGCTAAATATTTTGAAATTAATCAAATTTTAAAGTTAGGGAGCCATTAAAATATTTATTCGCATTCAAGGAGGAAATCTTTGAATGCCTCTTAAAACTGTTAGCACCCCCTCGGCATAGGTGGCTAACACCCTAGTTTTGTGTAGAACCAGACTGCCGAGGACGAGAAGATTGAGGTTCAAATCTCGGTCGGGTGAACTCGGGGTGGTTTTTTCCTAAATGGTTTTCCACTCTCCCACAATGCAAATGAGTGTTCACTTCCTCTAAATGTAACCTGCCCAATCCCTTACCCATTAGCGTAATTAGTACTTAATTGTATAACTCAAACATGTAGTAAGACGCGGTGCTGAATAAAAAAAAAATTGTCGGCTTTAATAACATATGCCTTCATTAATAATACATTTAAATTTTATTTGTGCAAAAGGCACATAAGATTAATTCAAAAGAATAGGCTGGTAAGGATAGAGTTAGGACTATTTAACCTATATTTAAAATGATGTAATCAACATTGTAAGAAGTGGAATGCCAGGTCGCCACCGTGGTTCGGATTCCACGTTAAACTGTAGGTCCTTCATTTCATCTCACAATCACCCTACCATTACACATTAGCGTAAGTGCCTATAATCTGAACGGGTAGTAAGACGCGGTGCTAATAATAATAATAATAATAACATTGTAAGAAAGTTAGGCTTACATAATTTAGCTATTAAAATCTATTTATAAAATCTAATACTAGTCCTAAGTTATTTGTTAACAAAAGACTTTGTAAATTTGTAAAAACACATACAAAATTCTCACCTATTTATTTATCACTTTGACCTTCACTAAATAACTTTATTTTAAGTTGCATAATTATTAGGCCTGCTGTTTGATCAACAATCTTCTATTTTTCAGTTCCAGCAACTTTCATCTTGTCCACTGTGAAGTTTAAATTAAAAGTGAAGCATGGGTAGTGTCAGATGGGGCTTAGTGTCTGCTGGGAAATTTGTTCTATCTCGGGGTTCCAAAAACCCCCCACACGGTAAGTGTGAAACATCATTTTTTTTCTTGTGAGGACTAAAAGTTATAGATTAGTCTCATCAATATGAATCAAACTTGCATTGGTAGAAACGGGTTCGGCCCAATAGGATTTACTTTTTAAGTCCCTTTTCAGAAGAGCGTGCATGAGCTGCTTCACGATAGCCGATACCTTGATCCACAATGCAGTTCATTAGAGCCACTTAGCATTTAAATTGTGCTTGAGTTGAATATACATATGCTTGTCAATATCCTATAATGTTTGAACAAAACAAAAGCTATCATTATAACAGCTTACAGTAAAATTAGATATAAAAATTGAATCAGAATATGGTGTGTAAGCCTTATATTAATTTAAAGGAAGGAAAATGGTTGTTTTTATACATCATTTTTATGAACTTGGAGAAGACTATGGCTGTATCCGAATAGTCAAGTATACTTGACTTGATGCAATCTTGATAATTTTACACTTCTCGCGATTTTCATAGTGAAGACTGCATCAAACTATTCGAACGGCAACACACTTGGGCCCACAGTGCTGCTTCCTACCGAATAATTTGTGTAAGTCGGTGCTCAACAGACGAAACGATAATACTAAAACAATTGCCAGTCAAACACCGCTCCAACACCGCATGGCTCGTAGCTTTCGTATTCATGGTTACCAAGACCTCGAGAAAACTGCATCGGTCTAATCCGCGACTATTCGGACAGATCTACACTTGGTCACGTGATTGCCAATGCAGCTATCAAAGCCTCGAGCCAACGCGACACCGCCGCATAAGTAGACTATTCGGATACAGCCTATGTAACTCCCCTGCCCCCCAATATATCGGTATCGTCTTTTGATGAGGCTTATAATATTTTCAATTGTTCCCTTGAGACTAGAGACTATATTATAATCTAGTTATTGTAGTTAATGTCCCACAATTTTGGCCGTAACACAATTTCTTCAATAAATTGCTCTACTTTGAAGACTGCCACGCTTTTCTTTATCAGGTCCAGGATGAAATACATTATTCCCATACTGAGCTTCAGCTCACACCCTCTCATGTTAACATTTCTTGCTAGTCGTAGGGGGAGCCAGCAGCTGGCTCGCTAGAACCAAAACCTTGCTCACGCGTGCCCATGTAAGAGGCTGTGGCTTGTCCATGCATCCATCAGAGACTTTTCTTTCACTATTTAATGACCAAGAGATAAGTGGGGTTCTACCCTTCTTGGTTTTGTTTGGAACTTGCATCTTTTTCTCATTTCATCAAAATGGTAAAAGTAATTTCAACATCATGCTAAAGACTTTTGTTTCCATCGCTGGTGAACAAAAGGTAAATAACTTTAAAGCATTAGGATTATCCAGTGCTAAATATTGTGCAAAGCAAGGCTGTGAGCATTGGCAAACAAATGCAAACTTTTGGCAACATGCACGTCATAACAAATAGAAGACAGATAACCTTGACAAACAGGTTATCTAACTAGTATGTTTCTTTAGGACACTGTATTCGTTCATTTTCCTTTACATGTCTGAGAATTAGAATACATGTTTAGACTAGAAAGAACAACTTAAAATAGATACTTTAGAAAATAAGATTGGCCTTTATTTTAACATCAATAGTTACAATCCAATTTTCATAGGAATAACCTTTTAGAAAATACAAACATATTGTGGTCAGTGTAACATTTATTGTATAATTAGTGTTATTACCTGCATCAGCGGTCACATGGTCTACGACTTCACACTTGTGTTGTACTTGATTGCCTATGTCGACCTCAGTAGCCTTTGGGTAAAGTGATCGGCTTAGAACCTGATGTGTATGAGTTCTAACCTGGCCGAGTTTGACATATTTTTCTTGAGTGATAAAAATCATAGCAAAGCTTTTTTTGGAGGGAAAGTAAAGCCATTGGTCCTATGTTGATTGTGGCCTGTAAAAGAACAGTGGAAAATATGAGAAAATTTACTTTTCCCCCCGGCAAAATTGGTAGCGCCTTTTGCTATCGCCCATAGACATTCTCTTATGCTAATATAATCATTCGGCCCAGAAAGTGAATGTTAAGTATAACGTATAAATAAAATAGATTGCCGATGATTGGGATGTCAAAGTTAGGATCTTGGTCAGGTGTATTAAGGATATGTTTTCCCCCTAAATTGTTTCCCACGCTCCCTCCACACAAATTCTACAGTTTTCAACCCTTTTCCATTAAATCATTTAATTGGGTAGAGCCACTTCACTGGTTGAACAGTCTTAAGGCAGGGGTGAGTAACCTTTTGGCATTGGAAAGCTGTGTGTGCTTAAAGGATTCCGCATAAAGCTGCACCCTTCATCTACAAAACATTTTTCCAAAATATGTTAGTGTACCAATCAATAGATTGATAGAGTGTTTTTTTTTATCATTATGCTTTAAAAATAACATTTTGATTTTAACTAATTAAAATATACTACATTGGATAATGTATAATTTTTAAACATTAAAGATTAAAAAAAAGTCAGAAAAGGCTGCACAAAACATCTCAAAGGGCACTTATTCCCCATCCTTGGTCAGGTGTCACTCTCATCCTAGACTAAATGACAAGGAGATCGGGTTTGAATCCTTATTAGGTGTAGTGAGGGTAGTTTTTACAAAATAAGTTTTCCACTCACTCTCTACACAAATTCAACCTTCCTCATTCTTAACTCATTAGTTTAATTAGTGTATATTCATATAACCTGAACAGGTTGCAACACGTGGTGCTAAAAATAAATTAAGTTATGTTGAGTGCACGTTTGTCTATAATAGTATGCACACATGTGTGATCCGACTTTGCGTCACACAAACTATTGTATTGTCGTTTCCAAGTCATTAGCCCCTTGTCCTTTTCTCACACATCACAAGACTTCCAGTCACACGGTCATTAACATGTTGGCCTACCATGCGTATGAAATGAATTTTATCAAGTTCAAGGTGATTCAATCAAACAAGGGATGGGAAGTTGGCGGGGGTCTAATTTAAAAAGGCTCATCAATTTTTTTTCATTTTTTAATTCTATAAACAACTCAATAAAAGAATATTTTTTTAAGCAGTAAAGAACTTAAATAAACAAAATCATTTTCCTACTGTTGGGATATAATTTTAAAGTGAGGATTTTCCTATGATGACGTACATATACATATGTTAGAGGGTTACTTGAATCATCAAAATCTTGAGCTTGTTTTATTCATAACTTCATATTCATGTCACACATTTATATGACGTCTCTTGGCAAGTTATCTGCGTCATTACTGTTGGTGTGGCACTTTTGATAAGATAAGATAAATAATAATAATATTTTTCTCTCATAACCATTTAAATCTGGGTTAAATGGTTCCTATAAAATACAGATGTTGAAAGCTCCTCCTAAGGATGTGTCTGATCCAGTATTCCTTTCACTGAAGAATCACATCCAAAATTGTCTTCTTACCCACTATTCTTAGGACTTCTTCACTTGCCAACCTGTCTGTCCACCTGATCTTCTCAAGTCTTCTCCAGCACCACATTTCAAAGATCTCCAAGTATTCTTTTCCATCCATGGAAATAAAGCCTATAATATTTTGAATTCAAGATGTTTAAGAGCTCAGCTAGTTTACTATAGATAAAATATAAAATTCTTGATTAGTAGGTTCAGATTATTAGTGTCAATTCTTAACAATAATGCATTTTAATAAAGTTAAGTGCACATATTTGCCAAACCCTTCCTTCACCTCTGACAAGACGTGTATTAATCACAACTTGTGATTGTGTGGAATGTCAGGTCTCCACCGTGGTTCGGATCCCATGTTAAACTGTAGGTCCTTCATTTCATAATAATAATAATAATAATAAGTGCATACATGTCACCAACAAAAAGTATAGAATAGATAGAAGGAAAATAATGAGGGAGAGAGATAAAATATAGTTGAAACAAACAAACTATTTATTAAAACTCATTTCAAGTTAACACTGTGTTCTATCAAGTCAAGCAGTAATTTAAAGAACAGTTGTTGCATAGTCACTTTCAAGGGACAGAGATTAATTAATGTCAAGAAAAATTTTGTTCTTAAAGCCACATAAATAAACTAAAGTTTTTAACATTTTTTGTGACTTTCATTAATGACTATAAATAAATTTTGGATGTTGGCTGCTAATCACTTCAAACTAATACTTTGATACAAAATTTCTTATAATACATAGTTTAAAAAAATACTTTAAATACAAATAATGGATAGTATCAAGACACATCTTTGAGACACATATGTACGGTAACAAAAAAGTAAAACTTAGATATACACTGACTTTGATAGGAAGTTAATTCTGAAACGTCATTTTTCCTCCCAAAATCCTGGTTTTGGCAAATAAAACTTGTAAACACAACTTCTAGAACAAATAAAACTCAAGGATGAAGTTACTTGACGCTGCCGCTGTTCAATTCGGAATATTTACTCTAACATCAAAAAGTAGTACATTTTTAGAAGTACTTGGCTAAAATCAATACCTATTGGTGTACTGCCACTTGTTTTGTTAAACAACGGGACATCACCCCCAAAAACAGTACATATGGTCACCCTAACTCCACTTTAAATCACAATACTTGTTTCTTTATTATGCTTTCCCAAACATGTATCCTTTCTCGGCTATTTGCGAATCTGATCTAGGTTTTTTTTTTTTTTTAATGGTGAGGTTTGACCTAACCATTAGCATTATCTCTGTTGTAGCTTGTTCAACAAATTTTAATCTTTGACCCAGGAGGTCAGCATTTAGTTTTAATCTATCCAGATACACTAAAGGGGGCGTTTCACTCTCCAATTTCTAATGACGTTTTCACATGTTTTTTTCCCAAGAAAATGTCGATGCATTTACTTTTAAATACATAATCATTTTAATGTATATAATTTTATGTAAGTTGTGGATGTCCTAAGCAATCTCTAAGACTTGTATTAAGGCCTACTGATAAAACTGCCGCTTAATCAAGCTGTGGACGATTTAAACAATCTGTTAAGTCATGTATTAAGGCCTACTAATAAATCTCTTATCTAGTTACTGCCAATAAAACTATTTTATATCGTTAAATACATAGAATAAGTGGGGGTTGGTTTGTCTCTTAACAAAGTCAAATATAATGTTAATATTTAAAAAAAAAATTCACTAGCTATCATTATTTGATAATGAAGCAAGTGTAACCATAAGATTAGCAAGTGGAGCTCAAACCGTTCAAAATAAATTGTCAGTATGGTGTGATTAAGTGACAAGGTCATGTGAGTGCAGAGAATAAACAGCTTGTTCAAGGTCACAACCCACCAGAAAAAAAGAGAAAGAGAGAGGCGAAGACTAGACAGGAGGAAATACACGTTTAGTTTTATTTATAGAGGGGGAGAAATTACATGGCGATAGTGGTTTTGCTTCACATATGCGAGACAAAAAAAAATCTGTATAAATCGATCCTTGAAAGAAAAAAAAAACACTGCAGATTTCTTACTTTATCCAAATTATTTAAATATGCATAAAATGATATTTCTTAATGCCTTATTTTTCTACCATATCTTTGTACTCGCTCAGGTTGTGCACATGCATTAATAACGCTGATGGAATATAAGTGAGGAAGGTAGAAATTTAAAGTAAATATACCCACATTTGCATGATGGGGAAGTAGGAAACCATTTAGGAAATACCATCCTCGGTTCACCCAACTGGGTTTTGAACCCTGATATCTCCATCAACGACAATCTGGAACCAACACGAGAGTGATGCTTTGGGCCATTTAACCACCGCTGCACGGATATTTTTAAATTTTATTAGCTAAAATGTTCATCTGTAGTATTTATTAAGAGTTTTGTTTCTTTTATTTACGTTTATAATAATGCAGTGCAAGGCTGTAAAGTAGAATCAGATTACATGTGTTTGCCTTGACGAGGTGATTACCTACATTTAATATTAACAGCTTCAAGTTGTTAAGTACCGATCTTATCATAATATGTAAGGCATGAACTTAATTTTTATTTTCACCACTGCGCTTTACAATCTGTTCAGGCTGTAAGCGTTTATGACAATTACCCTGATGAGGTAAGGATAAGAAAGGAAGTACTTGAAGTAATTTACCCGCATTTGTGTGGAAGTAGAAAAAGAAAACATTTAGGAATAACCACCCTTGACCCGACCAGGACTCGAACCTCAATCTCTCAGTCATCAGCAGTCAGTCTAACATGAGAGTGATGCCTTAAACCATTTAGATGCTAAGTGGGTATGAACATAATGGTTTTATTTATGGTAGCCTTAATCTTGATTGCTACAATGAAGGTAATTTTCACAGTGCCGACTCCAGTTTCTTTGGCTATGAAATTAATTAAATTGTAAAAGTGGGAAAATCGTGTTATCTGTCAGCATAACATTATAATACTAACACTCAAGCTACTATATATTAAAAAATGTGTATTTAGAATAATTGGTTAAGTTAATTAATCTTACGTTTTTATGGCAGTATTAATTTTTTTGAGTTAATGAAATGTTACACAACTGAATATCAAAATTATATCGTTTTATTTAACAATACTACATTTATTTTAATAGCAGTCCCAGAAATAATGACTGATACTATATTTAAGAAGTGGTAATTATGTTAGAAGCAAGGTATTACTCACAAAATATTTGCTAAGGACATCAGAACTCGGGTTCTTTTTGAATCTCTTCCATGTAAATTGGGATTTTTTTAAAGGTTTTTTTAATATCCTTTCCAGAGGTCTCCTTATTTTATCCTTTTCTGCCTTCCTTTTAGTTTGGTTAAACGGTAGATGAAACTCTCATATCTTATGGTATTTGAGACTCGAGATTAATAATATGTAAGGATCTCAAAAATTATCTCAAATACAATTATGAACAATTTAAAGCCATTGATAAAAGGACTTAAGTAAACTTGTGTATTTGAGAGAATAGCAAGATAAAAAAAAGAAGACAAAATGGTATTTAAAAAAATTGTTCTCTTTGCGTTTATGAGGCAATATATATGACAAACAAAATATCATTCATCAGTGGCATATAGTCTTAAACAACTTTTTTTTAACTCAATTTCAAACATTTTCCCCTTATCTAAAATTTTACATTTTTTAATATTCAAATCTGGATTCAATACCCAAAGAAAATTTAAGATTTGGATTCGAGATTCAGAGTTGCTAAATTTCCCCGACACCTTACCTCAGTTAGTAGCGTTTCTGTCTACTTGGCTAAGGTTCCCGGGTCTGATTTTAGGCATGGCCTGATAAATTGACAGCTAGGGACTGAATGTTTTGCCTGTTCTAGTCTAAAGTTAGATTATAAGGCATTTGAGGCTCTGACAGGCCTAGCAAGCCGGTACTGAAAAATATATAGCTTGAATAAAAAAATGACCCAGACCATATGCTGGAAACAATAATGGATGTAAAGTAAAAAGTCAGATTTGATAAATACAGAATTTGATTCATCTTTAGTTTAAATATATAAACTAAAACAAGTCTTAGGCCCAGTTTCATTGTCAAATTTAGTACGCCTCAAGTGCGGCGCTACACTAAGTACATGACGACACCTACCTAAACTCGAATGGAATGGGCCAGTTTCCTATGCGAGAACGGCCCATTCCATTCTGGTTTAGGTAGGTGTCGTCATGTACTTAGTGTAGCGCCGCACTTGAGGCGTACTAAATTTGACTATGAAACTGGGCCTTAGAGCTATAATTGAAAAAAAAAAAAAAGTATACACGTTATATAAATTATGTTATCTTTGGTCTGACCTTGAAGCACTTGAATATTATCTATCAATTTTTCCACCGCTGCTTTAATATTTGAGATATTGTCCTCATAATATACCATTTTGTGTTAACAACCTCAATCTCCTCGTCATTGGCAGTCTCGCCCTAAACTATACAGCCACCCAAGTGGGTTCAGACCTTCTCTTACTTGATAAAATAAGTTTCCTCTTTTTTTTTTATTGTTCATCATTTTAAATATACACAAATACATTACTCTTAAACACTATCACATTTTTGATGTCAAATGTACAAAATAGAAAGGGAAGACAGTAAACAAGTCCTTCTTTGAGACATCTTGTTGACCTGCTGATTACATTTCCCCTCGTCTGACACACACACACACACACACACACACACACACACACACACTTACTACTATTTGAGCTTGGACAGCATTAAGATGAATTTCAAAATACCCTTTTTCTCGTTTAATATTCTAGATATACTCAAATCACGGTAGGAATTACTCTCTTAAAGGTCTTTTTACTTACCAATATCCTACTATATAATAGATTTCTGGTAGGGAAAAAGGCCTTTCAGAAAACAATTCCTACGGTTAACAGACTTTAGACATTTGCTTGCATGGACTTTTTTAATCCAGGTCTACTACAGCCTGGTGGGAAGATGGCATAAATTATTATTATTATTATTGGCACCGCGTCTTACTACCCGTTCGGGTAATACGCACTTACGCTAATGTGTAATGGTTAGGGTGATTGTGAGATGAAATGGAGGACCTACAGTTAAACGTGGAATCCGAACCACGGTGGAGGCCTGGCATTCCTCACATTGACAAGATGTCTTGTCAGTGGTAAAGGAAGGGTTTGGAAATCAGATAAATCTGTGCTGTGACCGAGGATTGAACCCCGGCCGCCAGCACAGAAATCTGACACCTTACCCCTAGACCACCAGGTCACCTGATGGCATAAAGGCCATTTTCGTGAATATACCAAATATCCTGAGATGTAGATGATTTTAACCAAAAAAACTACTTTAAGCTAAAAATATAATTTTTTGGCTGTCGGATTATTCTTAAAATTATCTTAAGAATTTGGGGTTTTTGCTTCATTGTTATATTTTTAACATTCACGGAATAAAACGTAAATGAATCAACATGGGAAATACTATTTTTATTTGTTTTGACATCATAGGTAGGCAACATCCTTGAATTAAAGTTTTATTAAATTATTATGCGAGTTTTTTTGCAAGTTTTGGCTTAAGGTGGGGATGCAGGGAACACAATAAAAGGCTAATGTTTTTTTTTTTTCAGTTTTTATAGTAAAACCTCTTTTCGTCCAAAATAAATAAAATATTGTTCCAGCAGAAACATTGTTTAGTTTTCTTTCACATGGCGATATCAATAGTTGTTGGATATTTGTCATGAAAATAGCGGCAATTGATGACTAACTTTTTAAATGAAGAGAAAAAGTTGTCATTAAATTCCATGACACCCTTGACATATATTCAAGATCTGTTTATATTACCAGGTGAATAAAATTAAACTCTTTGTCTGTACTGGAGCAAGATCTGATTTATTTTGACAAAAAACCACTTTTGATAAAAAAAACTTATATTTTCTCGCATCCCCTCTATCCCCACCTTAACTGTTGCAAGCACAACACTGGTTGTCACATTTTTTTTTTTTTTTTTTGGTCCAACAATGTGTTTATATTTGTTTATCAAGGGCTGCTCCGTCATGTTGGCGGTATGTGGTTGGGGTTCCCGGCCGATAATGTCAGAGGTCTGGCCATCACCCCCATATTCTTCAAGGTGGGGTCGAGTACCTCTGAAGATGGCGGGGGACCGTTGAAAGGGGAGGCAGGTTCGGGCAAGAAGGGTGGAAATGGCCCGGGCAAGGATGGGGAACTTCTCAGCTGCCCCAAATGTGGAGACCCTTGCACACACGTCGAGACTTTTGTCAGTAAGTAGCAACCATTCTTCCTGGGCCCCTCACCCACCTCACCCCTTCCCCCGATTTTTTTAATCAACATGTATATCAATGTTGCTACACACCTGAAAAACTCTGAAAAATAGTGAAATATATTTGAATTTATGATGTTTAACTGCAACATCAGTCCTTTGCATAAAATAGAAATTCATCTAAGCATGCTTATTCAAACCTTTTTTTTTATCTTCACCCTGTCCACCCAACCTCCTTAACCATCCTTTTATTCATTAAATATTGGGGTGCCTAGCGACTGAATATATATTTGCTTCAAGGCAAGTAATTAATCTTATTCTAAATACCAATGGCATACCTTCCACATTAGCCAAGTTTATAAAAAGTTAAATCAAATTTCTCTATTCAACTCTTGGTTCAGGAAAAATGGGAATTCTTTCTGGAAAACATGGAAAATATGGGAAATGTTTGTGTTACTAAATTAGTGGCAAGCCTGGTCTATTATCATTATCATTAAAATTTAAGGTAAACTAAGAATCTCAAGCGCTATTTCTCAATACTTTGATAGCCTTGATTCTTTCTGGTATTTAAAAAATCGAGACTCAATTGTAATATCACATTTTTTGGTATCGCAATTTTTATCCCTAAAATCCCATTAAATGAAAGTTTTGGCAATTAAACCAAACTGCATCATTCAGAAACTTGTCATTTTTACTTTCTCTCAACCCCTTGGAAAGAGAAGTATTGTGATTTCAAAAAAAATTGAACTTGATATTTTGATAAATGTTGACGTTTTATAACCCCCTGAAACCGAGATCGAGAAAGTTGTTTTCAGGATTCTATCTTTCTGTGTGTCTTTATCTCGGCCTAGAGCCAAAACCATTTTACCATCTTTGTATCTAGTGTTTTTATAAGGTTTCTGCGAGGAGTTTTTGGAAATTAATATCAAACCCTAAAATTTAGAGTATCTATAATTAACTGAAAGGTAAAAAGAGAAAATAATTATTTTCTTTAAATTCACTCTAACAATTTTGATCAAATTTTGTACCTAGGTACTGTTTAACATTATAAACAAAATGGCAACTCATTTTCCCATGAAAATTACTTTGAGGTTACTTTACATACGCACCAATTTCCTATTTTGATCATATCAAGGCAACTATTTAAGATACTAAATTGCTTATAATTTTGTTATGTTGTAGTAGTACTATCAAGAATAAAAGTATTTAATTTGAAATATATTTTTGTAAAACAAATAGTTTCTAAGCTATAATCAAATATATATATATTTTTTTTTATGTCGTTCGAATCAATATTTTATTTTAAGCACTGCCTCTTACTGCCCATTCGGGCTATACAGCCTTTAAAAATTGACATTGATTGTTATTATCTTTCCTGGACAGAGGTGTTAATCTTTTCTCATTTTTTTGTAACAGTGTATATTATTTCATTTATGCTCTTTGGTGGAGTGTTTCTGCATAAATGTACTTTATTTCGTTCTCACAAATCTTTCAAGTTTTTGGTAAATGTCTCTATTTTAAGATTAAAAAGAGAGAAAGTCTGTGCGGTGCATCATACCATTTATTTTAATTGTGATTATGACTAGTTCTTCTTTTTGTTTCACTTTAGTACTGTAAAATTATAAATCTACTCAACATGACCAGTTGTGTTGTAGCAAGCAATATTGCGCAAATTAAATAATTAAATGTGACTTTTTTGTGAAAGTATAATTTGTTTATATGCACTTAGTAGGGTTTTTTCAACCACATTACAGTATAACATACGTTTAATGTTAGTAGGATGCATGGGTAATTACATAAATTGTAAATGTAGAGGAATTAGAATCAGGGGGGGAGGATTGGGACATCTCTAAAATTAATATTTTAATGTGGACTTTGCTTATGATTTTAACAGAAATATTTGGTAGCTCCAGGGATCGAACCCAAGATATCTAGTATAACCAGGAACTCTGACCACTACTCTGACCAAAACTAAATAAAACCTTTAATAATCTGACTCTTTTAGTCATCCAAGCTATCCTTTATGGAGGCGTTGATGAACGCAGATCAAATGGTCATCCTTTAAACTTGCTTGTCATTATGAAATTATGCAACCATATTTGTTTTATCGATTATTTGACCTGTGAACTCAACTAATTTTTTTAAATATAGTTTTTATGTTATTTATTATATTCAGATAAATGTTTAAATACTTTATAATAGGATACATTTTACATAGTAAAACTAATTATGCTTTTTTTTATTCTTACAAACTACTTGTTCATTGAATTATAACTGTCGTAATAAGATGGTGTCTGCTTTTTTTCCAGCACTAATATCTTGGAACTAACTAACTGTTTTCACACAAAGATTGTGCAACTCAATTTCTAGTGAGAAAAATAACAAAATGTGTAAATTTTAGTGACGCACACTGGTAAATTCACACATTACATTGATCATTCGAGTTTTGGCCTACAACTTTATGAACATTAATTAGAGATGGTTCAACTCATATATTTATTCTATCCGAATAGTAAATTTTCTTTCGAATCTTCAAATTTTTACTAAAGTGCCATTAGATGAAAAATATTTAAAATTTAATTTTAAAAGAGTTGCCACTGAAAATTGCTATTTTGTTTGTCATGTCTATTACATGATAAACCACTAAATTACACATTTTTAGTAAATTAATTATGTTAATACGATTTTGTCCTTTTTTTGTTATTTTTCTCTTCTTTTTTTACTCTGCTTAAAATTCTTATATCAAGTCAAGGTTTTTATAATTTTATTCAAGATACACCTTTGAGATTTCTACGAATCTTGACTCTCATGATTGTCACAAGAATTGAAGATTTAAGCGTCACATCTCTGATATTAACATATTACCAGTATATTTAGACTCAAAATAATGTACTTGATTCTTTCTCAGTTAAGGGCCCAATCCTGGCTCATTCCCTTCTAATTACCCACTTCAGTGGCCGCAAGGTTTGACGCGCTACCCTCCTGGTAAACTAGACTGCCGACGACGGGGAAATTGATGTTTGAATCTTGAATGTACTCAGGGTGGTTTTTCCACTCTCCTACCATGTAAATGTTGGTACACTTCATATAAATACAACCACCCACTGCTTCACAGAAAAAATTCTGAAGCGCCGTAAATCAAGCCCGAGGCCTGAACTCCGACCAATAGACCACAGAGGTCCTTGGAACTCAAGAATGATTTGACCATAATTTATGTTAAAGATTTCTGGTGAACTGTGTAGTGTTGAAGTAAATTTAAATATCTAATGACCAGAAGAAATCTATTTGGTTCATTTTATTCTGAAACTAAATCATAATGAAATAAATTCTCATAATCTTTGTCACTATACTTTTCCTAAGTTTGACTTGGGTTTGATAACTTCACTTTAAACAAACATTGGGCACAATACATTTCTAATGAAGACACGGTAACTAACTCTAAAAATATAATATTATCTTTCATATCTCTTATTTTTAAGCCAATAATTATTTTAATGACAAAGTATATTTTGCATTTTAAAATAAAGTTTTATGTTTTCTTTACTAACACTCATAACATTTATGTTTTTTTTTTTTTTTTTTCACTTAATTATTGTTACAAAAGAGGAAACATATATTTTTCTTTTTACAGCTTCAACAAGGTTTGTGAAGTGTGAAAAATGCCACCATTTCTTTGTGGTATTATCTGAAGTTGATTCCAAAAAGTCACTGAAAGAAAACAGAGAAGACCATAAAAATGGTTTCTATAGAAAACCACCCCCTCCACCAAAAAAGGTTTGTGTTTTAATTTCATGTTAGCCTACAACTATGATTGTTTTTCTCAAGAGCCCCTCTACCCCACATATATTTTACGTAACTTAAATAACTAATAAATTTCAAACCAGGCTTTGCATCGTAGTGTGGTTTTATATTATTTAATCTTAATAGGCGGAATTGAGACTAGAGAAACCATTTCACCATATTTTTAAAAATCTAACAGAAGTTAAAAATAATTATTTTAAAATTGGAAATAAAAATCTATCAAACTAGTTCCAATTTTGTAATTATCCTATGAAGAGTATAAAATACCTCACTTCAACGTTTTATGATTCGAGCATAATCTTGCATCTAAGTTTCTAGGCTGTTTGCCCTGAAATGGGCTCTTAAGTGTATTCAAGTAGTCAAACATGGTTACACTCAACAAAACATAATACCTAGCTTGATTTCTCAAGATATAGTCAAATTAATTTGTTTACAAATTCCTTTTTCTTGTAATGTTACACAGTCATTTTTGGATAGTTAAAAATGATTAAATTGTATTTTATTTACTAACATCTTTTAATTTAGCTCGAAATTGAACATACATTCAGTAAATTCAACAAATGTCACAAATTCAATATTATAAATATTAATACAAATGTTTTTGAGATTTAAAAATTCAGACCAAACTAGAATTGACAAGATAGTGCCAAATAGAGGTCCTTAAATACTTTATAATGTGAACAAATTATATTTCTTTGACATTAATAATACCATTGTTACCCGCTGAAGTGGTTGAATGGTCTAAGACGAGGGTCAACCACCTTTTTGGGATTACCTTACTAAACTTATCAAAGACCATCGCTACTCTTTAAATTTTAAGTTTCTTATGCATTTAACTGAAAATTCCCACGAGATTGAATCCTGTTGGGTGTACTTAGACTGTTTTTTCCTAAATGGCTTTTGCACTTTCCTTCTACACAAATGCAGTTACACTTCCTCTAAATTCAACCTTCCTCATCCCTAACCCACAAATGTAATATGCACTGATTTTTTTCTTATTCTCACAAATTTTTATGTTAAGTCCTCTTGAGTCTATGCTTAATCGTTCACATTTGATGTAATGCAATATCCCCTCCTCCCCCCTTTTTTTCCTTCTAAAAATGATACCAATTTAAACAATGCTTCAAACATTTTGGCTTGTTAAAAAAATTTTGACTTTGAATT
Source organism: Timema cristinae (assembly GCA_039000515.1). NCBI lineage: Eukaryota > Metazoa > Arthropoda > Insecta > Phasmatodea > Timematidae > Timema > Timema cristinae. Next base: position 45,054,259 of record JBCFYV010000024.1, read on the forward strand.
TCAACTTCTCATTCCCTTTCAGATATTCGAGTACTTAAATAGACACGTGGTTGGGCAAGATTACGCCAAGAAAGTGCTCTCAGTGGCAGTATATAATCACTATAAAAGAATCTACAACAATATACCTCAGCAAGCGCAAGTGTCTTCCAGCAACAGACAAGACATGGCGGTTATGGAGCAGGGGCCCCAACAGTCTTTCACTCATCGAGGTTAGTACCGGGATCAAACACCATTGCATGATGTTTATTGAAATGTTGTCATACGTCGACCAAGAGCGCTTAGAAATCAGTCAAGAGTTGGGTCAAGTTCATTCTTTTGCAAGTCTAGATTTTCATTTTACCTGCAAATCTTGAATCGGAATCTTGGTGAAAAATGTTAGAAGTAAGAGTGAATAAAACTGAATGCTAACATTTTCTGTTAGAGTGTATACAGTATAACATTCAGTAAAGTGTTAAATCATTGTTATGGGGTCTGGTTGTTAAGTTTGACCTATAATTATGTTGATCCATAAGTAAGCAGTAACAATACTCTAAATCAAATCATAATTTAATATTTCAAAAATAAAATAAAAACATGAATTCAATATTTTTTCTAATATCTTTAAGAATTCAAGGACCCGTTTCGAGGGTTGAATGGTTTTAAGGTGCTACTCTCGCAGTAGACTAGACTGCCATTGACCAAGGGATTGAGGTTTGAATCTCTGTTGGATGTACTGCAAAGGTTTTGTCTAAAATGGTTTTCCTCTTTCCCTCCACACAAATGAGGGTACACTTCTTACAAATATCCTTAAACACATTAGCGTTATTGGTACATAACAGTATAGAAATAGGCTGAACCTTATACTTCTCTAATCCGATTCCTAAACTTTCTTTCGAATCCTGAATCTTTAAAAACTCACAATTTTTAATCTAAAGTAAAATATTTAAAACTTGATTTTCCCCCAAAAAATAGTTGTTTAAGGCTTGGTCTTATTAAAGAAATAAATTTGATTTGTTATGTTATAAATAACAACACTTTTTATGAATCTTGAATACTATAGGTCTCAATCTTGATAGGCCTGTCATAGTTTCAATATGCCTTATAATCTAACTTTATACTAGGACAGGCACAACACCCACTCCCCAGACATTAATTTATCAATGTGATAAGCGGTAAACTCACATTTCGCCAAAGATACATTTTTCAGCCATGCCAGGAATCGATCTCGGAACTTGTAGTTCAGTAGACAGAAGCACTACTGACTGATCTAAGGCGTTTGTTGGTTCCAAATACTAACAGCTCTTATTAGTTAAAAGTGCTTGCAACTCTTTAATTAAATTGGTAAATTGTATTATTTTATATACATTTATATGTTGTTGTTTTTTATTATCAAGTTCCCGACTCATTAAAGATAGCTAGGATTTGAACCTCTTATTGTCCTGTGCTTGTCTCCTAGACCTACACATTTCGGGTATTGGTCAGAGCTCTGCTCTCGGTGTGGGTTTCCAGTCTTCTTCCCCGCCCTCTGACATGGAAAACAGGAGAGCTTCTAACAACAGTGCGGGCAGCGACATCCTTGATGCTAAGAACCACGAACTTAGGCTTGAGAAGAGCAACATATTGCTGCTTGGACCTACTGGTTCAGGTGAGTTGGCTTTTACCCTGGATACGGCTCGATTAAAGTCCGCATGTGAGTCGAGTGGCAAAAGAGATTCCAAATCTTTAATAAAAAAAGACTAAATTTCAATTTGTAAAAAATATATATATAATATTAGGAAAGTGGCAGAGCACAAATAAAAGTAGAAACACTAACACATGTCTAAACACACTTCGATATTTCGATGCTATTAAAGCATCAGTCTCAGGAATAAATAGTAATTACTACTACTTTCTTAACATTCTATCATTTTATTTATTTATTTATATACTATAAATTATTTTTGCTCAATCCACTTTATTTCATACATACAATTTGTAAAAAAAAAAAAGTAATTTCAATTTATTTACACAGACATGTAACTATCAAGTTGGCAAAGATCCAAGTATTGGTCTGACCAATTGATCTTTTTGTTTTTCCAGGTAAGACACTATTGGCCCAGACAATAGCCCAATGCCTGGACGTCCCTTTTGCCATTTGTGATTGCACGACACTCACGCAGGCTGGCTACGTGGGAGAAGACATCGAAAGCGTCATCGCTAAACTCTTGCAGGACGCCAACTATGTTGTAGACAGGGCACAGACTGGTTAGTTAAATTTATATTGGATTTTGTTAGGGAAACGATGGAAAAGCTCCTATTTAGATATTTTTTAACCGATAAAACTGGTCAAAAACTAATTAAAATATATATTTTGCATAAGCTAAGGGTATGATCAATGGTAATCAAGTTTTTGATCAGCATTATATGTAGCTACTACTAGATGAAGAGGATTAGGCATGAATATTTCCGGGTAAGAGTTGGGGTACAGAAGCTACATGAGATATTAGGAGACGCAAGGGTGAGATGGTATGGTTATGTAAAATCCATGGCTTTTGCCCGCAAGCGATATTTACCGACCAAGTGGCTTCTGATTATAGCAAATATAGTGCCAACATTTGGTGATAGAGGGTGTCATGGGGTCAGCACAATGAACCATCCAGCCTTTAATCCTCATTTTTCTAAACCAGAGCAGCTACTTATTTATTCATGTAGCTCCTAATTTATCCTACGTGGCTGAGTTTGACCACGTTCCAGATTTATTTCTGGAAGCGCCAGAGATCGAACCCAGGACCTCTGGATCTGAAGTCGAGAACTTTGACCTCTATATCATAGAGGTTACTTAATGAGAATGAAAAAAGGCAAGGAATATGAAGGAGATGACATAAAAGTTGCAAAAAGACCGCAAGGGAGACCAAGAGAGAGATGGGAGTAGCAGACAACAGCAATTGTGTGAGTGAGAGAATAAGAATGGATACAAGGGGTGGCGGAAGGTGACTAAAGTTCAGAAGAATATCAAGGCATTTTATTAAACTGACCTGGCCACAGGCTGGAAACAAACTTCAACTCTGTTTTTCTACTGTCCGACTCTTTCATAAATGGCTTATGGGCATTAATAAACAATAAATTTTTTGCAGTAAAATTTTCCAATACAGATGACTTTATGGGAAGTTTCTTTGGCATTGTGGATTTATATTGCGTAAATTTGTCAAACCAAATTACAAACATTGTTTCTAAAAACTAAAAAGTTTAAATGATATAGTTACCATATATTGTTTTACTAATATATTTTTATTTTAAAGCCAGAATCTGTACATTTTTACTGAATCTGGCACTGCCCACAGCCTAGTGATAGGCATAATTGAATGATTTTAAGAATCAAAAGAATTATTCGAATGATTTTGATATGTAGTAAAAAGTTGCTAATAATCAGATGTTAGCTACTTATAAATAAAAGTAGTCACTAGTTGCTCGTTTTGCTTTGTGCTGCTATTCTCTTCACCCTGCTGTTAGATCTCCCAACACACATTTTTTTGCCTTTGCAGCTTATCAACACTTTTCTATTACTGTATTTAGTTCTTTGTGCCAGTGTCAAAGACCAAAGTACAGCTACAACAAAATACTATACATTGAACGCATTAGTCACATAAGTACTTACAATTAATATAAATACTTTTGCGTACGATTAATAATAAAATAAAGAACATATGTTTCCCTTTGTGTTGAAAATAGTCGAAATAATTGACCCTTTAATATTTCTTGAACTTAACAAAAATTTATAAGCTTACAATCCTATTATATCTCGGGTAAGTGATAAAATATTTTCGATTTGAATATCTGAATCATTTATATATCTCCCAAAAGCTTCACTTCGAATCAAACACGCAATTACTACTCGACACGACGACATTATGTTTGCTGGATAATGATATTTTGTATTATAAGAATGTAAAATTATTTCAATGAATAAAATTATAATACCATCTAAATATTACGGCCTGACAATGTTTTATTAAATACATAAAATTATATATTATCTATTTAATAAATTTAAGTCAACGCTAAAAAATGTATCTCTCAAATTGTTCATGCTATTTGCGTTTAGTTAGTTAGGAAGGTAAAATTTAAAGGAAATGAAAAAGAACAATCTATTTAGTAATATACCAAAATAATCTAATCATTTTGTAATTTTCACTCGTATTATTTTGTCTGATATTCGATTGTAAACTATGCAACCACTTTAAACTTTATATTAAATTAGCCTTAGAATAGTTTGAAAGCGTAAGGGTGATTATTGTGTAGCATTGAGGACTATTTATTGAAAATGAACCTAATAGAAATGAAGACCTGTATAGAGATAGTCTGGAAACATTCATAATCATAAGGTCTATTTTTCTCAGCGCTTCTGGCAAGAGAGTGGTAAGAGAATTGGCCAGCTCGCGTCAAGTCAGCTACTGTTTTCATTAAAATGAGTTTTTAATTCGAATGATTTTGAAAGAATTGAATGAATCGATTATTCAGAATAACTGTCTTATTACTAATTCCCGAGGAAGATTCCATGGAAACACTAAATTGAATTGTTTGTAAATATAATTTATAGTTTTTATAATTTGTTCTTCATTTTTATACTATTCCTATCATATTTATTAAATTACATATTATATGTTGTTTAGTGCACTTTATTTGATACTTATGTTAATGTATTCATGAATATTGTGTTACTATTTTATTCCCAAGCTGTAAATGTTTTTAATCACTCTCGTATATGTATAGTCAAGTGATTACTCTTGTGTTGGGCAGGTATTGTTTTCCTAGATGAAGTAGACAAGATAGGAGCAGTGCCTGGGATCCATCAGCTGCGAGATGTTGGAGGGGAGGGGGTTCAGCAAGGAATGCTCAAGGTTTGTAACAAACAATAACTCTTCGAGGAATGTGTTTCAAGCGAACCATTCGGGGAATTCTCCAGTTCACATATAAATAATATAATTAGTAGCGTTGGGTCGCATCCACTATTTTATGAATCTAAATCTTCATTTAACTTTCAAATCCCAATTATCTAATCGAATCGTGAAAAAAGTTATAAACCTCAGAGAAAATAAGAATATAAGGGAATAGTAAAAGGATAAAATAGTAGCATAAATGTTTTAAAATACATACATGCATTAAAATAAGTGTTAAATTACTGGTCTGGTGAGTGGCTGTTCAGTTTGTCCAATAATTAGTTTGGTTCTTAACCACTAAAAGGCAGTATTAGAGTTGAAAACCATTCTCAATTTTTAAAATATATTTTTTAAGGATTTGAGTCTTGAATCTGATGTTTCTTGAGTCCTTGAATCCCTTTAAGGATACGTGGGTCCCATCCCTACTAATTAGCATTTATAGACTTCTGTACCAGATTTTTTTATTCAAATGTTTCATCATCTGTTTCCAGCCTGTGGTTGGTTTAGTAAAATGCCTCCATCTTCCTTTGTCATTTCACCACTATCCCAGCCCCCTTTATTTGTTTCCATTCTTCTCCTCTCACTTGCACACTTTCTGTTATCTGCTCCTCTCATCTCTTTCTTGGCCTCCCTTGTGGTCTTATTCCTACTCAACCGTTATTTTTTGGTTGAATCGCTCAATTGAATGCACTGAGGGTGGTTGGTGTCTATGTGTTTTTCCGTGCCTTTTTGTGACTTTCTTAAAATCCACATTGTTCATTCTTGTGCCCATAAATTATTGTACCTATAAGTTATAACTAAAACACTTACATGTATGAATAAAGAAGAAAAAATAGTTTACTTTAAATTTGTCCATAATATGTTGTAAACAGATGCTGGAGGGCACGATAGTAAATGTTCCTGAACGTAACTCTCCCCGCAAGTTGAGAGGTGAAACTGTCCAAGTGGATACGACAAATATACTGTTTGTTGCCTCTGGTGCCTACAACGGGCTTGACAGACTTATCAGTCGCAGAAAAAATGAAAAGGTAAGAAAATCAAAATATTATTTAGTTTGTGAAAGAATTGAAGATTTCAATTTTTGTTTATTAAAGTCACAATGAAATAATGTTCTAAAAGCATTTACTTTATTGTGTTTTTTGTTTCAAAAGCTGATTACACTAATTTCTCAGGTACACTTTTTATAATTGTGCTCTTAGATAATGCATGGTGATCAAGTGGTTTTTTTTTTCTTGTGCTACTTGTTTAGTGTTGTGACCACATCATTCGTCCTATATCGATGGACATCTTTTGGGTGTATTCTTAACTTGTTTAATTGAAAGACTACTGACTATTTAATCAACCTAAACGTTACTCGAATCTATACTCAAAAGCTTTCTAAGAATCTCATACAAGATAAACTTAAATTAAAAAAAGAATCCTGCGCTCACAAACCCTTACATTTAATACTGCTGTATTCGTCACTTCCACAGCATAATTGAATGATTGTAGCAGCAGTTGATATGACCTCATTTGAGGTTATTTTTGTCCCAGTACCTAGGTTTTGGAGCGCCCATGTCAGCAGGCGGCGGGAGACGAGTGGCCACCCAAGCTGACCAAGCCAACATCACCGCAGCGACATCTGCAGAAGAAGACAATGCCGAGAAGGATGCGTTCCTGAGACAAGTAGAAGCGAGGGACCTCATAGAGTTCGGCATGATACCTGTGAGTTTGCCTGCCACTTTGTGGGCAGCTTTTGGATAAACAACTTCAAACATTTAGTTTTCTTAACTCATATAAAGTATGGTGTAGTTAAAAAATATTTATGGGCTTTTTTTTATTTTACATGTAACAATAATGATCATAATCATAATCATCAATAACAGTTTCCAGCCTGTGGCCAGGTCAATTTAGTAAAACGACTCAATCTTATTTTATCCTTTCAGCATGCTTCCTCCTTTTAATCCCTTCCATTCTTCTCTGTAATGGTTAGTCTAACTGCTACTTCCTGAGGATGATGCAATAAGAATATCGAAAAATTAAATTGTGTGTAAATAAATGTTCATACTTTTTTATTTTGTTTTTGCCCCATTGTATTTATTACATATTATATTATACACTTAGAAACACATTTTAAAAAGTTGCTTTTATGATCCAAACTACAATGTATATTTGATTATTGTTTTATGTTTGCTTGCAGGAATTTGTTGGCAGGTTTCCGGTTCTGGTTCCGTTCCATTCGTTGGATCAAACCATGCTTGTACGAATCTTGTCCGAACCACAGAACGCAGTTGTCCCCCAGTATCGAATGCTCTTTGATATGGATAAGGTAATAATTATTCCTAAAGAAATAACAGGAAATAGCATTGTGAACAAACGCAAGGAATAGAGGAATATATTTCATTTTAAAATGTTGCCACTCGTCAAAGATAATGGTGCCTTAATCAAAACTCGTATTTTTAATGCAATCGTACCTATAGACCGATTTTGATAGGAAGAACAGTATCTGGTCGTTACTAAAACAATTTTAATATATTGTTATGTTATTTGCAGCTGCCACATTTAACAGATATTATCATTACCTATATATTAACACAAATAATAAAGTAACAATGTTGATTAAAGAAATATGTTTAAATTTGTTAAACTGTTCTTCCAACCAAAATCAGGGTATAGTTTGAAGAATATTTTTTAACAAATAATGAACAACTTTTTCCAGCCTCTGGTTTCCTCTCACTTGCACACTTTGTTTTATGCTCTTCCCATCTCTTTCTCGGCCTTCATTACAGTTTTTTTCCTATACACCTCACCTTCATCTGTTTCTTTGGTATTCCCTCCTTTTCCATTCTTATTACATTACTTGATTTCTCTATGATCTCATGTGCTCTCACTCTTTCCCGGATATCTTCATTTTTTTTATATCTCTCTCACTAATATCAGTTGCAAGTAACCGCTCTGCTTCTCTTCATTTTCATCAGCATTTGGTTACTGACCTTGACACTTTTAATCCTATTCGACCACGTAATAGATTACTTAAACGCAGCTGGTTGCCTTTCTGACTGAAACTTTGTCTGCGATTCCAAAAACGTAGAAACTTAACAGCAGGGCTGTGTGAAATTTCTATTAATTTAGGTTATTCTTCAGCTTCCGCTTTGATTTTTAATTAAAATTCCGGATTCGAAAATTACAAGGCCTTGCTAATAAAAATATTAAAGCTAAAATACATAATTATGTTTAATTTTTTGTCATTTTTTAACTCAAAAGCTTTTTGAATTATCGTTTTAATAAGCCTAGGAAAACTCATTTTTTGAGCTTTCTTATCCAAAGAATGATTGTGTGCCTCAACCAAGAACAACAATTTAATCATATTCATGCTTTCTTATAGGTTGATCTTACATTTTCTTCCGAGGCGCTCCGTGCTATCGCTCAGTTGGCCATGGAGAGGAAGACTGGTGCTCGCGGTCTAAGGGCGATTATGGTGAGCTTTAGATGCATGCTCTTAATGTTTAAAAAATAAAATCCTTTACCTTATTTGCGGGGTCTAACGGTCTAAGGTTTCACTCTTGCAATGAATTGGACTGCCGATGGCAGAGAGGTGGGTCTTGACCATCTCTTGGGTGCACTGAGGGTGGTTTCCCCTAAGTTGTTCTTTATTCGTGTAAATACAAGCACACTTGCTCTAAATTCAACATTTCTAATCCATAAAACATTAGCATAACTAGTACATATGCATATATCCAAAACAGGTAGTGAGTGATATTGACTCTGTGATGAAAAAAATATCTTGGGTTAAAAACTTTTTCCACAAACATTTCTGTAATAACTGTGCTACAAATTGTCTCAAAATTTTAATTTTTTGTTCATTTGAGGTATTTGACATAAATTTTCTGAACTGATATTTTATCGGCACATGATAAATTCTATGAGAAAGATCGAAAGAACCTATCTATTTCTCAAGGAAAGTTATTTTCACATACCTTCCAAGGATATTTTACATGCCACAATCAACATAGGACTGACTGCTCTAATTCCCCTCTGAAGGAAGTTGTTCTAAGGACTTTGATCGATCAGGGAAAATGTGTCGATCCTGGTTGGGTTTGAACCCATAGTCATCGGACTCTGAGGCGAGCACTTTACCCTAAGACCACCGAGGTTGATGTAATTTAATTATAATTTGTGATAGTGTAATCTCAATTTTCTGAGATTTTTTAAAATTATCTTATATAAATAAATAAATTAATAAGTAAGTCAACAGCAGTGAAATATGGAGGCACATCCTTATTAAAATGTCAGTTGATCTAATGTTCCTATTATTGATTGCATTTGTTTTTCAGGAAAGCCTCCTGCTAGACCCTATGTTTGAAATACCCGGGTCCGATGTGATGAGCGTTCATATCACCGAAGATGTGGTGTATAATAAAAGTGGCCCGGTGTACATTCGAGGAAAGGCAGTCTCCGAAGAAGAGGATCAGACAATCGAGGTCCAAGCCCGTGCCAACGCAAAATAAAGCGTGGGAATTTTGGCCTACCATATTCATGAAACTAATACTTTTGTATGGTAATATAAATCATAAATTGTTGGGCATGAAAACTACATTTTCAGTGTAAATATACTTTTTTTCTTGGCAACAGTGATATTTATCTACTCTGTGATTTCAAAAAATAATCGGGCTCTGATGTCAGTATTTTTTATTTATTTTTTATTTTTTTTCACATTGAGTTTACATTAAAATTAAATTATTTTGCAATAACAAATTGGTTTTTATTACTAATTGTTAGCGCTCATTTTAACAAAATATGATATTTAAATGACATTTTTCATAATAATCAAGATGATAGACATGCAGGAGAAAACAGTACATTTACTGGGAGACATGTGTGCATATTAAATAGATAAAAACCTTCTAATTTCGAGGGACCTTGAACCCATTAAGAGTCAAATGAACCTCCCTTAAATAAAGTTGCTTTCTCCAAGTGTTGTTTAATGTGTGTGCATATCTCCAAGAAAATGTGACCATCTTTCTCTACTTTTACTGAAACACTATAAAATTACACATCATTATACTAAACTATTTTCTTTGCCCACTAAACACTCCCTTCACAATAAAGGCAACCATACTGAAAAAGTGCTCTTAATGGTACAGAAAAATATTTACTTTTGAGATCTATAGGCTCTATTATAATGTTATTTGCAAGTGTAGTTTTTTACTAAATATAACAGTTATTGTTTTAATAGCCTTCTATCACTAAACAAATCCAGATTTTGATTTTTTTTAAAGTATTTCTATTGTTTTTATGGTGTTTTTAAGTGACTTTTTTAGCAGGTTCATAAACATTTAGGAGGGATATTTGTTTTCTAAGCAATCTTAAAACTTTTGAAGTTTCTTATGTTAATGGATGCTGCAGTTTAGTTCAAATGCTTACTTGATGTGTGTAATGTTCAGGGGTGTGTAAATGATGTTATTTTAAACACACACATTTTTTAATTGTATTCGAACATTTACAAAGCTTAACAACGAATAAAGCCAAATTTGTGAAAACACATATGTTAATGCCAAAAGTAATAATATAAATTTTCCAGATCTGGAGTGTCTACCAAATTTTTTGTAGTTTATTTTTAATGCTAATAATTTTTTATTAGTTAAACAAATGAAACTACATTTTATATATGGTTCATGCACTTTCTTGATACAGAAAAAATAAAGTATCCTTTAGATATAATTATACAGACTAATCAAAGCATCAAGCATGGTTTAATGATTATTCTTCCAATATATCATAATAAACATATTCTTCTTAATAGTGGTTTTATAATCACTTTTACTAGAATATTGACAATAGATTATACTTATTCGTCCTTTTGGTTTCGAAGCCTTCGTAATTTTCAATCCTTTTAATGGTAAAATTAGAGTACTTTGCATTTGTATAGTAGCATTTTCTATGGCTAAATTTTATTGATAAAGCTATTTTACAAGGCATTCAACTGAAAGTTAATCATTTCTAGCATAATAATAATAATAATATGTTTAGACATTTACTCTTTCATTGTTTGGTAGAGGGATGGTAAGTTTTAAATAAGAATCCTAGCAGTTAGTGAGATAATTGGTTATATATAGTTTTAGAGAATTGTTTAACATCTGATATTAGTGTTTAAGGAAGTGAAATTATTCTAGTTTCTGTTTTTAGTTGTATGCTTCTGCAAACATTTTGCTAATAGTAGTTTGTTTTATTTTTAAATTTACTTTTTTTTTATGAAAGATGATTTGAATTTATTAGGGATGGACAGGAATGATATTTCTACATCGGGATGGGAAATGAGTAAAAATCTTGGGATTGGGACAGGAATGGGAAATTATAGAAATGACGCTTTAGATTAATTCTATATTAAAAATATAAATGGTTTTTATGTTAATATGGTGAAACTTATAACAGCTTTGATATAATTAAATATAATAGCCAACGAATAATATATTATAAAAACATAATAATATAAATAGGGGTGTACGAATAGCATTTTTTATTGAAACAAATGGCAAAATTTTGAATAAATATTGAATAATACAAATTGAATAATTAATTTTAATACATTATTTTATTAGTTAATCTCTTTTGAAAATGGTGTTTTATTTTTAATTACCTATTGGAAGAGTGCAAAAGATATAAAAAAAATTACCCTCTTAAATGTCCTTTAAAATCTTACCTGTTTTCTATTTTAACACCTCTTAAAAGCTTTGTAGGTTTGAAACCCCTTAAATATTCTTTAGTTATGAAACCCCTTAAATGTTCTTTATGTTTGAGATCCCTTGACACTTCTCTCTGTTTAAAGCCCCTAGAATGTTATCTAGAATTAACACCCCTTAAAGGTTCTTTTTTTTAACACCCCTGTAATCTCTACCATTTGTTTGGTTGCTAACAACAGACAGGCTGATGCTCAAACAGTTGACCTTGGCAAGCTATACTCCATTCATGGTAGGAATTACTCTCTGAAAGGTCTTTTTTCCTACCAATATCCTACTATATAATAGATTTATGGTAGGGAAAAAGGCCTTTCAGAAGTCAATTCCTACCAGGAACAGACAACAGACATTACTTCTCCCCCTTCATTTCTATGCCCCAAAAGATGGAAGAGTGTAATATATCTTTGTCCTTTTCTAAATCTTTCAAGCTCTGGTCTCTCACTGTACCTAACAAACACTATTGATAGAGCACATTGTCTTACCACAGGCACTAAAATACTCCCCCTCCAACTTCCCCCTACAAGTTTGCCACTGACTCTCGGAATGGATAAATTCCCAACATTTTTCAGAGGGTTCAGGATCCTGTCCACCCCTAGAATTTATTCATGGGTTTTATTAATTTTGGAACTCATATAAAAAAAATTAATTACTGGATATGTTTCAAATACTAAATAAAAAAAAATCATTCCTTTAATCCTCAAATCTTTAAAAATATACAATTTGAGTTTAAGTGAACATATTGAAAAATTTGAATTCAAACTTAAGTTGTTAAATATTTTATGCCCTTTATACATACAAATTATATTTATATGTTATTGGCATTAAATATTTAACAAGTTTACTTAACGCGGATAACCTGAACTGGTGGGAAGAAGTGGTGCTAAAAAAATATTTAATTTTCAATATACATATGGAAACACGTACAAAAAATTGGGATGGGTGCAAATAAAGGGAATAAACATAATATAACTTAATATTAAAATTGGAACACAGTTCACACTCTTAACATATCAGCCACGGGTCAAGTTGATATTGGCTACCTGTAGAAGAAAATGGATCGGCACCGCTTAATTCTTTGACCAGGGTATTACACTACCTCCTGATAAGATCCAATAGAATGAAATAAGGATGTGCAAAGTCCTCTTTTTCAATTTGAAGCAAACTCTAACAAAATATATGAAATATTCTCAAAGCTGAATTGAAGGTAGAATATTTTTTGTCGGTGCTTTTATGCTTGAAAAAATACTATACTAAGTAATATTCAGTTGAAGTTGTGCTGAAGAAGAGGACTGATGTGTGGATTTGTCAGGAGAAACACATGAGATATCTAAGATATGTGTGGAAAAACTCGCATGGACAGTTGTAATGAATGGGTTCTGGAGTGCTGTTTGAAATGGAATCCAATAAATTGCTCCTTGTGAAAGAAGCGTCTTGCCTTGGTTTGAGCATGTTGAGAGAATGAGTGTGGATTGAGTGATGAAGCAAATATATGAAGGTAGAGTGTGTGGATCATAAGAAAGTAGACTAGGCAATGTAGGACATGGTTAAATGTTGTAGATGATTATTTGAAAAATATTAAAACACAAAGAGGTTTTAATAATACAAGAGCATAAATGACTAGGTGCATGTATGTTGTTGAAGCAAAGGCAGTATAGTATGCAAGGATGGGGAAGTGTGGGCAAAGTTGGTGTGGATGGATTAAGTACGGAGTTTCAATCTGATAAATCAAGCTATTATCACAACTTACAATTCAATTACTTCTGATTTGTTAATATTAATATTGATTTGTAACAGCTCACAATGGCAATAATTCATCACAAGTTGAGTATTTTTACTGGCTAAGCTTTGTATTTGTTTAAGCGGGATTGTTTTTCAAAGCAAAGTTGAAGTGGAAATTTGTTTTGAAACCTAGTCTAAATAAAAAAATATTTCTTTTATTGAACCCTAGTTCAAGATATTGAGCGTAAACAATCGATTTTCCTCAAAGAGTCAAACAATGCGAATCGTGAGTTTTCCTCTTTTTATTGTAAAAGCCGTATTGTGTTTATTTCTGTTATTTGTTCCTTTATTGCTTTCACACACCTTCTTCCATGTTTAACATAATGTACTTCAAAAATTTAAAATAGGTTTTTCTTAAATTGCTACTTATAGTTGACTTATTTATCAGAACAAATTGGGAACTTTTTGAGTAAATTATTTTTTTATTTTTTTAGCTGATAGAATTAAATATGTTGGGTCTACCGTCTACCCAAACATACAATTTTTATATAATTAATTTTATCATTTGCACATACAATTTTACTTTTAAATCAAGGTGTTTAGAGTTTTGGAAAAAAAAAATCTTAAGTCCCATAGGATTGAAAGAGCTATTATTTTAAAAAAATTATCTACTATTTCGGCTAAAACTACATAGCCTACACCGCCTTTAGTAGTTTGTATGTTAAATTTACTTCACTTATTTATTGTTTTTTATCTTAACTTAAAAACCAATTTTAACCATTGGTATTTGTTTAGAACTAAATCTTAGGTTTCAAAAATTCAATAAATAAAACTATGTCATTCTATTTATTTACTTTTTATGGCTATCTTATTATATTTATTATATTATTAGATCTCCCTATACTTGATGCGGTATATTTTACCTTTCAAAGTTATTTAACATATTGTATTTATTTGATTTGAAAAAAAACAACTAAATACCTAAATTTTTAGTTTTTAAACATGTCTCCAAAAACACCACAAAGCTTAATACAAGCTTTAAGGATAGTTAATTTTCATAAGTCTATTGTTTTACGGAAATTTAAAATAGCTAAGTCTGATTTACAGTAGTTTCTTTCACACAGAAAACTACATTTGTTTTTTATAAAAAATTTGAAAACTATCAGAATGTGAAATAACATTTAATAATCCTTTACATAAATTGAGTCAAGAAGTTCAAATTTATTTAGTGATTAGAAAATGCATTGTATTTAAATATACTTAACACTACAATAAAATATATTTCTTTAATTAAATATAATTAATGATTTTGATCTGTCAAAACTTAAAAGATGGCTTAATTTATATGAAATATAATTAACAATTTCTAACTATATTCAAAGGTGATTTGCATATCTCTTGGAATTTTATGTTGAATTAATTATTGAATATGTTACTGATTTGTTAAGGATCAGATTTTTTTTAAAGCATCACAAGCAGTGATTGTTTTTATAATAATCTAGTTACATTTATTTTCAACAAATAGCTTTTACTAAATTAAATAAGACTTGGTCTGTGATTATTTATTAGCCAACCTGTACGTGTTGGATTATAATTCAGTTGCTGCTTAGTAGTAATTTCTCTCATTTACAGAGATTGGCAAATACTAGACTGCAGTTTATTTTCTATTTCATTTTGTTCATCTTTTATATTGCATAGGCTGTGAAGGATTTTATCCCAAGTCTTAAACCTTAAATTATTCTTGTGAAATAAAACTTTGGCTTATTTCATATATACTAAAACCATTTTGCAATATTTGTTGATATTTTAAGTTATGTGACTTTGTGAATTGTATCTTTATTATTGTAATTGTTTGTATTGTAATATATTGTACATAATTTAAATAAACAAGAATTAAAAAGACTTATATAATATTAAATCAGTAATACAAATAGTCACCATGTCAAACATAACATTAACTTAACATCATTTTGATTAATTTGGCACTTGATAACACAAGCACTTGATTCACTTTATTCTAAAATGTCATCACGCTTTAGTACTAGCAATATCAAGAGGAAAGTAATAATTCCTAAAAGCATTGTGAGAATGAAAAAATATCCCAACTTAAAAAATTGGCACATCATAAACTTGATTTTGTTTTGTTGCAGCTGTTTCTCGAAAAGATGAAATTCTATTAAAGCATCCGAGCTTAATGGTGACCAAAGCAATATTTTATTTAAGAGACTAGACGTTAAGGTGGCTTCATTAACCGTCATTTGGCAGGAAACATTGACAGCAAGTAACTCTACGACTCGTTGAAAGATAACCACAAAGCTAAATGGTATATTTTGGGCCAGAAAATCGCTTAGTATGATTTGGTAAAACTGAAAATTATATTTCTCGTCTAAAATGCTATATACATTTGTGATAATACCTGTATAGATTACAACCATCTGAAGCATAATTTGAAAGCCATAGGCAGAATTTGTTGAAGTCGTCATCTCGCATAAAAAACAGTATTTTTTCCGTATTGACCGAAGTCTCAAGTTTTGTTTCAAGTAAAACTGATGCAAAGTAGATTTTGTGACTGCGCCCAATTCATATCTCTCTGAAGTATTTTTATAACAAAACACTTTACCCCTTTTAATCTCGGTTCTTTCTTTCACAGGGCCTGAAAATAATCCTTTAATATCGACTTTAAGATCATCTCTTTTCTTCTTCAGATTTGTACATATGTCTTCAAACTGCTCAGTTATGCCTAAAATTTCTTGGTTTATGTAGGCCACTCTTGTTTTTATTAGCAGTACAAAGACACATATTGATATACCAACATGCAACTTATCATATTCGCTGAGATAATGTAATAGTCGAAGACTGTAGCAAGATCAGAACTCAATACAAAACTCCATAGGGTGGCATGGTAGAAGAAGAATACCATTGTTGATGCAAATAAACTCAGAAAAGTGTTCCTGTGAGCTGAAACTTTGATGGCAGTAACACAATTATCAATCTTGTGTAATCTCATTAAATACGACTTGATTGCTTTGGGAGCAAGCGTTACTGTGAGACAGAAACAAATAGTCACCTGCACGGTGGTCGTAATGTAATACATAAAATATGGTACGAGGAACAGTTCCGACTGTGTGTCTGGATACAACTCCCTGATTTTCCCCGCCCAAACTGTGTAGGCCCATGTTACCATGAGGATAAAAACCCCTGAAGAGTGAAGACTCCACAGAAATGAATTGGTTATGGTCACCTTCTGTTTGTATGTGTCAGCGTAGCACGAAGACAAGCCTAACAGTTTGCAAGGAATCAACAGTGGGCTTAAGGACGAAAAGGTGTCTTTGGGGAGAACATGTTTATAATTGAAAGTGATTTTACTACTACTCTCTTTTTGTGATTCATTTTAATTTGTGTGATTTAATGGATTCTTAATGTTTTTGCTGTAGCAAAAAATGAATAAAATGAGCAATAATTAATAATAGCATACTTCTTTGAAACATCAAAAGTTATAGGATTAATTAACCAAAAAAAATACTTGAATTATTTTAAGTTTTAGTGATTCTATTCCTCTATGAATTATACATTATGATTACTTTGTTTAATTGTTTAATTTCCATGTCCAAAGAGACTAGATGTAAACATCTTTATCTATGAATATAAATAATGGACAACAGTAGTGGTTCAAGTCAAGGTCTGTTTATGTAAAGGAGATTGGAGTTTGAATTAGACCCATTTATAGCAATTGTTTAAAACTTGAATATCACACTGACATAATAATATAAAGCATGCCATTTTAAATTCTTAAAAAAAATACAAAACTAAGTATAATCAAACCCTAGCAAAAAGTTATTTTAAAATTTGTTTAATTTGCAAGACTAATAAGTTTAGTTTGATAAAGGCAACAATGTCAAAATATTACTCGCAATGTGTTTAAGTGTGTATGACTATTTCTACTATAGCATTGGATTCTTCCCACATTATTCTTTATTTTAATCACTTTCCATTATTATAAATTATTTAGTCGGTGGGTTACCTCATTGTTAAGCAGAACTAACA
This sequence comes from Timema cristinae, assembly GCA_039000515.1. Lineage (NCBI taxonomy): Eukaryota > Metazoa > Arthropoda > Insecta > Phasmatodea > Timematidae > Timema > Timema cristinae. Next base: position 45,071,633 of record JBCFYV010000024.1, read on the forward strand.
AGGGGAAATCATATTGTAAAATGGTAAACAAAGTGCATTGTACTTTTAAGAAGTTTTTAAAAATTCAATCATAAGAAATTTGTCTGCCATGCTCGGCAGATTTATGCACTAGAATTGAGTGTTTTCTAAGAGGCCATTTCACAACATAGCCGATTGGCCGGGATATTTAATACAAGTTTATTCCTGAACCCAAATGAGTATCAAGTGCTGCTTGCTACATTCTTCACTTAATAAAATTGGAATCACGTTGAGGTTATTTTAATTTTTTGTACCAGTGTTCTAATTATCTAAAGCTTCACTCTCGTGTTAGACTTAGCCTGCTGATGACTGGAAGATCGATGTTCGAATCTTGGTTGGGGTCTATTGAAGGTGGTCTTTCCTAAATGATTTTTCACTTTCCTTCCACGTAAATGCGATAGATTACTTCTAAAATTCTTCCTTCTTCATCCCTACTCAATTACTTACTTAAGGCATTAGGAACTCGAGCTTCATGCCGCACTGATAAAAGTATGCCCTAGCCTTATCTCGAGCTATTTCTATCCAGTCCACCTCATTACACCCTATCCCTATTTTTAACTATTTCTATCCAGTCCACCTCATACACCCTACCCTATCTTGAGTTAATCCAGTCCACCTCATTACACCCTATCTTCTACAGGTCCTTTATAATTGTATACTCCTGTTTTGATCTAGATAGTAAGATGTGGTGATATAAAAGCTTTTTTTATGTTATTTTTTTTAAAAAAATGACTATCACTGCTCTCAATTCTACTGTTCTGTGTGAAGACTTGAGAAAATCGCATCACAACGTGATGTCTGGCTCAAACTGTATTACTTACCTAAGTTGGGTGTTATTCGTGATGTGAGATGGGATCTCTGGAAGTATTAACCAATATCGTTAGTTGCACTAAGTCGCCATTTTCACAATAGACTGGGCTGCCAATAACCGGTAGATCAAGAGTTTAGAATGCATTCGGGTGTCTTGATGGTTGTTTTTTTTTCACTTTCCATGCAGATGCGGGTACATATTCTACATTCATCCTTCCTAATACAAACTACATTTATGTTACTAGTACATATACTTTTAACTCAAACGAGTAGAAAAACAAGGGGGGGACAACAAACATTGTTGAAGTCGCTTTAGACTGTAGATTAAGCAACTTTTCAAAATTATTTGTATTGAAGGCTGCGTTCAGCATTCAGAAATTATAGGAAGAGAGGTGGAAATGATGAGGAATTGGAGGTCTTTTACTAAACTGGCCTGGTCACAGGCTGGAAACATGATGATCCAATTAATTGTAAAATCACCTTGCAAGGATTGATGCTTAGGAGATTGAAGCAATCCAATTTTACATTTAAAAAAAAAAAAAAAAGGTAGTGATTTAACAAGAATGAGATATCTTTGTGTTATAATAATTATTATTTTAGGTTCTCAGAAGAAGATTATTTCCTCAATTGATAGCATTCTCTTTGCAAACTTTTTATGTTGTATAAAGTGTTATATGAGGTAAATATAAAAAAATTAAATTAACATATTGTCTCAGGTGTTTAATTTATGTGGAATACAATGTATTATTAACAAATATGAACATATTTTAATATTTCACAGATATTACTCTGACATGATGTGATTGTACACTTTATTTTACAGTTTGTTTTTATAACCTTTCAATGTTTTTTCATTAACAAATTTGTTGACTATTTTTAAGCTCATTAACAGTTTTTATTGGCAGCTAAACTTCATGCTACTATATAGAGTATAAGAAAATACAATATAACTTATACTTTATTATTTCATAAATTTTAAAATTAATTTTAAAACTTAACTTTTTATCCATCTGCTTCGGTGGCCGCATGATCTAATGCGTTACTTTCGCAATAGATTAGACTGCCGATCCCGTGGAGATATCTTTGTGGGGTGTACTGAGGATGGTTTTTCTAACATTGTTTTTCTACAATCGCCTATGCAAATGCGGGTACAGTTCCTTTAAATATAACTTCATAATCCCTAAACCATTAACATAATTAGTATATAAGCGTACAACCCAAAAGAGTTAAAAAAAATAACTACTTTCTATCCAATAAATACTGAACTTGGACAACCTATAGTGAGTAAACATTTTTAGAATTCAACTTAACAATATGGCATTACTAATCTTAACTTTTATTACAGATAAACTGGATTAAGGACATTCTTGAAAATAGGAAATGAAATATTTTTACTTATTTTGTTAATCTTATACACACCAAAATGAAGCATTATAGACTAAGGCTAAATATCACTTTCCTCGTGTATCGACAGTTACCTACTAACATAGTGGGTTTTTTTCATTGTAAAAGCCATATTATTTTGTTTGTTCCTTTTATATGTTTCTATCCACCTTTCCTGTACCTTCTTCCAAATATAACACAATTACCTCATAAAGCCAAAAGAGATTTTCCTTATTTAGAAAGAATATAGTGGTTTGTATTTACCACTTAAATTTAATAGTTTTGATGGAAAATGTAAACATAATTTAATAATATATCAAATATTTTCATAGTTTCTTAAGATATAAATATTTAATATATGTAATATATAACCTCAAAGTTAGTAAAATATTCAGTAATAATGCTTTGCATTTTCTCTTCTATCATTTTGATGATAATTAATTATGACCAATCATCATTGTTTTAATAGTTCAAAAATGAGGTGGCCCAATGGCTCGATAATTTTAAAATAATGGAAATTGATAAAACTAAAGAAATAGGAAAAATAAACTACTAAGAATAAATTTGATGAAGAAAGCCCACCTAGGGAAAGAGGGAAAATGTGGGAAGAATCCAATGCTCAATGGTGACATTTTCCTTTCTTTCTTCTGTCTTCTATAGTAGAAGTAGTCACACACACATTTTAAACACAAATAAAGGCAACAATTCCGAAATATTATTATATTTGTGTTTAAAATGTGTGTGTGACTACTTCTACTATAGAAGACAGAAGAAAGGAAGAAGATGTCACCTTTGTGCATTGGATTCTTCCCACATCTTTCCTCTTTCCCTAGGTGGGCTTTCTTCATCAAATTTATTCTTATTCTTAGTAGTTTATTTTTCCTATTTCTTTAGTTTTATCAATTTCCTTTATTATAAAACATTGTTTTAATAGGCATGTTTTAAACACATTTGCATACAGCTTATACTAAAGAAGATTTACTTAACCCAAACCAAGGTCATAGTACCCCTAAAGGTACAAGTTGAAGTTAAATTAGTTTACCCTATTTCTGTATACCTCAATTTTCTTACAAAAGGATATATCTGACTCTAGAAAAAAAAAAAAAATAGATATACTTTTATGTTCTGTTTTCATGTAAAGTCATTTGACCTACAGTTGTCATTTTTGACAATCATTAATACCTATAAAATAACACAAATAAAATAGTAAAATGTTATCAATGTTGAACTCAAAAAAAACTATTAAAGGGCTCCCAATGTGTATTTTTAAGAAAATCAAAGTACACTCATTCTTATTTAATATTTGGCCATATATATATATATATATATATATTTTTTTTTTTTAAGTGATCCATTTTCCATAGGCAAGAGTTGTCAAAATTGGTAGTAAAATTATCATAATCAAGGTAATTTTCTTTAATAAAAATTTTTACAGAAAGATTTATATAATTGCACTTAAATGGTGACAGTCTTTCTCAAATCGAGACTTACAAAGTGATTACCATCGATAATAATTATGTTTTTGATGTAAGGATTATTATGTCTATAGTAAAAATTGAAACATGGCTTCATTCTTACAGATTTTAAGTATTTTATGAGATTGTGCCATAGAGTTATTCAGGGAGGTGGGAAGTTTTCTTTTAGGGTAAACAAAGTGTATTTTAAAAGAAAAATTGTTATTTAAAAAAATACTCTAGAAACATTAAAATTGACTAAACAAGATAATTTTTTTTTTGGTGCAATACTTTTGGAGTTGATAGTAAATTTTCTTATATTTTCCGTAGCACCCCTTTAGAGAACTGCAGGCTCAAGATATTAACAATTTCTCAGTTGTTTTTTTTCTCTGTACCAGTAATTTAAAACAATCTAGTTTAACCAAATATTGTATTGACCTAAATCTCTTCCCCTGCATAGTATCGCAGGAATATATTATGAATAAAAAGTTAGTACGGAAGTCTGGTTTCCACGGAGAATGAGGTACGGTGGCATTCCCTTGGTCAGAAGTTCTAGCCATGCCAGGTACAAGGGGGCAGAAACCACCCCTCTTCGGGGGATGGGCAGCGCCCTGGAAATAAAATCCAGTTGACATATCAGACAAGTCCACCATACTTGGGTCTGGTCCTGTTTTATTTCCAAGCAAACGATTATTTCGTTATACACACACACACACACACGCACATATATATATATATATATATATATATATATATATATATCGTAACATGTGGGAACCACGTCAGCGTCCGCGGTGGACAGGAGACAATTTAATAATCATATAAACCATGTTTGTACCCCAGTAATGTTGAGCTGCTTAACTTTTTAGAAAGTGCCGAAGATGGACTCTTTAGGCTTGCATTTAGGCCGAAGACGGCCATTTTGACCACCACCTATGATGTTAAGCAGCTCCACATTACTGGATTACAAACATTATTGTAACTCTGAAACAAGGTGAAATGGGACACATGTTTAAATGATATGTTTACATAATTTCTGTTCTCTCATCCAACCCTTAAATGGGTTCTAAATGTTACAGTACACCCGGTATATTTAACACTTTTTGGTAAAAAAAACTTAAAAATTAAAAAGATAATTCTAAAACTATGCTTTAAAAAAAAATTACTTGCAAAATGGAAATTTTCCACAAAATTATGTACCCTTGTAATTGTTGTTACACATAAGATTAATATTAGGATGAACACTATTTTATATATGTTTTTTTGCTATTCAATAATTATTAATTAGTTATATACTTCCCCTTGAGTTATTTAGAGAAGAGTTTATGTATGATAAGTCAAATGGGGACCTTGAAATATGACACATTGGTTTTAATAATAGTATTGGTACCAAGAACAGTTGGATAGGGTGTATGTACAGTCCAATTTTCAAAGGAATGGTCTTATCTGGCATATAGAAAAGTTAGTAGATTTACTTTCACGTCTTCACACATTAGCTCATTAGCGATCTGCAGCTGTCACTTTTGATAGATATTATCAATAACTTTAAAATTAAACTAATAACTCGAATGGACAGAGTCAATAATGAATTGGTGCTAAAGGACTGCGGTTTGAAAGGGAATTCATTAGGTAAATGTAAAATATGCGTCTTAAGTTGGTTTGGGCATGTTTAGTGGATGAGTGTGGATTGAATTATTACAAAGCAAATATAGGAAGGTAGAGTGTGTGGATTAAAAGAAAAGGGTAGGTCATATAAGATGTGGCTAAATGCAGATGAACTTGTGAAAAGAGAAAAACATTAAGAGTTTCAAGTATAAAAGAGCATGTATGTCTTGGTGTATGGATGCAGTTGAAGCAAAGGGAGTAAGTTAGGTTAAGAAAGTGTGAGGAAAGTTAGTGAGGATGGATTAAGTATGGAGTTGTTTTTTGAGCTATATGCACAGTTTCTTGTCCACCTCGCAAGGGAATAGCGTATATATATAGAACTAAAAGTAAAAGGTTGACAATAATGCTCACAGAAAAATAATTTGTATTTTCTAAAAGACCCTTACTATGAAAATTAGACTTTAGACGAAGAATGAGAGATAGCAGGTCCTTGATAAGGACGCTAATGGGGTTTTCTACTCACATGACCACAAATGTGGAGTCGACAGAATACTGAAGTAGTAACTCTCTTATCCTCATGTGTCTGTTTGTCTTCTCCCTTAGAGTGTGAAGTTCGGTCTTGGTTATCACCGCTTTACCATCTGCTACCATGAAAAGAAATAACAAAACCCAAAGATTAACTACTGTGTTTAATAACTATTTGGTAAAAAGAAATTTTTGTTACAGATGTTTATTCATGATTTAATTGTCAGTCATTCGGTTTTTTTATTTATTAAAAAACATGAAAAATTAAAATTAAAATTAAATGACATGTAGCTGGCCATTCATTGGTGACTAAAGGTTGAGGTTTTCAAGCTTGTCAGATCGCACAAGGGTGGATTTCCATGTTCAGTTTATCACTGTGGCTTTATTGTTTCCTCTTACTGCTAATGTAGGTACATTTCTTCTTAGATCTAACTTTCCCAACACCAACCTTTCTATTAAGTTGTTCCCACCTCTATTGCTATAATGTATTAATATTACATTTAACGTGCACTTTTTTAAAACAAGATTATTCAAATTATTTGTTGATAAAACTTAACCTCAGGATAACAACCATTAACAATAAACCCCCAACCGAGCCTTTAATTAAGCATTTTAACATATTTGTACTAGTATCCTTCGATATATAAATACTTTTATTTTACGACCAGCCCGGCATCGAACCAGCCTCCCTGGTACTTAAAAAATGTATTTACATTCAGCAATGCCTTGTTATAAGATTGTTGTCAGGGTAAGCATAGCTTATTAAAACTGCATGTGTGTTATGTTCTTCCCCAATGTATTCCCGTTTGACCAAAAACACACACCTCACATGGAAATGTGTTTCTATTTATATATGCTCGAAGAATGTCTTACCAAGGGTTGAAAACATTCACAGATACAGATTAAACTAACGCAGCTTACCTTGGCAACACACCACATCACTCCACTGGAGGTCAGCCAATCACCCATTTGACCTGAATTGTTTGTAATCTTGTATATAGGTATATTGGTTGATTCCCAAGACCATACAATAAAACGTTCTTAATTCGTAAGCCACCTTTGAGGCTACATTGGCCAGCAGTTGAGCCTGTTCTTTGTATCTGCACTCACCGGCATCACTGGCGTCACCTCTGAAGTTCTCGATAAGGGACGCAAACTCTTTCTTAGTTTCTTCGGTAGCCTTCTTACCAATGTCTGGTATTACAATCACGTCGCTGTAGTCGATACGGAACTTTGAGAGCAGGGCTGCCAAGCTGAACATAAAAATTTACTCAGATAAATATGTTATGTTGATATAAGGATGGCAAGAAGAGAGTATACTTTATAAAATCACACATATCAGAAATTGAGTTACAAACTATTTCAACTTGGATAGTACAGTTAGAAAAAGTTACTAGATCTACTTTCATGAACTCGGATGTCAGGTCATATAATCTGCAGCTGTCACTTTTGATAGATAGTTATCAATGCCTAAAAGAATAATACTAATATTATATTATTAGCACCGTGTCCTACTACCCGTTCGGTTTATACGCACTTACGCTAATGTGTAATGGTAGGGTGATTGTGAGATGAAATGGAGGACCTACAGTTTAACGTGGAATCCGAACCATGGCAAAGGCCTGACCTGGAATTCCACACATTCACAAGTTGTGATTAATACATGTCTTGTCAGAGGTGAAGGTGGTAATCAGATAAATCTGTGCCGGGGTTGAGGATTGAACCCGAACCCTAGCATAGAAGTAGACACCTTAACCCTAGACCACCAGGTCACCCAATATATAATTCTTATAACTTTTATGAATGTTGACCACAACAAATTAAGTTTGTAATTTCTAAAATATCTAATAATTGTTGTAATAAAATCAAATTACATACATATAACCCTTGATATTTGATAGATATCATGACTAACTTGAATTCAACAGTAAATATTATATTTGTCAGAACCATTCAGTATTGAACTAGTATATTATACAACAGATAGCACTCATTTGGTGCCAGCATGTTTGACTGGCTCTCTCAGTATGGGTTCACTACGGGTTGCGTATGTTAGAAGATGGTTTATCCTATTGTAATCTTCAAAGTGATTTTTCCTAACCTCTCAGCAGGTAAAAACATTGATGTATTGCCCCTCTCACTTGTCATTGATTCAAATGGCAAGTAGTGAGGAAAAGGCAACAGAAAACCCACAGTACAAGTAATTTACACTAGCAAATTGATTTTCAAACAAAAAATAAAACAAAATGTCTTTGTTATAAAAAAATAGTGATGTAAGTTGTTTAAATTAAATGTATATAATTGATAGAAGTGTATATATAAAAAAAAAAAAAAATTTTTTTTTAGGAAGACGCTCACTTTCGTTGGTCCTTGTCGAGTTCGTTCTTGTTGTGAGCCAGTGAGAAAATACGTAACTTGCAGCCGGAGAACTGGGACCTCGTGCTCAGGATGTAAGGGATCAGCAAGGTAAGTCCTGCCAACATTGAACAAGAAAATATCTGTTCACAAGTCTCAACTCTAGAGTTAAAAAAAAAAGAATAATTGTATTATGACCTTCTATAAAGGAAACAAAATCTGGGTATAATGGAAAAATGAGGGGATTTAAGCAGTCGGGGAAGCTCAATCTTTGATTCCTTAGCTTAGACCACTGATAGTCGGTACTATCACTGGACACTACGGCCTTACCTCCATCGTCGTACAGCCACCAGACGTCGATGCATCCCTTGTCTTGTTTCCTCCTGAAACGTGTGATCTGGTCCCACATCACCTCGGAGAGGGGCTCACCGGAAGGACCCAGGTACATGTCTGGGAGATTCTTGTTCTTCTTCTTGGACTTGCTAGGCTTCACCCCACATACAACACTCTCGGGTAGAGGTTCAGGAGTGATAACTTCCGGGTCCATCTCCAAAAGAGGGGAGCAACAGGGTGAGTCTGGAAGCTCACTCACCACCTCCACTGGAACAACTAGATCCATTAGATTTACCGGACTATGTGGGAAGTTCTGCGCTCCGTTTATTATAAATGGGTAAAAGGGGAGAACATAATGACATCAATGAAATCACAATCACACATACTTTATCACACTTCCATACTAATGTTATTTTTTAAAATTTAAACTATTCAAAAAACAGTCAACAGGGAACTACACTTAATTTTAGAGCTAAAATCAAAATCATGGTATGGTCTAGGTATGATCGTATAGCATTTAAATATCAAGTTTAAAGTAAATCCATTGAAACGTTTTCACTGAAGACCCAAGTACAGACATGGAGGTAGATAAAATTTTAAAATCTAATTTTTTGGGGGCTTAAGGGCACGTGAAATTTCAAGATTCATCTTAATCTCAAGGTCAACAACTGTCATGATTACAATAATCTACCTATATTTAAAAGCATGTCTTCACTGATAGTGGAATTATTTTTTTTTCAAAGGAGGAGGGGGCACATAAAAACATTTGGGGGAGGGGGAGGGGAATTTGATGTCCCTAGAAGCAATTTGGAATGGTCTTCTCTAATTTCTCTTAAAATTAAATGCATCCAGAAGCTATTTGAAGTGATCTTATCTGGCAAATTTTGAAAATTGAATGCATCTAGAAATCATTTGAAGTTAGAATCATTTTTCAGCTTCATATTCAATATTAGAGGGTTTGAAATATATCTGAGAGGGAGAAGGTAGACGAGAATTTATTCCCAAGTGGGCCAATGCCCATCTGTCCTCTCTCACTGACTTGATCTGTTCAGTACTGATGTATTCACCAACTGTCAAGATATTTTTGAGGGCTTCTATTCAAAAGAAAACCCAGATCTGTTAAATACATTTGGATTTTTCACTGGTATATCAATCGGAGCTTCCCTTTTCACAGTTAAGAATTGATGGCAAGGAGACCTGCTGTAGTGTTTGGCTTATAGTTAAGATAGTATGCAAGTCATGTGTTTGTATCAATTTATACATTGCACATTAAACTACAACAATTAAATTCACAAACGAATCATCCTTTCAATCCCACTTCATAAATTGGATTAACATAATGGAAAAGCCTTCTAAACAATACAAACCTATTTTTTGTGATTAAAATTGATAATATTTAACTACAGTTAACATTATTTTATGGGTTTTAATATTATTATTATTATTATTATTAGCACCGCGTCTTACTACCCATTCGGGTTATACGCACTTACGCTAATGTGTAATGATAGGGTGATTGTGAGATGAAATGAAGGACCTACAGTTTAACGTGGAATCCGAACCACGGTGGAGGCCTGGCATTCCCCAATATTATATATTAAAAGTGATAACATTAACTCACATGGCTTGACTTGTGAATGTATGAAAATAATTTTAGTAACTTTATTAAAATATTGTTCTACTATGTTCTTACTGAACGTCTTGCATAGTTTGCCTAGAAGAGGCTGATTTTTTTTTTTCCTCACAATTTCTCGGGTAGACAAAATATTGTGATCGTCAAAAAAAAAAATTAATTCTAGATTTTGATGGATATCGACGTTTCATAAACCACCGAACCCGAAAAAGTGGTTTTTGTGGGTGTTGTTCAGCTGTCTGTCTGTGTGTTTGTATCTCAGCCTATAGCCAAAACTATTTTACTGATTAGGCTAAAATTTGGTATTTAGGGTTTTCTTAAGGTTCTCACCGAGTTTTTGGAATTATACAAGTAAAACTCAAATTTAAGGTAGCTAACTTAAAGGCCAAAAGATAAGAAAATCGATTCTCTCAAAATTGCTCTGACTTTTATTAAAATTTGTACCTAAGCATTGTTTAACATTAAACATAAAATGTCTCATTTTTTCTGATCAAAATGTCATAGAGGGTACCATACAAAAGTAGATAACTACCATTTTGATCAAATCTCAACGCTTTGAGATACAAAATAACGTATCATTGTAAAGTTTTAGTAATTAAAAAAATAAAAACCATTTGTTTGAAATATATACATATGTATTTATAAAAACAATAGTGTCTGAGCTATTGGCAAATATATTTATCCATCGAGCCATGCTGTGGCTACCTTGTGCCAGCTGCCCGGTAGACTGGTTCCTTCTGATCTTTTCTTCCTCGGCTTTCTTGTCTATGCTAGAGATGGGTACAAACTCCTCGTCCTGTATCAGCTTGGAGTAATCGAGTCCTTCTTGAAGTCTAAGAATCCCCACCGCCAGGTAGCGATCCAGAGCATAGCTAAAAAACACGAGCAATAAACTTAAACTTCAAGAAACAAGCGTTCTTTGCATGGTTACACTATAGTCTAGCTTATAAGCTAGGGTCGTAGTGTAAATACATCAAGCTAAGGCTACCTTTCAGGTGAACCGAATGTAGTTAGGTACAAAACCGTGTTACCAAACAATAACTAAGAAAGATATACTGCAATGTAAGTCTCATTAAGGAAGTCCTTATACTGCAGCGTTTAGTTGTGTCATAGACATATAGAAATCTCGCATTTTAAGAAGCTGTTGGGTTTTTAAAAATTTTGTTCACGCCAAAATTGTGTTGAAGTGTATCAACATTTCCTCCTTTTAGGATTAAAACCCTTATACATGTCAAGATTTATAATATTTGGTAAAACTTTGGAAGATGAGATTAGTTGGTTGGTTTTACAACAGTGTTTATCATCAAATAATACAGTTCTGAGATCTATGTTAATGGTTAGAAACAGCTATAGCATTCCTAAAATAAAATAGTAATTTTTTAATTGGTATACATAAAACATTTTAAGATAAGACCGTTGTTTTATTGGTTTTGAAGCTTACAATTCCATAAGAAATTAACAAGTGTGAGAAGATATCCCTTTGAGCACTTATAACTATTTCAGCCAAAATGCTTTACTATTTTCTAAGGAACTGAAATTAAAAATGTGCATGTCATGAAGGATGTGTAATTTATTTAAACTATTTTGTTAGTGCACATTTGAATTATTTACTTCTTACTCATGGTGAAAAATATGTGTTTTCTTTTCTGGAAAAAGTTATCTAGATCTTCACAAAAGTGGCAAAAGCGGAGAAAGGCTCCATTATATAAACTAACGGTTAAACGCTGGCTCCTACTTGGTGGATTAGAAGCTATTTTGCAAAACTGGCTGAATCTTAATTTGGAACACCTAAGTACGCCTGAAGTACTATATCACTATGATACCATGAAATTAAAAGAGAGGGAAGAATAATGAGTATTTCACCCTTGGAGATGTCTTGTTTATGTGCTGATAACACTTTCCCTTCCATTAACGAGTATAAACAGTGAACACTCGTTCTATTATTCATCCAGCATTGATGCATATTTCCGAACTAGTTTTTACTTGTCTCCTTTTCTAGAAAGACACATGCATCCAAGGACTTTTCTAATAAGGAACTTGGCAGGAAGATTTCTAAACGCCATCTTTGTGAATAAACAAAAAATTCTAAGTTATAGACAATTTTAATATCGGTGTTTACTAAAAGACTACTTCAAAAAACATATAATTTTTTTTTTACAATTGAAGACTATTTTTATAATAACATTTTAAAAAACTTTCCAAAGAATATTAAATATAAGTAAAAAGCATAATTTCTTATTAGTTAAGACTCGAATAAGAAACATTTAAATTAGAGATTTCTTATCCAAGTCTTAACTAATATTATTTTTTAGAATTTTTTAAGAATTTATGTTTTCTGTTTCAATGTTTTAGACTATCCTTAAAACGCTCCTAATAAAATTTGAATACATCAATGCTGGGAACACAATCAACTTAACGTTCATTCTATTTACACTTAACCAATACAATTAAAATGAGGTTCGACAGAGTGATATACCTACATAAAAACAAACAAATAATCAAATAGAAAAACGTGATTTAAAATACACATGGATTATATATAATATGAGAACTAGAGATTAATTTTACACCAACATGGTGGTCATAAATCATTTTAACGCAAACATAAGTAGTTCTTTCTGTGTCTCACAAACACACACACACGGTGTGATTACGTCTCACACTCCTCAAGCTCGTGAATGACCCTTCACAAGCAGCTTATTTGCGATTTTTCTCCTATTTATTACTTCGTCTGTTTATGGTATACAATTCTTTGCTGCAGTTTTTTCTGAGTCTCCTGAACTCTAAATGATTCTTATTTCTTCTTCATGTTTGATATATTTTTACACCAAATATTAGACACTTTGAAATCATCTCAAAGGTTTCGCCATGCTTTGTTTGAACAATATGGATTTTTTTGCTTTCTACCTTCAATGCAAAGGTTCCAAATCAAACTATGGACCAGACAAGAACCCACTGAATAATGTTGAAGTACTGCCGAAGAGCCTCCTTATCGCAGGTCTGCCAGTCCGACTTGTAACCCATTAGTAGCATGTTTGGTCGAAACTTCCCTAGCCCGCACATCTGCATGAAGGATCGAGCCGAGGGTTCGAAATCTCCTTCGGTCAGGGTGAAGAAAGCTTTCACCCTGTGTTTGGTGAACCAGTGATACGCTTTCCTGGTGAGGGCGTCATGTGCACGCTGTGAGTGGTTACCCTGAAACAACAATGCCAGCCATAAATATAGCAACATATTTTGGTAGAAAGAAACTTCTAAAAAAAAATCAACAACAAATTTTTTTTCCGAGTAATCTAACATTGTACTATATTATTAACTTGTTATTTCATAGTTATTGATAATATCCCTAAAAAAATTACCGCTGCAGATCACAGACTTGATTATGAATAGATGAAATTAGACTGTAGCAGGATGGGTTCTTCCATGTGGTAATTAATTGTATTTAAGAACGATAAGTATAAACCATTCATTTATATCGAGATCACCCAGCTATATTTCAAAACAATATGAAAAAATTGAGTTTAATTTTCCCGAGCTAGTTCATTACACTTTATCTCTTTCAGGTCCATTCTAATGTTATCCTCCTATCTACTTCTAGGTCTTCCCAATGGTCTCTTCCCATTGGCTTTACCATTCACTGCCCAGAAAATGGTGCGAGAATCTCCCATTCATGCTGCATGTCCTGCAAACTGGAGTCTATGAGACTTGATTACTCTAACAATGTATTGGTGATGAGTACAGAGTATGTAAATCATCATAATGTAACCTCCTCAACTCTTCAGTATCTTGTACCATTTTGCACCATATTTCTTCCCAATCACCTTGTTTTCGAACACCCTAAATCTCGCTTTTGTCATGTAAGGTACAACCTTAGAGAACAACCGGTAAACTATTGTTTGATAGTGATTCTCTAAAGCAATATTGATACGTGAAAATCAAAAATAACATTTTAAAGTTATCATTATATATTTGAAATCATGACACGATTCAAATGAACATTCAACCTTCAACGCGCTACTAAACATTTATATTAAAAGATTATATACATCCATCTATATTGAAATACCTTGACAATGTCGGCACACAGTAATAAAGACAACCCTTTAGTGATGAGGTTGGCAAAGTCGACCAAGGGAGGCCTGTCTCCGGGTAATCCGGTAAGCGCCAGAATCTGAGGTCTATAGTTCTTGACGTGGAGCTCTACTCTGTTTAGTTCGATCAGAGACTTCAAAGCCGAGTTGTAGGAGTGGGCTTGGGTAGAAGACCCCCAATTCACATCTGAAATTACAGATGAAAATGTTCAGTTTCATGTGATAGCTGTACAAAGAATAGATAATGCAACTCGAACCAAACATTGCATTGGTGTGTAGTTTTATCATATTTTACAATCACAGTTTCACACAATAGACTGTACTACCGATGACAGAAAGATCAGAGTTTGAATCCCAGTCGGGTATACTGAGGGTGTTTTTTTTGTAAATGTTAATCCTTACTCCTTCCATGCAAATGTGGGTACATTTCTTCTAAAGTTAGCCTTCCTCATCCCAAACAAATTAGTGTAGTTAGTATATATGTGTGATAATCCGGGTGGATAGTAAGACCTGGTGTTAAAAAAATAAACACATAATTTTAAAATAGTAATTTTCAAAGAAAAAACTATGAATCTAAACTTTATTTTACAAGGGAATAGATTCAGAAAATTACAATTCAATATGTTTTCCGTTTCAAATATAATCTTGTATTTTATTCCCTGGTTAATCAGCCCTCAGTTGGGTTCTTAAGCACACTATTTAATTTGAATAGCACCCTGTGAGAATGCAGACAAAAACGGTATCATTGGGGGTTCATTAAGTGTTTTTTTTAATAAATGGTTAGCTACTTTATCTCCAATCAAAGGCACATAGGCCTAAATTTCATCTAAATTATACCTTTCTCATCCCCACTACCCAATTGGTATGAATATGCAAATATTTCAATGATATAAAGATGTGGAACATGGTTTTACCTATAAAAATGATAACTCTCTCTGCGTTCAGCCCGGATGTAAGGAATGAGCTCATATAAAACCATTGATGAGTTATGATAATGATGGTGTCTGACTGGCAACCGTTAAAGTCCTAGCTCGTTAATTAGTGAACACTGTATATTATTATATAATCAATATGATTGATATATAAGAGCACCAACTAAACTGTATATTATTGAAGAAGAAATTATAGGAATAAAATGCTGATTTATCAGGAACTTAATCTCTTAGGCAGAAACACTAGAATATTCTTGATACATTTTGTAACCCCCTGCCCGAGCTATTCACATTTAATCCACACCTATGTGGTAGGATGTGGAAGGTATAATTCAGAATGAATCCACTGATATTTGTGTAGAGCAGCAGAAAAAGGATAGGGGGAAAGATAAGGAGTAGAGAAATAAATGGGATTAAGAAAGGTTATTGAAGGGGGAAATATATATTTATGTATCCAATCTCGCCGTCACCGGAAAAACCAGACGAGATGAGGCTGATGCCTTAGCCCGCATACCCACCAATTTGATGATGATGGTGGTGGTGGTGATAATACATTCAAACCCGGCTAATTGGTAGGTAGAGGCGACAGCATACCTGGTTTTCTGTAGGAGACATACAGGTAAAGGGTGATGACGACGAAGAAGGTGACTAGAGCCATCCACCAGGACATGAGGAACATGACGGCGATACACAGCAGGGTTCCGACAAGGCTCACCCACGCGTTGTAGTACTTAGGGAGACAGAAACAAAGTTGATTATTTGATAATATTACTACATTAAGGTGACCTGGCGGTCTAGGGGTAATGTGTCGGACTTATATGCTGGCGGCCGGGGTTCAATCCTCGGTCCCGGCAAAGATTTATCTGATTACCAAACCCTTCCTTCACCTCTGACAAGACATCTTGTGAATGTGGGGAATGCCAGGCCTCCACCGTGGTTCGGATTCCACGTTAAACTGTAGGTCCTCCATTTCATCTCACAATCACCCTACCATCACACATTAGCGTATGTGCGTATAACCCGAATGGGTATTAAGACGTGGTGCTAATAATAATAATAATAATAATAATAATAATAATAATAATACATTAAGAAAGAACTTTCCCTCCATTTAAAAGTAGGGATAGGGTCGAATCCACTATTTTACGAATCCGAATATCAAATATGAATCTTTATTTTAACTTTCAAATCCAAATCTTGGGGAGAAAAATATTATGACCCCATTAAGAAATGGAATATAACAAAATAGAAAGTAGAAAAAGTAACTAAATGTTAACATTCATCGCTAAAATGAATTCATGCGTACACCCAGTTAAGTGTTAAATTAATGCTCTGGGCTCTGGTAGATTAAGTTTTTCATGTAGTTATGTTGCAGCTGAACCACTAATAATAAGTATTAGAACTATAAAACAAATTTCAATTTAATAAGTTGGAAAAAAAAGTTAAAAAAGGGTTGGACTTTTTTTTATCTCTGATATTCTTAAGGATTCAAGTGCTTGATGATTTAAAGCTCTCACCCCTATAATTAAAAGTTTCCTGAAGCGGTTGCAATTACACCGTAACATGTATTAAACAACATTTCTATACAACAGATCCTCAAACATTTATAAACAAAAACAACCGGATATTATGTAATTTAAAAAAAAAGTTTTATTAGTTTTATGTAATTCTCTGATTAACTTGTCATTAACAATTTCACAATAGTGTAAACAGAAAATCACCCGACCAATTTAACTGGTTAGATCTACAAAACAATAACTCTCAATTTTAATGTAACTCTTATCATTTTATTTGTAAGTTGTCTTGTTTCATATATTTTATATATTTTTTTATTCTTATTCAAAATAATACTACCAACATTTTCTGCTCAACCCAATGGGGATATCACAAAAATGTTAATATTTACTAAAAATTGAAATTCAAAAACATGTATGTGCACACACCAATCAATTTTGTATGATATATCTTTATAGTAATCTTTTTTTTTTTTTTTTTTTGCCATCCTATTAATTATAATATTGCATATTGGCTGTTTGTTAAGGCATATGTGAAGTAACAAACCGATATCAAACAGATCTCATCTAAATAAGTCATATGTATCATAAAACAATTGAAAAAATAATTATTTATATATACATATATCAAAGATTACTCATCGGCTTCAGCGGTTGAATGGTCTAAAGTCTCATTCTCGCGATAGACTGGACTGCCGATCATGGGAAGATCAGTGTTTGAATCTCGGTTAGGTGTACTGAAGGGGGTTTTTCCTAAATGGTTTTACAATCTTGCTCCACACAACTTTGGTTACACTTCCTCTGAATGCCATCTTTCTCATCTTTAACATATTGGTGTTATTATTACATATGAATAGAGCTCTAACGAGTAGATAGATGAGTTGACAGAAAAAAAACACTCTTTTCTTATATATTTTATAAAATTAATATGTTACATTGCAATATATCTCGTAAGTAACGCTAAATATCATTTCGATGGAATGTTCACCTTGAAAGCCGGTCTCCAACCGGGACTCTTGGAGACCGAGGCGTGGAACACGGAGAAGTTGATGAGGGCGTAAGCAGCCAGGAAGAAGTTGGACAGCATCGGTGCGATGGAGTTCAGCTGGGCTGGAAACAAAACAAATCATTAGAATTCATTTTTCTATTTCAGTGGGACATGAGGGAGGTAAGTATTCAAGTAAATGCACAATCATTAGTCTTATAAGAAGGTGAGAAACCACAATATAAAAATCTCCAGATCCTAAGCCTGGTAATTGAACCCTTGGTCTCTCATCGTCAACCATTGGGTTATTAGTTCCCTTCTTAGTCTGGTTTTAACTGAATAGAGGCAGAACTGCATCGGTTATCACGCAGTCTAAGACTTTACACTCATAATATACTGAATAGCTTGTGACGAGTTCGGGGTTCGAATGCCGACCATCTGTGCCGAAAAAACTGTTTCTTATGTGTTTTTTCACTATCTCGTCTTGCAATTTCTGGTACATTTCCTCTAAATTTTATCTTCCTCATTCTTACCCAATTAGTATAAAGACCCCTAAACATGCAATAGAAAGCCATGCTCGAAATAAAATCTTTTCAATTTTCATTTATGTTCATTTAACAGATTTATAGTGCTCATACTGAATTGAATATTTTATTTGTGTAGTTTCTTACTTCTAGTTTATGAATTAGGAACATTCAAAAAATCACTTTTAATAAATTTACTAATGGCCTGGCGGTCTAGGGGTAGGGTTTCAGACTTCTGTGCTAGAGGCCAGGGTTCAATCCTCGGTCCCAGCACAGATTTAGCTGATTGCCAAACCCTTCCTCCACCTCAGACAAGACGTGTATTAATCACAACTTGTGAATGTGTGGAATGCCAGGCCTCCACCGTGGTTCGGATCCCACGTTAAAACTATAGGTCCTCTATTTTCATCTCACAATCACCCTACCATTACAGATTAGCGTAAGTGCTTACAACCCAAACGGGTAGTAAGACGTGGTGCTGCTAGTAATAATAATAATAAATTTACTAAAAAAACTCATTTAATTTGCTCACCGATGAGTATGCAGCCTAATGAGATGAGGAAAACTAACATGTACCCTCTTACTGGGTCGTTGTTAGCTCCGTGGCCCTTGGAGAAGAAACCAATGAATGGGTACAGCTTATCTTTGGCAAGAGCCTAAAATTAGAAATTTAAACAAATTAATTCTAATTTAAGCTTGAATGAATCATGCACATGGGAAATGGTTTTCTTACTTTTTTTTTTTTTTAATATTGAATGGAATCAATAAAAATAATATTCCTCTAGCAAAATAGTTTGTGTATGTACAATTTAAAGGTTTGATATTATATTTTGAAATTGTCTCGTATATATTTTTCAGATTAAGATTCCTACTATATAATGCATTTAATTTATATTTAAAAAAAAAATCCTCAAACTAATTTTGAAATCAAAGATTTTATAAGAAAATTGGGGGTAGTGTTTCTTTTCTGCTTGTGTTTGTGATTCAATCTAGCTGAATGTTAAGACCTGCACAGGTTTCCATGATAGCTGGTTTTAGACACAGTGATACGTGAATTGTACCTTCTTCGGTGGCCGCACAATCTAAGGTGTTACTCTCACAATAGACTAGACTGCCAACGTTGGGGAGATGGGGGTTTGAGTCCGGTCAGGTGTTTTTTACCAAATGGTTTTCCGCTCACCCTCCACACAAATGTGAGTACAATTCCTATGAGCTAAACCTGCCCTCATCCTTAACACACTAGCGTAATTAGTAGATATCCATATAACCTGAATAGATAGTAAGATGTTGTGCTAAAAACAAATTAAAAAAATAGATATTATTTAATTCAGTATTGAATTAAGTATGGAAACATCTTTCTAAATAAGAGCATGTGTTGGTTTGATAGTATTAGCGTGATGAAGGAAAGTTGCACTATTTGTTGATATGAGTGTAGGAAATATCAACATTAGGACAGATAAGACAGTTAACAAATGTATTATCCGATCATTCACCTGAAGCACTCTGGGAGCTCCAACCAAACTTGCGATGGCTGAGGACAAAGTGGCAGCAAAACAGCCTCCATAGATTAGTGGGCCCCATGAGGAGACCAACTCCATAGCCTGCAAGATCAGAATACACAACGTTATTGAAGAGAATGCAGGTTAAGGTATGTATTCTTATACTCCCTTTGGCCAAATAAATAATACGGTACATTGCTTGACTGCTTAGGATAAATTAATTAAAAATTTGTCTAGTAGGTGTGATTAATCGGTATATTAATATTTAAGCCAAAACCGAAAAGAATTGTAACTGTTATGGACATTGTGGTGGTGGAACTATAAATTTCAAAAGAAAAACAAACATGATATAAAGTATGTTCTAAAAGTTACTGTGCAGTAAAGTATCACACACTTTGCTGTAGTTCTTTATTGATAAACATGTCCCACTTTCTCACACCTCCTCAGGTAGAAAAAGTATTATGATCATCAAAAAAAAATTGAACTCGAGATTTTGATGGATGTCACCCCCTGAAACTTAAAAATATTTTCTTTGGAATAATGTTGGTCTCTCCTTTACTAGGACTAGAACCAAAACCATTTTACTGATCAGACTAAAACTAGGGGTTTCATAAGGCTCATTAGAGTTTTTTTTTTTTATTATTATTCATCCAACCCTAAAACTATGAGTACCTAGTTTACTCAAGAGTTAAAAGAGAAAAAATCGATTTTCTCACAATATGCGCTAATGATCTTGATTAAATTTTGTGTAAAGGTATTGTTTAACATTACAAACTAAATTGTAACTCTTTGAGATAAGAAATAACCTATCATTGAAAGTTGCAGTACCATAAAAAAAAAAATATTTGAAATATATTTTTATAAAACCAATATTTTCCAAGATATTGGTAAATATATATTTTTTTAAATTGAAGTCTGGGAAATTGATTGGATCTGCTCTTTGGTGAACAGAGAGCTAATTTTTTTTTTCAATTTGTTTATGTGACCGTTTTTATTATTTCATTTATGGTCTTTGGTGGAATGTTTTTGCAACAATGTATATTACTTCGTTTCACATATCTTATGAGTTTTAGTAAATATCATTTTTCCATTTTAGCTAAAGCAGCGAGAAAGTCTCTGTGGTGCACCGTACCATTTATTTTACACAAACACGTTGATAGGTTTTGATCTCTAATTGTTTGGCTAGGTGTGCCACACAGCCACACGTGTTGAACGGGGTGAAACCTATTAAACACATGTTTAGTTCCTATCTATACTGGGGTACTTGACCACATCCCACAATGTGTTTCTATCCCTCAACACAACAACCTCTCTCTTCTTTGGTTTTCTAAACATTAATGAGACAGATTGTGAGTGTTCTAATTATTGAACTGAATACTATGAATTACTTGGTTTATTTTACAGATAATTTTTTTAGGTTGTACATTTATGAACACAATTTGTTTGGATGATCTTGAATCTTTAAATTAATTTATTAAAAAAAGAATTTCAGTTACTTCAGTTATTTAGTGTTTTTAAATTTTAAAAATTTGATGTTTTTAATATATAACATGATGATTTTGTTTTATATTCCATAACATGATGATATTTTTCATTCGGTGTCCATCTATATGAGTCTTTGTTCAAACCGCAAGTTCTTACACCAACATGGCCTACCAGTTGGCTGTGCTTTTCACGTCCTGTGCACTGAGCGTGCTTACAACCCAAGTGGAAAGGAGGAACAGATAAATATAACGTTTGACCACAATGTCATACCTCACACCCTTTAAGGAATGGAACTGGGTTGGTTAACCTGGTTGTCGTTCTCCAGCCCGAACCGACAACTCCGGTCAGTACAGTTGGCGATGATGGCCCAGGGTTCCTCGGGTTCTCGGCCACCGCCCGGAGGTACTCGGTCACGTTCCCACTGGCGTCTCTCAGCACGCAGCCCCCCATCATGAAGGCGTAACCCACATACGAGAGGAACGTCACAAGAATCGCCAGTAGGGTTCCAATAGGATGGCACTGCTAGGGTCCTGCAAGGAGGATACGTTCACACGAGACAGATTATTAACTTTGCTAGGGACAAACCTACTTCTACCCTTACAACTTTGTACTTTCCCTAAAACTACCCGCCATATTCATACCTATTGTATTAAATTAACAATGGTGTATTGAACAAAACTATATTAAGCTTAATATTCACTACTAGATCTTAGACTTGTCATACTTAATACCCTTGTCTATTTCCAACCTGTGGCCTAGGTCACTTTTTTATTCAAGCCATATATTTTCCACTACCGGCTCGCTGGGCCTGTCGTAGCTTCATATACCTTATAATCTAACCCAAGACTAGGACAGGTACAACATCCAGTCCAGGCCGTTAATTCATCGCTATAGAAGTGTAAACCCACATTTCACCAATGATAAGTTTTTTTGGCCATGTCGGGAATTGAACCCGGAACCCTTAGCTCAGTATACAAACACACTACCGACTGAGCTAAGGTGTCGGATCTCTTTTCATACCTGGCTTCTACAGATTGATTTTTAAATATTAACCTACCAAACAAACCTAACTTCAAATTGTAAGCGCATAATGGATGGGCTTTGTTTTTGCTTTTAAAATATCTTTCTATCAGTTAATATAGTTATGGTAACCTGTGGTCAGGTAAGGTGTCAACTCATGTGCTAGGTCCGGTTCATCTCTTCCGCCAGATTTATCTGATTTCAAACCATCCTCACTCTGACAAGGCATGTATTATCACACTTGTGAATGTATGGAATGTCCAGGCCTCCTCCGTGGTTCAGATCCCAGTTAAATGTAGGTCCTCCATTTCATCTCACAATCACCCTACCATTCACTACACAAGCGTGTAAGTGCGTATAACCCGAACAGGTAGTAAGACGCGGTGCTAATAATAATACATAATACAATATATATAGTTAATAAAGTGAGATTGAATTAAATTAATTTTAATTTTCTTTTAGTAGAAAATATTAAAAAATTGAAAATCTAACCTCATTAGGTTCTGTCCCTTGGTTTATACTATAAGTGTTAACGTTTCAGGTTTCTTAGTAATCTAGGGGCTTCTAGAAGGTATGAAAAGACAAACACACACACACATTAGGAAATTGTTATATAGATTTTATATTAAAAAAGAATAAGTTGTGAATTTTCCATTATTTAACACGCCTGATATAGTAAAAATGCCTTTTATCTCAATAACTTCTAGTGAAGAGAGAAAAGTGTCAGTTTTGGGGTTCCCGACTTAAACTCTATTCCTGCCTTTCTAAACAACTGTACCTTAAGGTCTCCGGAGAGATTGGCCCCTGCCACTATCCCTGTGACAGCGGGGAAGAACACAGAGAACACGGAGAAGAAGGAATGTTCCACACCTTCGAACTCACGGTAGTCACTCCAGATGTTGCTTGAAAATGTTTTCACTGATCATATCAAACAATGTTATCAAAAGTGACAGTTTCAACAGTTTAGACATCAAGGTTATATCCTGCATCTTCTGTTTAGTTCCTTAAGGATGGGTGGGATTTCAGAGGTGAAACTTGGGCTGATGGGGGTTTATGGCACCCATGGCAGATTTTTAAAAAAATGGCGCCGTTTGAAAACTGTTATTTAAAATTTGGCTAACTTGTTATATTGGTACTAAACTTGTTACTTGTTAAAATATTGGATACAAAATTTAAAAATATATTATTTCATTGTTAAAAGACTAATCTTATATTCTTGCTAATATTTTTAGTAAATTTGGCATCCAGGGTACACACACACACACACACACACACACCACCTGCCTCAACATAGTTACGCCACAGAGAAGAGGAAATGAGAGTTAAGGCTACGCGGGGAAAAAAACCTCTTTGGGCTTCATTAGAAACGTCTAACCTGCTTTGTTAGACTCATGTTCTATGGTGTCACTCTTGTGTTTAAACTAGACTACTGATGATGGGGATATTGGTTTTGAGTCCCGGTACATGTGTAACTGAGGGTTGTTTTTTAAAATGGATTTTAGCCAAAAAAAAAAGGGTTCTTTGTCATAAAAAACTTTTTTCCTTCATTTTCACTTTAAAGAATAGAGAAATACAACTATTTATTTTACGATATTCTGCCTATTAATTTTAAAAGTTAGCATTAATCAAATCTTGGACAGAATTAATTTTGTTCACTGACAGCACCTTCTCTCAATTTAATTTTAAATAATGATTTAGAACTTAAGTTTGTTTAAATACATCTTACCATTATTAAGTTATTGGCGGATATTAAAAAAAACACTCTTTTAGTAGACTTTCCTTAGATCTAACTTGTTTGAAATTCAGAGAGATGTTGATTAGAAGCAGCTTGGGTATTCGAGATTTTTAGACCACTGTTATAAGTAAGTCTTAGGAGCCAATGACAAAAGTTACACTGGCTGAACATTTACAATAATGGCTCACTTAATAGCTATTGCACCATAATTTGATTCTAAGGAATCTAAGTTCAACTTCTCGAGGCTATAGAGAAGTTTATTTTCAGTTCAAATCATGTTTTTCCCACTCGTTCTCCTGTCTGGTAGCTACCGTTACAGTTCCTCTGTATTAAGGTACTAGATAGTAGAGCAAAACTTCATAAACGCCCGAAACTAAGTAGGCTTATAACGCTACTGGGTGAAGCTTTCCATCTGTATGAGAACAAACAGGGGAGGAGGAAAATACAATACAATTTGTGTTTTGACCCCCCCACTCTCCTATTAAATTACATAATTCGACTCGCAAAGATCTATTATATGCTCCTATAGGTCTTAACGTTCAACAAAAATATGTGAATTTTTATGACTTTTCATAAAGGAAAAGTTCAAATTTTAAACTATGTTTACAAATCTATGAATATATAGAGTGATAGAAAATAGTTTGGTATTCACTCCAGTAAACTCGTGTACTGTTAAAGATTTTGACAATTTCTAACCTAAGCCGTATCTCAACAGTCCCCTAATCTCCTAACTTTACTCCTTTGCAATAAATTTATTGATAATCTTGATTTAAAATGTATTGCTAAACACAAGCTATGAAAAGATATCAACGAAACTCAAAAAGGAATTAGAAGCTGTCGTGAAACTCACTGTTATAGCCGACGAAACCCTTAGCTTTCTCCAGGTCGCTCTTTGGCCCCATGATGCTGCCCACCACGAAGTCCACCTGGGATGCTATCAGGACAATCAGAAGTACCATTTGGGTCTACGACACACACAAACATGTTCCTGCTTAGCTGGTGGGAAAACAGAGATGACATGAGTTCTGAGACACTTTCATTAGCAATCGAAATCGATATTCCTCTAAGTGGGAGAGTTTTGCCATCTAGGCACTCGATAGTTCAAGTACCCTTACAGTTTTAGTAAAGGATATGCACGATGCATGTCCTTTCACACAGGATGAAGGATGTGAGGTTACTCGACAAAACAACCATCACAAGGATAAAAAGAGGTTTTCATTCTAGAAATATATTGTATACATTCACATCCAATGTCCATTTCCTTTATTTGTCCTTCATGTTATTCCTTTTATATGTTCGTATCTAAGTGTCCTATCATTCTTTATAAATTTCCTTCCCCCCATGCCCCTTTTTTATTTATTCTTTTATGAAGTTGTGTTGCACGTTTCACACTCACTCCTGATGAGTCCCGATAGAATGAAACCTAGGTCGGGGATTGACTGGTAACGATGAATTTTCTTCGAGAGGCAGCCATTATCTCTTTGTCTAATGGGAGCAGTGTAAAGAGTGAACTATCTTCTTCCTATCATTGTAAAAGCAATATTGTGATTGTTGCTTTTATATGTTTCTATCCACCTTTCCTGTACCTTCTTCCAAATATATCGCAGGGATAAGAACAGAAAAAACTTGATAGTTTTTTGTTTTGTTTTTTTTAGTTTTAATAATACATACACTTTGTTAACCCTGAAAGCTTACCTTTGCACGTTTCCACTATGGCTTTAGTTTATAAGATAACAACCCGAATGTTGGCTTGATTTGATTTCTTTCCGTCTTGAGCTGGTATGCACTCGGCCCTTGGACTGGTTAGTGCTGCCTGCACCATCTGGTGTATATCCCATACTTGGGGTGTTCAGAAAGTGTAGTAGTTCCCCGTTGCCTTCCACACTAAACTTCTTTTTGTAACTCTGAAGGTTCTTACCAATTTAGCCTGGAAAGTTATTTTCAAATAACCTCCAGGGTTCTTTTACATGCCAACATCAACACGGGACTGACGGCTTTACTTCCCCTTTGAAGGACGTTCTGCTATGAATTTTAATCTCTCAAGTAAAATCCATCGACCCCATCTGGGTTTAAATTCAAAGACATAGAGTCCTGAGGTAAGCACTTTACCCCAAGACCATCGAGGTTGACACATTATGTTTATATTTTAAAAACGACTTTTTTATTTTTATATATATATATATAATATATAAACAGTTATATATTTATCTCTATATATACATCAATACATACATCGATCTTTCTACCTCTGTGTATGTGTGTAGATATATATATGTGTGTGTATAATATATATATATATGTGTGTGTGTATGTGTGTATATATATATGTGTGATGTGTGTGTTATATATATAATATATTATGATACTGTAGTATTACAAAATTACAAGAAATAGAAAGATCTGGCAATTCATCTAACTATTTATGTATTTATCTATTTTTTTCCTTGTTAAATTTTGTAATCACTCCAGTATCCCCTTGGATAAAGATTGGGGTGCCCCATCGTGGATAAACGCCCTTCTCACAAGGAGGGATGTGGAAGTCACTCACCCGAGTGACCCAGTCCATGCCCACCATGGCCAGCACCAAGATGCCCACCAGGGTACCTATCCCAACCACTCGGATATCGTTGGTCGAGCCATCAATGAGTGTGATGCCGAACGTCCTGAGCAGGTCCTGCAGACTCTCACAGAACCCCACGATGTACATGGATACAGCTATGGAGTTGGCGAGGGTGAACATCAGACCTATAGCGCCTCCGAACTCGGGACCCAGGGACCGGGAGATCATGTAGTAGATGCCACCTAGATACATACAAGCGCCCCCCAAAAAAAGAATCCATTTACAACATACTCGGCCTTTTTTCAAGTTTGAGGAGATATCTTAAAAATGGAATTAGACTAACTAAAGTACATGTTTAAGGTTCACACTAAAAGAGGATTTTTGGAGATTAGAACACCCCTACTAACAGTTTTCCACTACCCTCCCCCCCCTCCTCCCTTCCTCCATCACCCCACTCAACAGTTTTTTTTATTTTCATCTTATATATTTGATTTTATTTCCATAGTTCTCTCATCTTGTGTTGAGGAGGCGGGGGGGGGGGGGGGAGGGGGGTTGTATGCCGATTGTTCTTATTTTATGGCCTTTATATGCTATGTGATGGTTTTATTTTTATTCTTCCTGCTCATCCTATTTAGGTTTTTTATCTCAGCCCGTCAGGGTACCATATGTATGCCTTTTATTTTTCATTTCTGGAGTTATTGGCGTTGGAGAGCCCTTTGGGGCTGGTGCGTGCTGTTTCCAATTTCTCTCTCAGCAAGTAGAAAAATAAATTATGATCGTCAAAAAAAAAATCAAACTTGAGAATTTGATAAATGTCGACGTTTCATGACCTGCTGAAGGCAAAAGAGTGGTTCTGCGATGTCGTCTGACTGTCTCTATGTGTATGTGTAGCTTAGCTTTGAGCCAAAACCATTTTACTGATCAGGCTGAAACTTAGTACCTAGGGATTTTCATTAAGTTCCCCGAGGAGTCTTTGTAAATATATATCTAACCCTAAAAATAAGTGTAGTTTACTGATTGACTGATACTGATTAAATTTTATACCTGGGCATTGTATACATTGACAGATAAAATGAAAACTCTCGTTTTACCGTAAAAATTATTTAGGGTACTTAGATTTAGTCGGAAATTTACAGTTTAGATCATATCTTCGCAACTATTTGGGATACAAAAAAAAAACACATTGTAAAATTGTATTACTATTAAAGATACACATTTTTTATTTGAAATAAATTTTTATAAAACCAGTAGTTTGTGAGTTATAAACAATTATATATATTTTTTCTTTGAGCTCATTGAAACATAACATTATTGTTATGTACATTGGTGGTCAAGATGTTCCTCTTTTCTCAATGATTCTGTAACAGTGTATATTATTTCATTTCACAAATCTTACAAGTTTCAATAAAATTTATTTATTTAAAGATAAAAAAGAATTTCTGTGGGACATCATATTATTTGTTTTTATCGTATGAGTGTATATTTGTATTTTATATTGATGTTCTTATATAAAATAGATTTCTTATAAACAAAAAAACAAACCCCACTACCCATAAAATAATAATCAATATTGCCCACCTCGGTGGTCACATGGACTAAGGCGTCACTCCCACAATATAGTTGCTGCCAATGACAAGATGTTAGGGTTCGAATACCGGTCAGATGTACTGAGGGTGGCTTTTCCTAGACGATTTTTCCCTTCTCGACACAAATTCGGGTGCACTTTCTCTAAATCAACCTTGCTCATCCCTCACCCAATAGTGTAACTAGTACATACGAGTAGTAAGACGCTAAAAAATGATTATCGGATACAATGCATACAATTTAAAAAATTAATAGAAACTAACCTTTCACCATGTCATTCCAATATTGTATCTTAGGTAAGAGTTGTAACATGTTTGAAGGATACAGGGGAAAAAGGGGGAAAGTCTCAAAACACATTTTCAAGGACAACTACTTTTATATGTTAAGGACCAGAGCAATAAATAATTTAATTAATTAATTTGAATATTAAACATGTAAGAGACTTTTTTAACCCTAGTCTAAAGGGTATGAAAAAGGTATCATGATTGTTTAACAAACGGATGGAAGCACTAATTCAATTTGAGTTAAAATTTGAGACTTTTGTCCCTTCCACCACCCCACTCCCCTCCTGGTACCCATTTATTTATTTAATTAATTAATTTGTTAGCTGAATTATTATTGGTTTGTAATAGTACTAACCTCCTTTAATCTGACCGTTCGTACACACTGCAGACATAGATATAGTTGTCAAAAGAGTGACCAGATTGGCGAGACAAATAACAGCCACACCTTCGCCTGTAAAATAGCGCCAACCAATAGTATCTTATTAAATATTAATAACAAAGTGGTTTGGTGATAATTATACTATCAGTCCAAAATGTAACTAGTATTTATCCACTTCAGTTGCTGATTGTCCAAGGTGTCACTCTTGTGTAAGATTGGCCTGCTGAAGATTGGGAGGTCGAGATTCGTTACCCAGTCGGATTTAATGAAGATGGTTTTACCTACATCAAGGGAAGTAATCCATAGCTTTTTATTGTTTTTATAAATCACTTGAATACTTATCAAATAACACAAATAATTTAGTTACCAATCTTGAGAGCAAAAAAAAAGTAGAGGATTTATAGCCCGATAGGGTGACCTGGTGGTCTAGGGGTGAGGTGTCAGACTTCTGTTCTGGGGGTCCGGGGTTAAATCCTCGGTCCCGACACAGATTTATCTGATTGTCAAATCCTTCCTTCACCTCTGACAAGACGTGTATTAATCATAACTTGTGAATGTGTGGAATGCCAGGCCTCCACCGTGGTTCGCTCCATTTCATCTCACAATCACCCTGCCATTACACATTAGCGAAGTGCGTATAACCCGAACGGGTAGTAAGACGCGGTGCTAATAATAATAATAATAATAATAATAATAATAATATAGCCAGATAGCTACTATAAAAATAAACTTACGTGTCAGTCAACAATCGCGTCATATCGACCAAGCATCCGCTGTCTGTTGGCGTTGATAGTAACAACTTTTGCCGATAGAGGGTGTCATGTGGTCAGCACAACGAACCCTTCGGCCATTAATGTCAGTTTTATAGACCAGAGCCGCTACTTTAACGTTCAAGTAGCTTATCATTTGTCGTAGTGAGTCTTAGTTAACCCCGTTCCAGACCCACTTATCACAGAAATTCTAGAAGTACCGGGGATCAAACCTGAGTCTTCTGGATCTGAAGCCAGGAAATCTGACCACTAGACTACAGAGGCGTTCCCAGATATCTACTATAGTAAATATAACCTATTTAACATATTTATAAAACTTTCAGGTGAATTGATGAAACTTTCATAACATCCTCAACTTTGGATGGCCTGGCAGTTATAAAAGCTATTAGATCTATTTTCACAATTATTCATATGCCACGTCACGTAATATGCAACTTTCACTTTCAACCACTATTTATATTGTAGAATTTTATCAATGTTAACCACACTTTTTTTTTAAGGCTATTTTTGTGAAACTTTGTTTCTATATTAATTCATTTTGAAAAACAGCCTTGGTAGAGATTGTTTCGATATTAAAACGCCATATGTCTGACCGCCTTCGGATAGACTTTGGTTTGAATTCCAGATATGTAGGTACAAGTGTTTTGGGGCCCCATTTATAGTATAAATCTCAGTAGTCAATCGATCTCCCAATATAAGAAATGACGAGCTGTTAAGCTCAATTGGCCGACTCCGAATTTCGACTGTATATAATATCCTCCTCGATTTAGAGGGTACGAAAGCAGACAGTGTTGCTCACCCACTCCTGCTTGCCCGATGACCCAGGACAGACGCAGGAACAGCATAACACCCCAGATGTTGAGGAGGCATCGCATCTTCAAACAAACACATCACAACTGTTGACACCAGTACTTGATTAAACACTCTAATTTGTTGACTTATATAATGAGGTGGACTGGATAAAACTAGCTCAAGATAGGGATAGGGTGTTATGAGGTGGACTGGATGGACCTAGCTCAAAAAAGGGATAAGTGACCTAGTTTTGCAAATTTGGCCATAAACTTTCGAGTCCCTAATTCCACACATAGAGTAAGTATAGTGAACTTAGCCGAAGTTCTACAGGAACAGATCCTTTATTTTGTTTAGTTACCGGGGCGTTACAAGGATCGTGATGGTCACATGTTCACAGTTACTATTTGTTGGATTCACAGACAAAGCTGGCAGCCAAGGGATGGTTTACATTGCCTCAATTTCAAGGGTTAAATCTGGCTCCAGCTTGGCTATGGGCGGGTGGGTCACAGGTCCCATAGATCCCATAGATCCGACTCTTAACCATGCCACTGTATAGTTACTCACAAACACTCCTTCCAACCATCCAAATTTGATGACTTTCCCCTTCTTCTGTTTCTCTTCACCATTCTCGCCATCTAGATGACTCTGGAAACACAAAACAGACAGGACGTTAGTTTTCTACCATCTCTGCCAGTAGAGTATTAAATGTATAATTTTTTGGGGAATATTGGGGCCACTTTTAAATTTGGTTGGCTAAATGGCTAACTCTTCCTGAGTGGTAAATTTATTAAATAGTTGTGACTTCCTTATATTCCAATGTGGATCTACTTTCGCGTTTTTATAAGACATTTCATGGGATCTTCAGCTGCTTAGGTAGCTAAAAATATTTCCAATCAGATTTTGAGCTCGGTGTGAATATTATTAAAACATTTAATAATACATGAGATTGGTGTTTACTGGAATTAGTACAAAACTATTTTTTATATGACTCTGTACATGTATATACTTGTAAATATAATTTAAAAGTAAAATTTTCCCAATCTGATAACTTAAAAAGAACACTTTTTGGGTTTACCACTAAGACCTAAATGCGTGGGAAACGAAACCTAATGGTATAGAATGGATCTTTTTGAGTTTTTATTTATTTAGCACTACGTCTTACTACCCGTTCAGGTTACACGCCCAAGTACTAACTCCGCCCATGAATTAGGGATAGGTAAAGTTGAATTTAGAAGAAGTGAACCCGCAATTGCGTGGAGAGAGAGAGAGAGAGTGGAAAGCCATCTAGAAAGAACCACCCCCAGTACACCCGACCAAGATTCGAACCTCGATCTCCCCGTCCTCGGCAGTCTACCTCAACACGACTAGCGCGTTAGCCAACTGCACCACCGAGGCGGGTCTGTTTGAATCGAATGATGTAATTTAATAAGGAGGTCACCCGCTTCAGTAGATTCATGCTCTAAGGCGCTACTCTCATAGTAGATTAGACTGCTGAAAACGGGGAGATTGGGGTTCAATCCTGATCGGGTGTATTTACGGTGTTTTTTACTAGATGGTTTCTCACTCCACGTAAATGCGGGCACACCTCCTCTAAATTTAACCTTTCTAATCCCTATTACATTAGTGTAATTTGTACATATGCTCATAATTCGAACGGGTAATAAAACGCAGTGGTAAAAAAAGAGAAAGGATCAGAATACTAATTTTAATGGGATCTGTATTTTCTTCCTCCGCTCTTTGTTCTCCTATTATTTGACAGCTCCACCTAGGAAAGTTATAAATCTATTGTGGTTTGTGACGTTTATGATTTTCTGCTAAATTTGTATATCACTTTGAGACCAATCCTTTTGTTCCAAAATATATTTTAAAACTTAAAGAACGTTTAATCAATCCCGATATAGGTTACACACGATGCAGGATAAAGACGATAATACGCTGAGCTCTCACGCTAGTCTCTCTCTCTCTCTCTCTCTCTCTCTCTCTCTCCCCACACACACACACACACACACACACACACACACTCGGTAGGAAAATCTCCCCCTCAGTCGCGTACTGTGCCAATTCTCCCATTCACATTCAATTGAAAGGGAAGACATACATTTCTATTTGCTCCGTTGACATCATTCGCGAACTCATTCATAAACGGACTTTTTTTTATTTTATTTTCGCGGGAACTAGCTCGTGGCTCATTCTATGGGATTTGTATATGATTATTTACACTACATGCGTATGGTACGATTCTCATATTAAAGGCCTTATATGACAGCTAGAAAAGTAAAAGATCTAATTTCACACATCCGTATATCAGATCATAATTATCTGCAACCGTCACTTTTGACACACGTTATCAATACCTGTAATATAATAATATTGAAGAACTGTAATTATTGTTGGACTAAAAATAATAATTGTGTTTTTTAAATGTACTTATGAAAATTGGACAGTATTATGCGTTTGCGTTTATAAATTTTACCTGGGCTAATAAATAAAGAGGCTATTTCGCTTCAAGAGGCAAGGGATATATAAAAGTGAGTTAACGCCAACAATGTTTTATGGAAGTGAAACGTGGGTTTGTCAGAAGAAAAACAAGAGCAAGGCGAATGCGGTCGAAATGAGATATCTAAGAAATGTATGAGGGAAATATCGTATGGACAGAGTCAAAGAAGCTTCTTACGTTGGTTTGGGCATGTTGAGAGGATGAGAGTGATTGAGAGACGAAGAAAATATATGAAGGTAGAGTGTGTGGATAAAAAGTAAGGTTAAGCCATGTAATACGTGGATAAATGTTGTAGATCAATCTGTGAAAAATAGAAATATTAATAGTTTTAAAAATAAACGAGCAAACATGACTTGGGGTATGGATGTTGTTGAACCTAAGGGAGTATGAAAGGTTAGGGCAGTGGGGAGAAAGTTAGTGTGGATGGATTAGGTACGGAGTTGTTTATTGAGCTGTATTCACAGTCTCTTGCCCACCTCGGAATGGAATGTCATGTGTGTTTACACATAAGCTTATAATATATATGAAAATCACAATATACCTCATAATCTTGCTCTAAAAAATGTTCACAGTTGCAATACTTTATCTATATTAGAGAGTAAAGAATATGTCAGGAGATGATCAGGCTACCTCGATCAGAGGTACTATAGGTAGGGTTGACTTCAGTCTTGGGGAAAGTGATCGCCTCTGAACCCGATGTTTTGGGTTCAATCCCAGCTGAGGTCGATGGATATTTCTTTAGCTATAAAAATCGTTGCACAACTTCCTTGGAGGAGAAGTAAAGCCGTCGGTCCCATGTTGATTGTGGCATTAAAAGAAACCTGGAAGGTTTGGGAAAATCTATTTTCCAGCAAAATTTTTTGTCCTTTCACACTCGGATCATTTTTTTTAACACAACGTCTTACTACCCGTCTGGTTTATACGCTTATGTACTAATTGCGGGTGACCTGGTGGTCTAGGGGTAAGGTGTCAGACTTCTGTGCTGGCGGCTGGGGTTCAATCCTCGGTCCCGGAACAGATTTATCTGATTTCCAAACCCTTCCTTCACCTCTGACAAGACATCTTGTGAATGTGGGGAATGCCAGGCCTCCACCGTGGTTCGGATTCCAGTTAAACTGTAGGTCCTCCATTTCATCTCACAATCACCCTACCATTACACATTAGCGTAAGTGCGTATAACCCGAATGGGTAGTAAGACGCGGTGCTAAATAATAAATATTATTTAGCATCGCGTCTTACTACCCGTTCGGGTTATACGTTTTAAGTACTAATTACGCTAATGGATTAGGAATTGGGAAGGTTGAATTAAAGGAAGTGAACCCGCATTTGCGTGGAGGGAGAGTGGAAAACCATTTAGGAAAAACCACCCCTAGTTCACCCGACCGAGATTCGAACCTCGTCTCCCCGTCCTCAGCAGTCAGCTCAAACGACAAGCGCGTTAGCCAACTACGACACAGAGGCGGGTTATTTATAGAAAGTGTGCACGCATTTGCGTGGGTGGAGGGTGAAAAACCATTTTGGAAGAAGCCGTAATCGGTAGTCTATTGTACTGCGAGAGTAGTGCGTTAGACAATGCGGTCACCAAAGTGGAACTCAATGAATTCTCGTGTGCTGATATTATCAGTCAGTTCAGAAAAAGCACGTTAAATACCTCAAATAAATGAAAATGTAGGTGTTGGTTAGTTATCAAATGGAGGTGCAGGTAGGGGCTTGGTTTAATAATCTAGCCAAGGTTGTGGCAACGGAGCATTCAGTGAGGTTCAGGAAGAGGCAATAATCCGGCATCACTATCTCACCCTCTCCTTGAACCCTCTATCTCTCTCTCTCTCTTCCCCTCTCAAGGCCAAACCACAAGTGCGAAATTACCCGCCAGACGCACAGCGAGCCACTCAACCTTGTACAGTCCACTACACAAAAATAGCTGCCGCGAGCGGTCAAGGACGAGTGTTTTATAAGTCGTTAGTAATGTTCTGATTGCTTACATGTATCTATTGGCTAAAAACAACCATTAATTATAGTAGGATTATCGTAAATAAGGACCGCTTCTGTGGTCTCAAGAGATCTTGGCTACAGATCCAGAGGTCTTTGGTTCGATCCACGGGCTTACAGTGTTTTTTTTAATGAATCAGTTGTTCTGGAACGGGGCCAGACTCAGCATCGTGAGGGGCTACTTTAAAATAAAAATAGCAGCTCTGGTCTAGAAAACTGAGATTTATTACTGGAGGTTTCGTTGTGCTGACCACATGACACCTTCTATCCGTAGACGTTGGCACTGTATTTGTCGACATGTGGTGGCCGCTCCCTTGCAGGCTGTCGCCATTTTTTTATGGTAAAAATAACCATCCCGGAAATACAATAAACGTATATTATTTTTTCTGTTATATTTGTAATATTTTAGTATAATGTTAATATTTTTAGTAAGTTTTGACATTATGTATCTAAATTGACATGCGCAGATCACTTAGCTTTAGGCATTATTATAAATAAATTGTTTTATACACTTTTTTTAACCGTTAAAAACGTTTATTTCTATCGAATCTGACCAAAGTCCTATTTTTATTGGGAGAACCTTATCTGACAGCTAGAAAACTTACTAGATCTACTTTCACTTATTCATACGTCAAGTCAAGTCATCTTCGATCCTATATTATATTCTGTAAATTAGCACTAATAGGCCTAATATAGTAAGATCTTATCAACGTATACTTTCTTAATGTTTCTTTCTACCAAAATCCTGCTATAGCTAGCAGCTAGCCCACTTAAGCCCACTTAGGTGGTCGAATGGTATAAGGCGTCACTTCACAATAGACTGGGTGGGCAATGATGGGAATATCGGGCTTCGAATCTCAGTCAGATGTACTGAGGCCATATTTTCCTATATGGTTTTCCACTCTCCCTCAAAGCTAATGCGGGTATACTTCCTCTAAATCCAACCTTCCTAATCCCTAGCACATAAGGGTAATTAATATATGCGTTTAACCCAATAACGAAGTAGTAAAAAAAAAAGTTAAAGCTGAACTGTTATTTTTAAGGTGGGATGGAAGGGAAAGAGATAAAAGTCAATGTTTTTTTACAGTTTTTATAGCAAAACTTTTTTTCGACTAAAAGAAATCAAATAATTCTCCGGTAAAAACAAAGAGTTAAATTTTCTTCGCATGGTGATATCAACAGTTGCTAGATATCTGTCATGCGTATATCAGTGTTTGATGAGAAACTTTTTAAACGAAGAGAAAAAGTTGTCATTAAATTCCAGGACAACCTTGACAGATATTCAAGAACTGTTGATATCACCAGGTGAAGAAAATTAAACTCTTTGTTTCTACTGGATAAATATCTGATTTATTTTGAACAAAAAATGTTTTGATATAAAAACTGCAAAGAAACACTAATCTTTTATCTCTTTCCTCTTGCCCGCCACCTTAGATGTTAAATTTCCTGTCAACGTTACCGACACTTGATTTGTTTGTTATAGGTTTTAAAAGGTTCTTCTTATGATGATGAGGCCTTGTGTACTCTCAGGACGTGTGTACAGGGGTGTACCACACACACACACACACACACACACACACACAGAGTGACAATGCAGTTTTTATTGATGTTGCATAGGGGTTTATTTACAGAAGTTATGATGTGTAAGGTTGTGTGTTGAAACACATTCTCTTCATTAAAATAAGCTTGTCTAGGTTATGAAATGATAAGTCCAGTTTTCATAGAAAATACAAACACTATTTTTTTTTTTTTTTTTTTGCATTCCACATTGAAAACATATTATAAATTATTATCACCATTATTTTATAGGTATATGTAAAAAGATTATCAACAATGACAGCTGAGAATCACGTAACTTAACGTATGAATAATTGGAGTAGATCTATTAAGTTGTATAGAAATTTCGTGACCTTTCTCAGTTGAAGGAATGGGATTATTACCTAAAACATTTAAGGTATTTAACGTGCACTTTCTGAACCTACTGATTATATTGGAAAACGAATTACAAACAGAAATATTTCGGCCGTGACAGGAATCGAACTCAGGGTCGTTAAATCAGAATATGGATATGCTCACGAGCTTACAACGATAAAGGTTGCAAATTCAACTGCGTGTATAGTTTTTGTTAATAAAAAATAGGCTACAACTTTACTATGGAAATATAATTTGTTTAGTACATACAGGTGTGTATCATCTAAGTTATATTAAATCAACATTAATTGGACACATTTCAATCATGTATGACCGATCTTTGTGAAAGTTATCTCTAATAACATTGTCAGATAGAAATAAAATAAATTAGTTGTTCAAGATTTCATTTTTATAAAAGGTTATTTGTCTAAGAAATTGTTTTAATGTAAATATGGAATAAATCACTTGTATACAATCAAGTATCTATAAAAGGCGAAACTTGGAGGATTAATGATTAAAATTACGGATATGAGCCTATTGAAAAATGACACCTGAACACGGGAGTCAATGCTCAAGGTCATTCTTCACTAATATCTTAAAGCAGAGTCTGTGATGGATGTGTGAATGTACGTTGTACTGTTGGCTGGATAAAGCCACAACCTAGTCACCGGTGATTGAGATATCAATGATAGTTCTTAATTGACTGTGATAGTCACACGTCTGGATAGCTCAGTGGTAGAGAACTGGCGTTTAAGGCAAAGGCCCTGGTTTCGATTCCCGTGTCCATGTGTCAATTTAAATCTATTCTATTGTGTTATGTGGGATGGATGGACATGTATAGGCCTACTGAGATTATCAACAAGTGTAAACATTTCACTGTTACAATTTTATTACAACTATTATTTTTATTAATTTCTTAAAGTTCGGAAATGATTTTTTTTTTAAATTAGCAATATTTTTTTTCTCATTTGTAATTTTTTTAAATCTCGATTTTTAATACTAAGATCTCGTATTTAAAAATGTTATGGATGAATAATGCAGGATTTGACTCAAAACTATCTTTAATAGATAGAAAACTATCTGCCGTGAAAGAACAGGTTTAATTTGTCTATGAACGCCTTAAGATATCAGGGGGCAATTCTATTAACAGTAATGCGTAGAGGATTGCGTCTGACGATTACACAGGTGTGAATATGAATCTTAAATGCGGATTTTACTTTCTCATATCTTATATAAGGCGTCATCCATAATCATATAACGCTTTTTCTTGCTTCCCCCATTCACCATCCCTATGTAACACCATGTACAGTAGCCCCATGGCTTCTTTGGTGCTGACTGACAGCTCACAGCTGACTTCTGACAGTCAACATTTAGGTATATACCTAAATTTTGACTGTCAAAAGTGACAGCTGCTAAACACATGTTGTTGCAGATCATATGGTTCGGTGTAGGAATACATAATTTAGTCTAGTAACTTTTCAGAGCTGTCAGTCAGCACCAAAGAAGCCATGGGGCTACTGTAGACATTAAGCCTCTCCCCAACCCATGTTACGTAACTACATCAAGAATAAGGTTATTATTTCAAAGGTAAGCTATTGTCATACCAAAAGAGGGAATCAGATGTAATACAATTCAGAATCGAAAGTTACCTATAACTATGTTTATTAACGATTAAAATATGTTTAATATTATTTTTTCAACATTAGGAAGTTTGAGATCTGTGTTACGTTATACTGTGATGCACCCATGTAACCTCATGTGACATTAGGGTTCACCCTACCCCTTCTACCCTCTACAGCCCTACGTGGTATGTGGATGAGTCCTAAAGGGTTTTAAAAGTATGTTTTTTTCTGAAAAAATAACCCTTTCTTGAGACTTAGATTCAAACTCTTATCCATGTTTTTATCTAATAAATTATTTCTTGCGTGCCATATGACACGGACAACCAGAAAACTTATCAAAGTTTGGTTTGCTGCATTCTTTAATATTGACAGCGCGATTGGAAACAGTTGAATTTTTTTTTCCCTATAAAATCATTATTTTTTAAATGTCATCTTTTTTAATACGATAAAATAGTTTTACTTGCCCCAATTCCATGTTTTTTGTTCAAGTATAACATAGAAAACTCCGCCAAGATGTGACGTCTGATTCTAGCTGTATTAATTTGTTTTTTAACTTAGGTGTTATTCGTTGGATGAACAATAACTGTGAGATGGTCATGACATTGTCCCAGTCAAACTTGACCCCAAATACATAATTTTCTGCCTTCAACTAAAATCTCTCAATTAATTTCCAACTTTTAACTGCTTAATTATAACGTTTCGACCTGTCAAAGATAAGTTGATAACTCATTGCGCTCACCCCCCCCCCCCCCCCCCTCCCCCCGTTTTTTAAAGTAGTGTATCAATGAAGGACTCGCAAATTGGCAACGCCGCAGAACCTAGCCTGGATGATTACATCCGAACCTACTTCTTTTCCCACCCTACTCTGCGGGGTGAGGTTGTTGGGAGGGGGGGGGGGATGTAGTTTTATATGTGGTATATGGGTACAGGATGTGAAGTGACCATGCCGCCCAATTAAGATGGTAATCAGGTCGTTCGAGAGCGAACTTTCGAGAAGAGGATGACCGTTTTAAGGGTTGATTGACATTAGATTGGAATTGAAATATAAGAGAGTTGTGGATCGTGTCTATGGTCGGTTCCCGGATTATGTAAGTCGAGATTTCATCTGCAAACACAATAAGGTGGTTTTCGGCGCCTATAATGGAACTTTAATCGATCGTCGAATCATTAATACCTTACCGGTAGAGGTTTGAATCTCTACTGGTGGTTTTCTCGCGTGTGATTTATTAGTACATTTCATAACCTCTGCCCACGCAAAAAAGGGGAAGCAATAATTTTTTAATAAAATATTTTGTCCCTTTAATTCACCTTTTTTTTATCGGAAAAAGAAGGTAAAAAGAGAAAAAAAAGTTGTTAATTGGTTTTATAATTTCTTTCTACCTCATTTCCTACGAGATTGATTTATCAATTTATTAAAATTCATTTAAATTTACCTTCTATAATATAAAATGTGTAGCCTTACAACGTTTTGTAACAAAATAAGTTATTCAGTAAGATTTATTTTCATTGTAAGCCCTATTTATTTTAAGGTAAAGTTTTAAAATGTGTATTCACATTTGAGCTTAGTTTTAGATTGTATAAAGTTTTGTTTTTTTATTTTCTATGGTATATTTGGTTCAAAATGGTGTTTAAATTGTCACACCAATTTAATTACGACTTACAAGTGAGCTCATATGACTATGAAAGGTCACGCCAATACTACAAGTTTATGCATTAAAAATCTGTTTGTTTTTTATGTTTTATATTATTATTATTATTATTATTATTATTATTATTATATCATCACCGCGTCTTACTACCTGTTCGGGTTATACGCACTTACGTTAATGTGTAATAGTAGGGTGATTGTGATTAAATTGACCACCTCTATCGTCTAGTGGTCAGAGCTCCTGACTGCAGATCCAGAGGTCCCGGGTTTAATCCCCAGCACTTTAAGATATATTTTTTTTTGTGAAGTGGTGGGCCTGGAACGTGGTCAAACTCATCCTCAAGAGGAAAAATTAAGAGCCATTTGAATAAATAAGTTGCAGCACCACTTTAGAAAACTGAGATTAACGGCTGCAGAGTTCATTGTGCTGACCAAATGACACCCTCTCTCCGTAAATGTTAGTACTATCATCACTAACGGCAATGGCCGCTCGGTCGATATCACTCGCTTGCGGGCTAACCCCATGGAATTTTTTTCCTTTTTATTTTTTTTTGTTCCCGTTTCTTACTACCGTTCGGATTATATGACTATGTACTAATTACTCTAATGGTTTTAGGGATTAGGAAGGTTATATTTATAAAAGGTGTACCCACATTTGCGTGCAGGGAGAGAATAAAACCCTCTTACAAAATAACACAGTACACCCGACAGAGATTCGAACCTTAATCTCCACCATCATTGACAGTCTAGTCTACCGCGAGAGTAGCGCGTTAGACCATACGGCCACCGAAGTGAGTATCCCAGTTTAAAAAAAAATACCCAAACGTAAAGAATAAGCTAGAATCTACTCCTCTATATATGGTAATGATGCCATGAAAAACATCTCGGTAAACAAGCACAAATTACCCACTGTAATGAGGGATGTCTTAACAAAATGTCGAGTAATTATCTCCTCTCAATTGGTCGCTTCCCGGACGTTTATTTTTTATTTTTTCCCTCCTGCCTCCTACATGGTCATAATAACGAGTAACGGGGTTAACGATCCTAAGAAATGTTACTTAACGTCCGTACGCAGTCTTATATATATTAATTTTTTAATAGACATGTTATAATTGCTCTTCACAGACCATTAGAACAACTTGCTGATCTGACTATAAACATTGCTACTTTATAGTGGGAGCTCAGTAAGAAGTTAGTTTGGAAAATATACAAATATAATTAATATCAGTGACAAGGTTTTTTTACGAGTCAGTGGATAATTCTGTCACCAGGTTGGCCCCTGATAATGAATGGACAGAATATCACCTCCAGATCAACTCCTATGGGAAAAAAAGAATCTTACCAACCACTCTCCCCTACCCGGAATCACACACAAAGAACCATTATACCTAATAAAAGAAAATCCATACTAACCATGGGAAAA
The DNA here is from genome assembly GCA_039000515.1 of Timema cristinae. NCBI lineage: Eukaryota > Metazoa > Arthropoda > Insecta > Phasmatodea > Timematidae > Timema > Timema cristinae. Next base: position 45,112,990 of record JBCFYV010000024.1, read on the forward strand.
AAACCTCCATGGTGTCAGCCCGTAAGCAATCTATACCAAACGAGTGTCCGCCGCATGCTGGCGAACATGGTCCCAATATTTGCGGATAGAGGGTATCATGTAGTCAGCACAACCAACCCTCCAACCTCTCAGTTTTCCGGACCGGAGCCGCTACGTCTTTATTCAAATAGCTCCTCATTTGTTCTCACGAGGCTGAGTTGAGCCCGTTCAAGAGACACTGCTTCAGAGAAAATCTATAGACGCCGGGGATCGAACCAAGGACTTCTGTATTTGAAGCCTGACCTCTAGACCACAGAGGTTGTCATCCCAAACATAACGAAACATTATCATTAAATTCCACCAAACCTCACTAATCACAAGGAAGTAACAAATAAATTGAGGAAGGGAACCCGCATTTTCGTGGAAGGAGAGTGGAAAACCATTGAGTAAAACCACCTTCAGAACATCTGACCGGTATCGAAGCCTGTCTTGGTATCTCACCTAACACGAGAGTAGCGCGTTAGACCCCACGGCCACCTAGGCGGATATACGCTTACATTAATTACAATTATGGAAGAGCGATGATGAAGGTAAAATTTAAGAGGAAATTTAGCCGCATTTGCTTGAAAGGAAAGCGGAGAACCATTCAAGGGTGGAAAAAACATCCTGAGTACACCCTACCGGGATTCGAACCCTGATCTCCTTGTCATAGGTTATCCAGTCTACCATGAGAGTGAAGCCTTGGACCATTCATCCACCTGTGCAAGTGCTTTTTTTTAGCTGTTGTATAAAAGGCCCTCCTTACGAAAATTGGACTGTGTGTGTGTGTTGGTTGACCTCTTCCCCACTAGTAGCCGGCACTGTTTCAGTAATGTGTGAGTGTGCATGTGTGTGTGTGTGTGTGTGTGTGTGTGTGGTGTGTGTTATCAGTGGGGTGATCACACGAACATCTTCCCATCATAATGACCGTGATATGTCTTTGAGAGCCAAGACAATATCTGAGAAGAACATTCCACGATTTGTCTTGAAGCGACAACTTTTTAACTCCCGTGTTCTACGAGACGTATGAAGGAAGTGGGGGGGAGATAATTTTACATAAATTACTCAATATTTAAATTTGTATAACTTACAATATTAATACTACAATTCTGAGCTACATCACTCGTAGCCCAGTAATGGAAGACTAACTAGTACTAATGTACAGTTTCCAGAGGACGCCCGAATTACTAATCCCTACATCCTTTCCGTGGAGGTCTTTCCATGTCCCGATGAGATGAGATGATGGCGATAGTGAGTATGAGGGTGTGGAACCAGTAGAAACATTTAAACATAACTAATCTACCAACCAAACCCTGGTGAACGTTGGGGTAATTCCCCTTTCGGAAAAAAAAATGCTGGGATTAGAAACCTGGACTCCTAAGTTTGTAGCAAGGTTCACTGACCACCACACCACGGTGCCGGTTACTTTTGAGATTATATTAGACAGTTCTATTGCGTCCTATTTTATTGGACCGGTTTATCTACAGTCTATCCAGCGTAAGAGTGGTGGTAATAGACAGCTAGCATAATATTTTTATTGCAAACATTGTTTTAAAGTCGCTAATGTGGAAATAGTTATGTTCTTGGTAGCACTTTATTATCAATTAAAAGTGTTATCAAAGTTTCTAATAATACTTCATGATGATTACTATATATTTGGCTTTTTCTTATCTCATTGAAAGAGAAGAAAATATTAATATAACTGTTAAATGTTTTATCTGGCAATGTGGTAACAATATATTATAGGCTATCAAAATATAAGCAATAATAATTAAAAAGTATTATATTCATTAATCATAACTGTATCTTTTTCAACTTGCCACCAAAATAAGTATTTTTTTTTAACTTGGATAAGAGCTTTACAAAATATTGGTTTCAAGATTAGACGTTCTTATTTTGATAATAATAATAATAATAATAATAATATTTACACCCGTTATACCTTGGGTTATACGCTTTAAGTACTAATTACGCTAATGGATTAGGAATTGGGAAGGTTGAATTAGAGGAAGTGAACCCACATTTGCGTGGAGGGAAAGTGGAAAACCATTTTGGGAAAAATCACCTCTAGTTCACCCGACCGAGATTCGAACCTCGATCTCCCCGTCCTCAGCAGTCTAGCTCAACACGACAAGCGCGTTAGCCAACTACGCCACCGAGGCGGGTATTATTTTGTAAACAGTGCCTAAACACAACTGAGAGCTTTGTAAGATGTCATCAACCATCCTATTTCATACTGTTTGCCATCTTAATTTATGAAGAGAAAGGAACCTCTAAAGAATCTCGTTTGTAAGACATTTTTAAATGAACTACAAACACCGCTTCCACTAAAATAAAACATCCAAAAGATTGTTTTATTATTTATATTTTCATAAAGTAAAAATTCCAGATGTAGCCCGTGGACCGTAAGTTTGTGGGCCCTATAGCCCATAGTTACACTAAATAGGTAGAGATGATTGCGTGGAAGTAAAATATAAAATCATTTAGGGAAATAAGCGCTGTTCCTCCAGTCGAGATTCGAAACCTGACCTCATCACCACCCACCAACTAAATGATGCATGTTTCTAAAATGTTAAAATAGTAAAAGGTTCACTCCTTAGCCCACGTGAGCACCGATGCTTGTAGTTTAGTATGTGGGATACAGTCTTTTAATTGGTATTGAGGTGTTTTAATTGTAATAAAATGTATGCTCAAGGATACGATAATTTAAGACTATCAAAAGAATCAAAGATGGCAGTGTATAAAAATGTTTTATGGATGTGAAACGTGGGTTTGTCAGAAGAAAAACAAGAGCGAGTGGAATGCTGTTGGAATAAGATATATAATAAATGTGTGTGGGAAATGTATGGACAGAGTCAGTAATGAATGCTGAAGGAGTGTGGTTTGAAAGGGAATCCGATAGATAAATATGAAAGAAGCGTCTTACGTTGGTTTGGGCATGTTGAGAGGATGAGTGTGGATCGAGTGACGAAGCAAATATATGAAGGTAGAGCGTGTGGATCAAAAGGAAGGGTTAAGCCATGTAATACGTGGATAAATGTTGTAGATAAATCTGTGAAAAATAGAAATCTTAATAGTTTTAAAAATAAAAGAGCATTTTTGACTCGGTGTATGGATGTTGTTGAAGCGAAGGGAGAATTCAAAGATAGGGAAGTGTGGAGAAAGTTAGTGAAGATGGATTAAGTACGGAGTTTTTTTATAGCAATATGCACAGTTTATTGCCTACCCCGTAAGGGAACGGTGTGATTAGGTATGTACGTAAGACTATCTTCACTAACATTCACCTCGAAGAATTACCTCAAATGTCACAGTCACGTACACTTTTTTTAATGATTTTTATCAGGTTAAACATTTAGATTTTAGAAAATACTAACATAATTACTATATTTTTTGCCGTCATCAATTATGTTTATTTATTTTATTTGTGTTATTTTTTAGGTATAGATAATATTTATGTAGAGTGACCATTGCATATAACATATAAAGGAAAATAGGTAAATCATATTACAAATATTTCCAAGAAAATAACTTTTATATCTCAACTACATGAAGAAATCAGGAAATTCTTTTTTTAAATCAACTTAAATATGACAGAGACTTATTTTAACCATAATATAAATTGTATTAGTTAGATCTCATTATTGTCTAACAGATGACAGTACTAACTCATTTTGAGTTAAAATTGGGCTTTCTTGCTTTTTTTTTTTACCTGTACCTATCGTACTTGGTTGAATACGTGGGATATATAAATTAAAATTAAACCCTGTGTGGTCAATAACAAAGAAGATAACAAATTGAGAACACCTGCAGTGGTTTTGAGGACCCATCTCGTGGAAAATTGTCACTTGCAGACAAACGCCGCATTAGTTCAAGGTCAATGCCAGTTAACATGAAGTAGCTTACCGTCTTGACATTCTGCACGAAGCTGTTAAAATAAAAACTAAAAGAGGGGCCTATTGGTTCGTTGATACATTTTTCAGGCGCTCAGATGTCACATATTAGAAAAATAATAATTACATAATGAATGTAAACATGTCAATCCTATATGCAGGAAAAAAAGAAGAAAGTTACATAAACCTTTTTTTTTAAAAAAATCAGTTCAAGCAAGGAATTTGGTAGAGATGTAGTAGTTTGTTGCCATCTGATATTAGAATATACTGAAAGTCCCCTAAAATTGCAGATGTGATATGGCCACTAGATCGAAAAATGGTGGGTTCAATTTTTGTTTGTTTTTCAAATATAATTCCTTAATAATTGAAGATATGAAAAAAAATTTACTATTGGAGCATGTTGATACTTTACAGCTCAATTTTGGCGTGAGTCATATTTTGAAATAACAAACCCCTTTTTAAATAACGCCAAGATTTATAAACATATAAACCCCCTCTGCCCATTCTCTTTTTCCGCCTTAAGACACTATGTTACTCACCTTCTCTGAGAATTTCCCCTCATGAAGTTCGTCTAGAGTCGGCCTGTTTTCGTGTCTCACCGACAAATCTCTGGAAACAAATTAGATTATTTTAGACAAGGTTCGATTGTCATAAAGTTTATAGGCATATAGGTTTCGTATTATAGAAATTACATCTCGACAGGGAATCAAACCCTGCACCTTGGTTTACAATAATGTGTTGGAAATTAAGTGCATGTATATGATGTAGCTTAACTAGTTGTTGACTTCGCTTTTTCCGCGTTTCAATCAAACTATACTTTCAAGAATTCTCTTTGGATTTCCGGTTGAAATAATTTCTATGATTTCTCTTTGGATTTTAAGTTGATATCTTTTGTCGGTGATCCAAGTTAGACAGAAAACAAATTAATACTGCATTATATTTTACATTATGTTATATATTTATATATAGGAAGTTAATAACCGTTGTTCACGAAGTTTAAAACTTCAGTCTCGCACTATTTGTTAGAGTTTTAACTAATTTTCTCTAGTTACTCGAACAATTGTTTAGAATTTTAAATTAAAATAACTTGAGTTAAATGAAAAACCTTTCGAGATGCCACCACTTTAAAATGGATAGCCAGATTTAAAAACTATGTACGCTGAGTTTACCCTAGAAAGGTAGCAATCTCTCCTTGATGGATTACACTATGGTCCTATCTTATAAGCTGTACCATAGTGTAATAATTCAAGGTAAGCTTGCTATTTTTCAGGATAGAAGAAAATTACACGTGTCTTTGGGCCTACAATAGCCCCATGTCTTCTTTGGTGCTGACTGACAGCTCACAGATGACTTCTGACAGTCAAATTTAGGTATATATCAAAATGTTTGACTATCAGAAGTGACAGCGCTAAACACATGTTTTTTGGCGGATCATATGGTCCGGCATAGGGATACTTTATTTGGTCTGGTAACTTTTCAAAGCTGTCAGTCAGCACCAAAAAGCCATGGGGCTACTGTAGGTTCAAATAATGTCTTTGAAAAATTTTGTTAAAATTTGTCCACACATTTATCGCGAGAAAAAAATCAGGAGATATAAAGTACATGACAAGTGGTCATATTAAAACAGGACCTCCCTGCGCTCGGTCAATAATATTTACAGTTCATAATATAGGCCTATTATAATATGGTGTAAGATAGGAACGTGTAAATCATGTATATGTAATATAACTAAAGTTTGGTCTATCCACCATCTTGAATCCGAATCTTGTAAAAAAATAATCAACATAGAGGAAATATAAGTAGAATAGCTTAAATAATAAAATAATAGAAATTATAACATCCGCACAGTCGGTTAAAGTGTTAAATCAATATTCTTGAGTCTGATTGTTAAGATTGTACTAATGTTATGGTTAGGATAAACTCCCAATAAGCGCTATTAGAGCTTTAAAACCGATTCAGACCAAATATTGAAATAGTTAAAATTAATAATCTGGAGTTCTATATTTTCTCGAATCCTCAATTATCGAATATTTTTAAAGATTTTATTCGTTAGAGGTTGTTTTATAACTCTTCTCTAAATAGATCATATTACACAATATTTATTTTATTAATTTGAGGTAATTAACATCACTTTTTTAACCGACTGATTATATCAGTTCACGAGAATCTCTTTGAGCTAGACTAAAAGGGCCCACTAATTATTTTTTTTTCGGAGAGGTATTTTGACATACCTTTCAGGTATCTTTTACAAACCAGCATCGACATGGGACATCACGGCTTTACTTACCCTTCGAAAGAAGCTGTACTACAGATTTTTATCTCTCAAGAAAAATCAGTCAATCACGACTGGAATTGAACCCACGAACAATTACACAGTAATAATAGCCTGTAATTTTACCACACTAATTCTAATAATCATGACCACTTGATTCGAAAGATGGTTTGATCGAAGCTCGATCAAAACTGCTATCAATGCTTAAGTTTTTGATGGATGGTTTGTCCATGAAGCAAATTTCATACGCAGTTCTTCTTTCTGTCGGGAATATAAGTGGTTTTGGACAATCTTAGATTGTCTTCTAAGTTCTAATTTTCAGGTATTTATTAAACCTTTGCAACTTATATTAACAATTTTTCAACTAACTATTATTATTATTATTATTATTATTATTATTATTAGCACCGAGTCTTACTACCCGTTCGGGTTATACGCACTTACGCTAATGTGTAATGGTAGTGTGATTGTGAGATGAAATGGAGGACCTACAGTTTAACGTGGAATCCGAACCACGGTGGAGGCCTGGCATTCCCCACATTCACAAGATGTCTTGTCAGAGGTGAAGGAAGGGTTTGGTAATCAGATAAATATGTGCCGGGACCGAGGATCGAACCCCCGTCCCCAGCATAGAAGTCCGACACCTTACCCCTAGATCGCCAGGTCACCCTTCAACTAACTGTACCGATAAATTTTTAGTCTTAAAGATATCTCAAAGATATGTTTCCAAACCCTTAGAGAAGATACTTTTCAACCCGGACTTGAGATGCTATTTGAATATTGGAACAATGTGTGATAATGTGGGGAAAAAATAATCTTGTGTAGTTAAATGTCCTCTGAAAATGGCGTTTCTGTCAGAGTATTTCTAGGTTTTTTTTTTCCTTAGTGGCTACAAATGAAAGGCAATTCAGCCAATTTAAAGTGCACGAAAAACTACCTTCGTTTAGTCATGGCATATAAACGATTGAAACATTTAATGATCCTTAAATGTGAGATAACCGTATATCTTCTCATATTAGTATTACACTTTTTATATTGTTGATCATTTTGTTGTACCTTTTGATTTATTATGATAACAGTTTCCAAATTTCAAGGATAATGTACAGTCAGAAACTTTCATAGGAAGAACATTTTAGAAAACACAAACATATTTTTTTGCGGTAAAGATTGAAACTTTTTTTTTTTTTTTGCTAACATAAATTAAATATTGCTCTAGCTAAGTAAAAGATCAGGTGGACAGACAGGGTGACAAATAAAGAAGTCCTAAGAAACTTGGCCGAGAAGAGAACCATTTTGGATGTGATACCTCGGTCCAAAGCAAACTTGATTTGGACACATCCTTAGATAGAACTGTCTTCTGCATGACGTCATGGAAGGAAGGGTTGAAAGGGAAATGAGCTTAGGAAGGAGGATTCAAATATTGGATGACTTGAAGGAAATAAGAAAATTCTTGGAGCTCAAAGAGGAAGCAGAGGACAGGGCGCATTGGTGGTCAAAGTTCACTGACAAAAAAATGGATCTGTCGTAAGACGAACTCCTTATATAGTAATGAGTAGACACACTCAGTTTAATTTTCTACCGTAATCCCAACAGTTCTTGAATATCTGTTATGAGATAGTGAGATTTGAATATTACCTTTTATCTTCATTTAAAATTCTTCTATTCAAATACCACTATGCTCATGACCAAAGGCCAGATTTTGATTACCTAAAAATGATTTAAAAAATTATCCATAAATGACCTATACTTTCTAAAAATTCACAAAATAAATGACCTAAAGATATGCACAAAACTCGTAATGAAGGCACATTAACAAAGCAAATACACGCTTTGCAAATGGAAACTAAAAAATATCCATGCAATGAAACGTCTAAACCGTTGCACCCTGCTGAGTATATAACATGAATTTTATTAAATATGCTGCCCTTATCAACACAACCCTCTCTCCAGCTTAGTTGCAGTCTCACCAGGAGAGAGTATTTATTTTCTAACCAGACAAGCAAAGAGGAGAATACAAAGTTCATGGCCTGCATTATCTTCTCAATTCCGACGACAACTATTTGTTGGGAACATCCCACCTTAGCGTGGACGTTTGTCACTGACCTGTAATGTTCTAATCTTGGCGGGACTTCCCTCGTCAGTTGTCCTAAGGATTTACAGTAGCGACTGTCGTACACGTATGACGACTGGTTAGGGGTAGGACACCCGCTGTAGTCATCTCGTTCAGTGTCGGTGTTATCGGATCCGTGGTCAACCTTGGCCACCTGGTACGAGACAAACATTTGTACTGGCGAGGAACAATGTCACGCGCATCAACACAAGAAAGGGGGTGGGTATACTCCTATTCTCATATGAAGGGCCTTTTCTGACATTTTTATTTATGTACACTATTTATCCCAATTCCTAGCATGTAGCTCAAGACCTAGATCTACATCTTGAATTAGCATTACATCTCTTAACTACGTTTTTTTTTTTTAATTTTCACAATAAAACACCATCTTGAATATATTTGGTAAGTGTTGTAATTTAATTCCTTTCCTTGTAATGAGCAAATATTAAAATAGAATAGAAAAATAGTGACTGATAGCGAAATTAAATTATTCATAATAAATCTACCTTTGACTACTAATTTGTTTTTATTTTTCCAAATACGTATTTATTTACCTGGAATCTTCCAGAATTATTCGGATCTAATTCTTGAAGTTCGTGTTCGTCGTTAGACAACCCACTCTGCATGATGACACCTCGTGATCACTCCTTAGGAGCAACTGAACAACGCGCCGATTGTAGGGTTTATCATCATGTCATAGTCTATCCTAAGATTCGTGGACCGAACGAGTGTAATACTCTCCTACATTTGTTTTATATAGGCCTGACCTTAACTTTGTAAATGAAGCAACCAAAGCGAGTCATGACCTCCTAGAATACATTTTTATATACCATGGATTATTATCAACCTAAATCTCGATAATAGATTTTGAAGAATTTATAAACAAGTTTCGTTCTTATTCCAAATTATTATTACTCCTTTATCATTATCAAATATGGATAACCTCTAACCAACATGCTGTGCAGCCAGTAACACTACCTTTTGTTTTTACTAACTTCACACTATGTACCGTAGTCAGGTGCGTAGGCAGGATTTTTTTTTCGAGGGAGATGAACTCAAATTTAGAAAAAGAGAGATAAACATATATGTTTTGAGTGTACATAAGAATCAATTTAAAATGTAATGTTTCATCTCCTGAGGCAGATTAATTATTCATAACATGTAATTTATTGTTTAGTTAAACATTTATGGAAGGGGGTAGTTTTGGGGGGGGAGAGGGGAGTAGCTCTTGGTAGGCTACGCCCCTACCATACATGGCTATAAACATATGTATCCAAGTATAAAGTAGCACAGTTTGTTTTTAAAGTTATATTATTAAGTGGTTTTTAACGCATATTTTACTGATTTGTGTTTTTTTAAAATTATTTAGGCCTATACAGTGAAACATTTAAAAATTGTGATGTGGTTTTATAAAGATTATAGTTAAAATCTTACTCCAAATTTTATACTGTACTGTAACTCAATATATTCCATTCGTATGACAATATGCATTTTATTTTTCAAAACAATATTAGGTCCTGATCCGCATCGATAGAACTGTTTCAAACATTTCAACTGTGATTGTCGCAGATACTATATGATTATAGTTACAACAGCCATTTAGGATTAATCTAATTATTCTGACTTGAACATGAGATACTATATTAAAGTCTGGTTGTTGATCATATTACTTACTCTTTTGCATTAGGAACTCGAAAGTTTGTCAAAGCACTTACAAAAGTACGCCACCTATCCCTGTCTTAATGTGATTCGTCTGGTTTTAATATTATGTCGTTTTATGACGTGGCAATAAATGGAAAACTCCTATTGTCTATACAGATCTAGGCCAGTTGCTAGAGAAATAAGTTTACCCCGTTTTTAGCAGGGTCAATGGCTAAGCAAACGTTGTATTGAGCATAATGTTATTATTATTACAAAATATTCATTAACCAAGATGATACTCCAAGAAATTACTTCCAAAAATGTAAATTAAAAAAGTTTTTCTAACTATTAATTTGAAAGGTGTTAACAATAACTGACACATCGTGAAAGCTCGTACGTCAATGGCAAATGAATTGGAAATTTAGTTAAATAGATTATAGTAAAAAAAAAGGTGCAACAATCAGGGCCAAGGCCAGAATTAATTTAGGTGTGAAGGAGTGAAGGGGTATTTCTACGGTGGTTTGTGGTGAAGTACCCAACAAGAAACGTCCTCGTTGAAGCTATTTAAAGTGTTCCTAAACATAATTTGGGTTGTAATTGTTAGGAACTTAAGATTTCAATAAGCTACATGACTCGACGACGTTTACGAGGGATACAAAAATACGTTGCAATCATTCTTTTTGATGTGTGGGCTGTATGAGTGAGAATAAAGGATTTGAACGTTTAAAAAAAACTCTTAACTTGTTACAGCCCCATACAACAATACAAACCATTAAATCAACAAAAAGTATTCATTTTTGAAAAACCTTATAAAAAGTAGTAAGGAAAAAAGAATCTCAATGTGGTAAAAATGGTGAGAATGAAAGTTAGAACATTAGATGGAATCAATCTAATGAACAAATAGTATATAAGTTGTAAAAAGTTGATAAGTGTAATTAATCTGTATTATGATAACATTTATAAGAACTTCATTAGACTTTTTTTTAATAGCATCTAAAAAGTTTTATAACACATTAAAAATGTAAACTTTGAGTCAATTTATATTGATAAGTTAAAATACAATGATAAAAACGATGATTTCTAAGTCATGTGTACAATAAGGCAACTATAAAAAACAGACGTTAATTATGATGATAGAATTCAATCATTTAAACTTAACGCAAGGAAACTAATAACAATATAATATGAGGAAAATACTTTTGATTAAAGGGTTCAAGCATCATTTTGATACAGAAAAAGTTTTTCGTAACGAATTCAAAGCGGATTAAAGCATTCATTTATTACAGTATTCTGGTATGTAGATGCGGCAACAGCGCATTAATGAAAACTCACTCCAAAGGAAAATGTTGGGTTTGTCTTAGGATAAACTTTCTTGATCTTTGGTAGCATTGTTAAAATGACTAACGTAAATCATAGATAACTAAAGTAATATAAAAAGTCTTAAAATAAAGTTTAACACAATCATTATTTCAAAAATCATTTACATTTTATTCGCTACTATGCAAGTATATTTTTTAAATAAACTGAACGAAAACATACATTTATTTAATGTTTGGTAAGTACTTACTTCCCTATAATTATTGCAACCTAACGTATTCTTAACATGTCGCTTTGATTAAATTTATCTAGAGGGCTAATTATTTTCAATTAGATTTTTTTTAACTAGTAGAAAATACAAATTTACTTTGGAGCTATGAAGACAGGCCGTAGGAACTTTTTTTTTTATGGTTTCCAATGTCTCTAAACACATCACTAATATTAACGCCCATACGAATGAGCTATTGAGTAGGCCTATTTAACTCATTTTTTCAATGGTGTGTTTTATGAAGAGTTAGCCCTCTAAGGTGGTGGGGGTCAACATATTGACTTAAGGGGGCTGTGTCACCATTAGTAGCTACGTCTTTGCATTAGAGAATTAATAAGTAGGTGTTAAATTCCTCTACACTCAAAACTATTGAATTACTAACTATGATCATGGTTACCAATATTTTTTTTTGTTTTTACTCAAATTCGTCTACTGATCAACACACACTAATTTAACACCCAAGGTAACATAATCTAAATACTGGTTAAAATGTGAAACAAGGGTGGAATTATTCTTTTTCTCTATTTCATGTTATGACAAATTTAATGTTTTCTAGCATTTCTACAACACAAACATAAGTAAGATTCTGATAATAAACACAAATGTTGTGAAATGATTCTAAATCATTAAAAAATTATTTAAAACTCACCTTCTTGCTTATTTTGAAGCAAGGTTTTATAAATTTCTCTTTTATGAAATTTTTATTTATTTACACATGAAAGGTTAGGTTAGGCTAAGCTGATTTTTTTAAAGTTTCATGAAAGGTAGACCTAAGGAAGGTTAAGTTTAGTTTTTCTAATGAAAACATTATTAATATTGTACATTAACAAATATTATTGAGTTCTTTAGGTTGTTTCGTTGGAGGACATTCATAGAGTTTGTTTTAGTAAAGATAATAAAACAACAGTTAATAATTTACTAAATTTAGGTCTATTACTTAAAACAAAACTGTAGTGCTTGTAGATGCTAAATGTGTATTAATAAATTTATTTACTCACCATTAGTCTTTAATTTAAGATGTCTTAACTGCTTTAGGAAAGTTTTGTTAGTACAAACTTTTTACAAAAACGTTCATTTACCAATGCGTAGTCTACAGTTTTCAGATTATTATGGTTTTGGTGTTGTTGCCAAGTATTAAGTTGTGCTGTGAATAGATTATTTAATTCATCCTCAGATTGGATTATTCAATTATTTATTTGTTTTTTCAACGATAATTTTTCCTAAATGTTACAAGGGGACTTTTATTTTTGGTGGGCCAGGGGCTGTGGTTCAAATTTACATACCACTATAGCTAATTTCAAAAAAGATAAAAACAAGGGCAGAATGATACCTGAATTCTGGGTTTTGGACATGTTTGATACCCTAAAGTGCCTTGGAGTGTTTTTTTAATATTCCTAATATAGATCATCAAAATTTTATATGAACTTATTGAGAAAAACATTTTACTAGAAACTAACATTAGGTGAGTCTTAGAAATATTATTATATATTACGATTTGAATTTTTTTAAAAGATTTGTTTTGTATATAGGCCTAATCAGAAACTTTCAAATGTTGTTATATGTACAAGTGTTAGAAAACATATTTTTAATAATTTGACACACAAAAAAAAAAAAATCCCACCCTCACCTCATACTATCTCCATGATTTTAATTAAATCCTTGATTCCATTTTTGGATTAAGAATGATTTCTGTTACTTTGGTAAAAAAAATTTTTTTTTTAATCAAAATACTATCAAAACTCTAGTAAATACATAAACATACTTGACACAGAAGCTGAAATTTTACAATTACTAAAATCACCTACTCATCACTAAATTATACTATTCCGCCACGAAGTTCCTTACATGATATCTTGTACTATATAATACAGGAAGCCAAAATGTTTTTACATAGACCTATTTGTTTAAATGTTTACACTATGAATTATAAAGTAACTCCAACTAACAAACCTAACCTACAATTTCCAAACCAGCCTCCACCGTGGTTCGGATTCCACGTTAAACTGTAGGTCCTTCATTTCATCTCACAATCACCCTACCATTACACATTAGCGTAAGTACGTATAACCCGAACGGTGTAGTAAGACGAAGTGCTAATAATAATAATAATAATAATTTCCCAAACAACGACAACAACAACTTAAGTTGGATAGGTTTTATGCATAATAGGGCAGATTCCCATTTAAATCAAAGGTGCACACAATCGTAATATAATGTGATAAAGAGGTCTGTGTTATAGTGACATGAATATTACTGTAATGAATAAGTGGTAGAGAAGTATACCAATTTCATTTTATTTTTGTCACCTACCTTTGTGATTGCTGGGATCACAATCTACTAAGCATTCACTTAACTTTAACTTAACATAATGTGTTTTTACATAAAGTTTTTCCTCATGTTTTTAAATGGAAGCCTATACGATGCAGTTAACTTAAGGTTCACTTAACATAAAGAGTTGCCGAAGGGAGAACTTTAACATCACGTGAACGTTAAGTGAAGGTTACCACAAGCTTTAGCTAGTCAATCATGCCGCTATTTAATACTTCATTTGTTGTTTAGTACTTAGTTTGTTTGCTTATAGAATGTAGATGACATCTTTGGTATAGTTTGTCCAAATCTTGCAAACTTTAAACTGATGTAGCTTCTTGTTACACTTTATTTTGAATATCCAGTAAAGCTTCTATTGCAAGTACTTCTAGCCTAATCAGCCCTAAATGATTGGTTTTCATTTTAGTGAACGACTTGTTTGCAAACGTCCAAATTCCCAACATAAGCAGAACTTTGGCTTTTGAAGAACTGGTGGCTGGCAAAGATTCGTATTAGTAAAAGAACATTTTGAGGTTTATTGTAAATAACATATAGTGAAAATGTGCTGAAAACTAAACGTATTTAAACATCCATTGAATGGCAAAACACTCTCTGCCATAGTTTGTTAATATTTTTTCTCAGCATTTTTAACGATTAATGACTTTATTTAACCTGTGCTTAGGAAGTATAAGTTTCATATAAAGTTTGCATCAGCATTGTCTTAGAGAGTGGATTGGAAAAACACTACCAATATGTACACTTAGGAGCCATCTGCAATGTAGGCTTACGCGACCAGGATTTAAACCAATACCTTGATGCTATGCGTTGAAATTATATTTCTGGGAAAGCTACTTACTTATACTAGTGGGATAATAATCAGGAAGGTAAAATTTAAAGGATATGTTGCAGGTGGAATAATTTTCCTTGACAAATCAAATATCAAATTAAAGAATACCATTAGGCTAGTTACAAAGAAAAAACAACTTATATATCGAAACTGAGCTAGTTAAGTATTCACTATATTATAAAGTCTTGTATTTTCTGAAAATTATTAAAACTAAAAGATCTTAGAGTAAGACATCTGCATTGGTGGGAACAGTACTAAACATAAAATTTGTCCTGTAGGTATAGTTTGCATTCAGCAAAGAGACTGCGGTTTGATTCTCAGCCGACTGTGGTATCCGTATCGAGAGTGATTTTTTTTTATAAATGGTTTATTACCTTCCATTCATACAAAGGAAGATACATTTCCTCATTTCTAACCGATTAGCATAATTATATACAGATAGTGTGCAAAGCACACACACAAAAAACACCTTTGCTTGTCTTAAAAGTAAATTTGAAAGACCTTTAAATATCGGGAATGTGTTTGTTTCCATTAGGTTTGCATCTTTATGATTCCATGCTGGAGACATCTTATCGGGACACCGTTGAAGAAATATATTTCAAATAGATTATTTAACACCAAAAATATGGAGAGTGATCCACTTGACAGATTTCTTCTTCAAGGGGCTAAAGATACTGTCCCGCAACTGTCGCAAGAGCGATACAAAGGACAAGCCGGTCGTATTGGAATCATCGGTGGTTCCCTAGAGTACACAGGTGCAGCCTATTATGCAGCGATAACTACATTGAAGGTTGGTGGTGATTTAGCTCATGTATTCTGCTGCAAAGATGCGGCATCCGCCATTAAGTCCTATAGCCCAGAGTTGATAGTACACCCGGTTCTAGATGTTCCTAACTCTTTGGAATTGATGATACAATGGCTTCCACGCCTTCACGTTTTGGTCATTGGTCCAGGGCTAGGCAGAAATAAGTTTGTACTTGACAGCGTCGCAAATCTAATCAAGTATTGTCGAGAGCACCATACTACCTGTGCAAAGCCTCTAGTCATCGACGCAGACGGTCTGTTTTTGATCACCGAAAGGCCAGAGATTATACAAGATTATCCCCACGGAGCTATTTTGACACCTAACGCTATCGAATTCAGCCGTCTCGCCAAGGCCGTTTTGGGTGAAACTTGGCTACCTACCCCACATCCCAAAGAAGAGAAAGTTCGAAACTTGGCTACGAAGCTAGGCTCCGATATAACTGTGCTGCATAAGGGTGCTACTGATATAATCGCGAAGGGTGATAGCGCTGCAGTGTTGAAATGTTCGACGAGCGGTAGCAATAGAAGGTGTGGTGGTCAGGGCGACTTACTGAGTGGCAGTTTGGGCATCTTCTACGCTTGGGCACTGATGTCTCCTGGTAGTTACCCAGCCAGTGTAATAGCAGCGTACGCAAGCTGTAGGTTAACGAGGGAATGTAACTCGCGTGCGTTTGGTAGAAAAGGGCGCAGCATGCTGACTACCGATATGATAGAGGAAATACACTCTGTGTTTGAAGAATTATTTGAGACTCATTGAGTCTTTGGGTATACAGTCCAATTTTCTTAGGAATGGCCTTATCTGACAGATAAGTTATTAGATCTATTTTCACATATTCATGTCAAGTCTTTTGACCTTTAGCTATCACTTTTGAAAGCTATCATTAATACTATATAAAATAACACTAATAATATAGGCCTAGTAAAATGTTAGTCAATGTTGACCACAAAAATATATCTGTATTTTTGGAAAGACTTGTATGAAAATTGTAAATCTTGTATTGTTATCCTGGGTGGAAGAAAAATATCAGATGGTTACAAAAGTCAGCTTACCTAAATTACTTTCATCTAATAATACAGTAAAATATTATTGATACTAACCGGAAAAGAAAAAATATAGATTTTTCTAAACCTTCCTTTCTGCCATAATTATGTTATACCTTAACAGATAGTAATTTTAAATCAAGGTAGGTTGATGGTAATAATAAGAATATTTGTTTATGTTAGAAAATCATGAGAACTATTTCATAGCTATTGATATTATTTATTAAAAGTAACAGTTTTGGATCATATGACTACATATACATATTTATGATTTTTTTTTTTCATATTATCACTGCATCTTATTACCTGTTCAGGTTTTACAGTACATATGATAATTACTCTAATGAAGTAGGGATGGGGAAAGAAGCATTTAAGATAGGGAAACCATTTGGGAAAAACTGTATCGGTGAACTCGACCCTCAATCGCCCTGTCATCAGCAGGCCAGTCTAACATGACCATTTGGCCACTCAAGCGAGTTATGCCTATATTGTTTACGCAACTCTTATAGCCATAAAAAAATGTTTCCTCATACTTAAATCAGACTTTACACTACCCAAAGTCACTTACTTTTGTGAGAAGGTAGCTGTCACGAAGCATTAGTCATGTATTATAGTATTATAGCAATCCAAATACATAACTAGGCTTTGCATTCTGGCGTACTGGTAAAAATTACAGCCACACTCTTTTTAAGTCCCTCGTCCAATTTTTACCATAGGTTATCAGTCTCCTACTCAAAGGACCTTTCAGTAGTCAATAGACATCAGCTCGCAATCGAGCCATACCGATTGAGCGGCCGCCGTCGGTTGTTGAAGATAGTGCCAACTTCTGCAAATAGAGGGTGGCATGTGGTCCGCACAACTAATTCCCCCCCCCCCGGCAGTTAAACTTGGTTTTCTAGACTGGAATCACTATTTTTTCATTTAATTTAATTTGTCCTCACCAGACTGAGTTGAATTCGGTCAAAACCCAATGCTTCACAGAAAATCTGGAAGTGCCAGGTATCGAACCCAGCTCCTCTGGATTTGTAGCTAGAAACGGACCTCTAGACCACAGAGACAGTTTTGTTAGTTAATTTTAAGAAAAAAAAACATGCTTGATATAACCCAATTTTTATAGTAAGGGCCGTTTATAAAATACACTTTTTCTTTGGTGGCCAAGATTAATAATACTTTTACTTTATTAGTAGTATTATTTTATAAGTATTGATATTATCCATCAAATGTGATGGCTTAAGATTACAGGACTTGATGTATAAGTTTGTGAAAGTAGATCATCAAGTTTTCTAGCTTTTAGGTAAGGTTCTTATTATGACAATTTAGTAAACTAAAATTCTTGACAGTGCTCAATCATTGTTTACATATCATGTTTACGCAAGAGACAAATAATTCGTACAGGTTACTAAAATTTGATTTCAAATTGTATGCCTTTAAAAGTACCTACATTCATTTAACAAGACTGTATTTTATTTCAGATTAAATTATGGTTGTCTTTGACGTATTTTATATAATCCTTAAATGTTTTGATACTAAACCTACCTCATTTATTGAAACAGCTGATTGTATACCAAGTTTACATAACGTTACAAAATATTGTAGGTTTATTGACACATTATAGTAGTAGGAATTAGGGAGGTAAGAGTTTAGGAAATGGGTCCTTTTATTTGCTTGGAAGGAGGGTGGTTAACCATTAAGGAAATAGTTTTACAGCATAGTTGGCTTGTCACTTAGAAATCAAATCAGAGGTGACTGATGTGTGTTGTCCGATTGTATCACCAATTTGGTTGTAGGCTACACTTTCTCTTAAGAATCGTATTAAGAGTATACTTGAGAAATTTGGCAAATCCCATCAATTTAAAATGTACATGAATTCTTCACATTTATTAAAAGATTGGTAAACTTTATGAAAAAAAAATGAAATCTGGGCTTGCCAATTTTCTTTACATATTTTTAAATTGGTATTCACTTATTGTAAGTGGAGTGCATTATCAAGAAATGTATTTTACTGATCAGTAGGCATACATGGAAAGATAAAGTTGTGCATAAAAAGACTGAGTATCAATATTTAACAAAAAAAAAAAAAAAAAAAACAATATTATGGGTGAGTTTGTGTGAAAATTGAAAAATTTGTTAAAAATAATTTGTAATTCATAAAATGAGATTATTTGCAATATTTGTGAAATACTATTTGTATTATCATTTTACCTTGAAGGATTATAATAAATTAAGTAAAAATGTATAAACATTATTTGTAATTAAATTTTATACATATGGATTAGATAAAAATAAAGTAAAATATATCTTTCTTTTTTTATTTAATTGGAGTGTTTTAACTTGAACTCCCAAAATTCAAATGGCTAGGATCAAAACATAATAAATTTATATATCTGCACATCCAGCACTTAGCCCTACAACTAATTTTTGTGGATTTATTTCTTAACAAGGACCTCCGTATGAAAATTAATCTATGAATATTTCATATACTGTGTGTTTGATTCTAACTTACTTAACTATGATTGAATTTCCCTGAATGCACCTACAGTACAATTTTCATACAAAATACCTTTTAAGAAAAGACAAACTTTGTTTTTATTGTCATTACTTTATTTTACATCCATTAATATTTACAAACTGTGGTCTGGGTCAGTTTTTTTATTCAAGCCATATATTTTCCTCTCCCAGCTTGCTAGGCTTGTCGGAGCTTCATATGCCTTATTATCTAACTTAAAATTAGGCCAGTCACAACATCCAGTCTCCGCCGTTAATTTATCACTATGAAAGGGTTCACCAATGATAAATTGTTTGGCCATGCTGGGAATCGAACTCGGGGGGGGGGGGGGGGGGGGCCTTTAGCTCAGTAGACAGACACACTACCGACTAAATTAAAGTGTTGGATTGCTATCATTACTAAAGAGTAAAATTTTATCAATGTTATTTTATAACTATTTAAGCCTTTTATTAAAAGTGACAGCTACATATGACATGTCTGAATATGAGAAAGTAGATCTAGTAACTTTTATAGCTGTCAAATAAGGAAGGCCTTGACTGAAAATTTGACTTGTTTTTCAGGTCTATTTACAATATATTGCACTGTTACAAAAAGAGTGGAAGGGTCTGGTAATGTTTTGTTGTTGCCGGATTCATAAGCTTCCCAAACCCTTCCACAATACCAACTAGGTGTGTGTGAAGCTTTGAAAACTTTAACTTCATTTAGAATATTAGTTGACTTTGCTTTGTGTTTAGCTTTGATAGTCTTCCTAAATAGTTTTCCCACTCTTCCTCCATGCAAATGCGGATTCACTTCTTCTATAATCAACCTTCCCAATTCCTACACTCATTAGCATAATTAATACTTAAGCCTGAACGGGTAGTAAGACGTGGTGTGACACAATATTTGACTTACTTTTGAGCTCTGCACATTTTTTAAAATAAGTTGAGAATATACTTTTCCACTTTCTGAAATACATCAACACTTTCTGAAATATGTCAACACACGTCTTCAACAAGAGTTGCCTGAAGCTCCGCAGGGTGACATAATTTTCGTCCATACACACACCAACGCTATAAAGGTATGTTTTAACAAAAACTAACTGATCTTCCAATACTTAATTAGATGAAAAAATACACTTTATTAGATTAAAATTACTGTAACTTACTGAGTTTTACATTCTCACCGGAATTAATGGAATGTAAAATCACCAGTCCAGATAGGCCTATCATACAATACACAAATAAATGTAAGCACCAATAAACAATAACAATGTTTTTAATACAAATTTTGATTCAAGATTTTGATAATATTTTGAGTATACATTTTCATTTAAATATTTAACATTACATTTTAATTTTATATTTATTTAGTTTTCCTCGATAGGCTTGAAACCTCATTGTTGTTGCAAATATTGATTCGTTAGTGTGTACAGCACATTGATTTTGATGTATTTGACTATTAAAATAGTTTTTGTTTTAAAGCTGGTAGCATTGTCCCATTCATCATTTCCTGCAATGAATCATGACCTTGATGGGGTTCCCTTTGCCTGAGCGGGCAACTTCGAAAGCTTCTAGAGTCTCTTCTATCTTAAAGTTGTGTGTTATCAATTCTTTGACGTTCACTTTACCGGAAGCTATCATGGCCAGTGCGATGGGATAGCTGTTAAAAACAATACTTTTGTTAGTATTACATTATAACACACTAATAATATAACCTATGACAGGCATTGGTGGTTGCATGGCTTAATACATCACTCTCGTTTGTCAATTAACAGGATATAAGGATTCAAATCTTGGTCATACTGAGAGAGTGGTTAAAAAAATCCCAGCCTACCTCATGTGAATACATTTAATCTAAAACTACATCTTCCTTGTTCCTTTACTATTAGAGTAATTAATGTATGCGTATAACCCAAACACAGAAACACAGTGAAAAAAACACATGACAAAAGTCTCAATCATTCATGTTCAAAAGATTTTAATTCATTGGCACAGTTTAACAGTGCTAATACTCCCCAATCACAGCCATTTTGAGATAATATTTCCACGAAAAGAGATTTTCAAGGTATTTCCAGTTATATAATCAACTAAAATCTAAAAGATGAATTCTGCCTTTGGTCTTATATTGTGACTGAAGAATGACACTGAGCATGGCATAATTCCTGGATAGCTCTGTGGTAGAGTGATGGCTAGCTAAGACAAAGGTCATGGGTTCGATTCCTATATCCAGTTGTGGCCTGCTAATGATAGGGAGACGAGGTTCAGATCCCATTAGGGTCTACTGATAGTGGTTTTTCCTAAATGGTTTCCCCACTTTACTTCCACACAAATGCAGATAGATTACCTCTAAAATGCTCCCCTCCTCATTCCTAACCTCATTAGAGTAATTATTATATTTGTGTTCAATCTGAACAGGAATTAAGATGCGGTAATGACACATAAAAGTAGTTGAACAAGGAAGAACTGTTAAAATTATATCATGCTTTAATTCATATCATAACAAATTTAACTAGACTAAAGAGTGTTTGTTTTTTTAAGTGAAAGTAGTTTCACCAAATTTTAAAGATAAATTACTTACTCATTGCAGTATCTGAAACATCCCCTGATATCTATTTCTCTGACTAGTGCCTCTGTAAGGGGGATGTTCGCTTCAGCCGAACCCATCCCTACAATGACTATAACACCGCCAGACTTTGTGCTCTGAAAAATAAAACAAAATATTCAGTCTCCCTTCCCAAATGAGTAATTTACTTGAGGTCTCTATTTAGAAAAAAAAATAGTAGAACTGTTTGATTGAAAAGGACAAAATGCAGCACATACTATAATACAAATTTAACAGTAGAGACACTAAACTCTACAAACTTTATTTACATATTCATTTGGCTAATGTGTCCAAGACTTCACTCTCACAACAGGATGGATTGCTGAAGGCAGGAAGATAAGGTAGACTGAGAGTGGTTTTTCCTAAATGGTTTATCACCTCACAAATGTGTGTCTATTTTATCTAAGTTATATCTTCCTCGACACAGACAGCAATCTTTCATCATCATGAACAGCCTCCAGCCACTGGCTTTGTCTGTTTGGTATATAAACCTCTACACCAGCTCTCTTCCCCCCCCCACCCCGCCTTCTCGCTCTTCACCTTGGCCCAGTCTTCTCCATCGACAACAATAGTGTGATTAATATATATTATACGCCTACAGCTCGAGTGGGTGGCAAGAAGTAGCGAAAATATTTGACATCCCTAGTGTTTCTTTTTAAACAGCAGTGGGCTAATTTAATCTTCTGTAAATTTGGAAAGGTTTCGTTAAATCAGACATTTAAGTTAAAATATTTTTAACAGAGGTTATGTTATATTATATACAACATAGCAGGCAAAATTAATCAGAAAAAACCTAACCTTGATCGCAAGTCTCATTGTTGACTGGAAACCGGAGCAATCGATGGAAATATCCGGAGCCTGCCCGATTAATCCATGGACTTTCTTTACTTGCTCATTTTCATCATCACTTGCATCTACTTTAAGTATAATGTCCGCCCCAAGTTTCTTCGCAATGTCCAGCCTGTGTTGAACGATATCTGAAAGCATTCATATACATTTTGAAATCACAAAATACAAGGTCGTTGGTTGTATACAAGCTTTTAAAGTGTGGGAATTAGCAAATGCCTTTTAGTTGGACACACTGAGGAAAAAGTGTAAAAGGGATATTTTGTACCCATAGTCATATATTCAAGAGAATCATGGACGTTTAATGTAAGAGAGACTAAAGTTAAGGTCATGGGAATGAAGTTTGTGAGGAGTATGAGGAGAAATAGGATTAGGAATGAAATAATCCAGGAAAGAGTGGGGGTACAAGGAGTACATGAGATGGTAGAGGAAGCAAGACTGAGATTATATGGGATGTAATGAGAATGTTGGAGTATATGAGATGGTAGAGGAAGCAAGACTGAGATTATATGGGTATGTAATGAGAATGTTGGAGTACATGAGATGGTAGAGGAAGCAAGACTGAGATTTATGGTATGTAATGAGAATGTTGGAGTACATGAGATGTAGAGGAAGCAAGACTGAGATTATATGGGTATGTAATGAGAATGTTGGAGTACATGAGATGGTAGAGGAGCAAGACTTAAGGGGGGTGAATAGAGATTATATGGGTATGTAATGAGAATGTTGGAGTACATGAGATGGTAGAGGAAGCAAGACTGAGATTATATGGGTATGTAATGAGAATGTTGGAGTACATGAGATGGTAGAGGAAGGAACACTGAGATGGTATGGACATGTAATGAGGATGGAAAAGGAGATACTATCAAAGAGAATGATGGTGATGAAGCATGTAGGAAAAAAGACTAGAAGCGAGACCAAGAAAGAAATGAGAGGGATAAATAACAGAAATTGTGCAGGTGTGAGGAGAAGAATGGTGGAAAGATGGTGGTAGATGGAGTCATTTTACTAAATTGACCCAGCCACGAGCTGGAACTGGTTGATAATGCAAAGTCAAATTCAATAATATAAATTATTACTAAAGCTAAATTGAAGTTAGAATATTAAAAACGAATAATTTTGGTAAAAAATGTAGGCCTACATGTAATATTAAGGTTTTAAATATAATTTAAAAAATGTATATATGGCTAATATATATCATTTAAAAAATGTTATATATGGCTAATATGAGCAGTGTATTTTTTTTTCTATGCTGATAAGTTAAGTTTTTATCACAACATGTAATTTAAATTTAATGTTAATAACAGAACAAAGTGACAAAAATTTAACAAAAATGTCTATTTAACTCAAAATATTTTATTTGGTAAAGCTTTTTAATTTTCACTCACTTTCAAAGCTGACCAACATTAAAAATGAAGTCGACGTTTCCAAAGCTTGGCACACCCTTTATATTTATATTTACTGATAAGTATGGTCATGAGTTTAAACATCGCCCATTTTCCGCTCATTTTCTTGGTTACACTGAATGATGTTTTCGACAGGAACCAAACCTATTCCGACAGCAGAGAGCTGTAGGGGTGTTTCAAACCTTCACTAGGTTCAACGGGAAGATTTTATCTAGGCATATGATTTTTCATCCTCCCTCCAAGCCTACTGAAGCATTTATTTATAAATCACATAGATCCTGCTCCTTATATTATATATAATTTTATGTTGATGATATTAATTAAATAATGGGTCAAACAAGTGAAAATAAAACAATGACATTAAGTCTTACAAATAGTAGACACCTACAAAGTTTTTAATAGTACCTAACTTTAATTACTTAGTCTATGGCATTAGGAACTCGAAAGTTTATTGCTGTAATTACAAAAGCACGCCACCCTATCACTATTTTGAGCTAGTTCTATCCAGTCCACCTCATTACACCATCACTCTTCCCATTGGGCTTACCCATTCATACTCTGAATGAACACAGTTCTAGATTATCCAATTCGTGCTGCATGTCCTTGCTACCTTAATCTACAAGACGAGGTTAGCCTAATAATGTCTTCTGAAGTGTAAAGGGTATGTAACTCATCCTTATGTAACCTCCTCTACTCCGCAGTATCCTCATCCCTTTCCGGATCAAATATCTTCCTAAGCGTTTTGTTTTTTGGCGCATCTAATTTTTCTTTAATCATGTAAGGTAAGAGACCACGTTTCACACCCATAGAGAACAACCTGTTAAATTATTGTTTTGTATATTCTAAGTTCTACATTCCTTGAAAGTAGGCGAGATATCAATAACTTATTGACCGAGCAATAGCATGCATTTAACGGCTGTATTATTTTCCTAATTTCCAATCTAATATTGTTATTGCTAGTTAAAAATTTTCCTAAATATTTAAACTCATTAACACACTCGAATGATATGTTGCTCAAGTAATCTCTAAATTATCGTCTTAAATCTGTGTTCTCTCTGTTATCATATACTTAAGTCTTTTCAGTATTCACTTCAAAACCTATTTCCTTACTAGCTTCTAAAAGTAGTTATCCAATTTTTGCAACTGCTTCCTTACTATTGTCCAACAAACCTTAATCACGTGTATATCCAAATAGCTCCATTGTACCTTTCAATGTCAAGCTTTCCTACTCTCTTGATAGTACCTACCTTTACTTGCAAATAATCCAAAAATAAAATTTACTTGGTAAATATTCATTCCAACATATGTATTAAATTGTTAAATCACTGCACTTGTACTATCAGTACATAACTTTTTTTTTATCTCCACTCAACACTATTCGTGAACTTATAAAGCATTGATAAGATTAGTTATATAATGAAGTAAAGTGTTTGTTGGTACATACTAGTATGCATGAAATACTTTTGATAGCACTGACCTCTAAAAGGCTGTTATCATTTTCAGATAAAATGTCCATGCAATATGGTATGGTTACACTTATCCCTGTGTATACTTTACAACTTGCCTAGTTGGTGATTTCAAAGCCATTGCACAAAATAAAATACTTAGCACCACGTCTTACTGCCCATTCAGGTTATACGTTTAAGTACTAACTATGCTAATGGGTTAGGCATAGCATGAAGTATGCAGAGACAAAATATGCACACATGTACCAACAGGTTTTGGTTTAGTAACATGTGACAATTACATCGGGAAGTTATGACTAACCCATTGCTCACGATTGGATGACCAAAATACATTTTCTTTCAGTTTAGTTGGAAACTTGGCAGATGTGTAGAGTATATGATAGATATGTATTGTTTTATTTAAGTAGCAAAGCTTGTTTCACGCCTAAAATAAATAAATACAAATTAAAATTTACTTTCTCTATCCCCTTTACAATATCACCACCCATCATCTCCCTCTCCTCTGAACAGTAGAGTTTCATGTCTAACCTCGCCAGCGGTGAGATCTGATGAACAAACAAAGAAATTGCTCCTTATTGGAACAGGTTTTTTTCTCACATAATCTAGAGCTAAGTTACCAGCATACCTGTGATAAGAATCGTACTGGCACCCATAGCCTTGGCAGTGATAAGGGAGACAAGCCCAATGGGACCGGCACCAGTTATAAGGACCTTTGTGCCCAGGCTGACACCCGCACGTCGACACGCGTGAACACCACTGACAAAGGTTCCAAGAGAGCGCCTTCCTCCATGGAGACGTTGTCCGGGAGCCTGCGCAGTAACAGAAACATCCGCTCTTACAATGTTTGGTCAGCATCTCCCCGCTTAATATTCACTCTTGGTTAAGGATGAGGACAAGTTTCAGTTCTGTACATGTGGTCACTTATTTGAACTAATGGGTACAAATTAAGGGATTTAGTTTTTCTGTTTTTATATAAACTAACTATATATATATATATATATATATATTATATATATATATATATATATATATATAATATATATATATATATATATATATATATATATATATATATATATATTATAATATATATATATATATATATATATATATATATATATATATATATATATTATATATATATATATATATATAATGTTTAGTTAGATTTTCTTACTTAATCTATGGCATCAAGAACACAAAAGTTCATTGCCACCCTTACAAAAGTACACCACCTATCCTATCCTTAGCTAGTTCTATCCAGTCCACTTCATTACATCCTTTCTTTTTCAGGTCCATTCTAATGTTATCCTCTCATCTGCGTCTATGTCTTTCCAATGGGCTCGCCAGTCAATTTTTGAACGTGGTTCTAGAATCCCCCATTCAATCTGCATGTTCTGACCACCATAATCTATGAGACTTGATTATCCTAACATTTTCTTGTGATGAGTAGGCCTACAAGGTATGTAATTCATCATTATATAACCATCTAATCTCATTATTGGTAGTTAAAAATTCTATTAAATATGTCAATACATTAACCCTTTCAAATGATATGTTGTTTGATCTAAATTATCACCCCTAATCTTTGTTTTCTGTGTGATCATATATTTAATCTTTTCAGCTTTCAACTTGCACCAATAGTTTTTGTAACAATTCTAATATTTTGACAATCCATGCAAAAATGCTATAAAAAATGTTATCTATAAAAGAGCAGAATTTCAAAAACATGAGGGTCCATGGGCCCTCAAATTCCTTAAGACAGACCATGTTTAATTAGTTTTAATTTGATCATATATCTCATTAATGTATAGTGATGATGCTTTAGTGTTTTGTGTTATTTTAATAGCTGTTTACGATCAACAACATTTCTCTTTAAAATGGATAACCCAGAGGTCCATGGATCAAAATAATGCTCTGCTACCATGAAACTCCCTTAAATCATTAAACGCCATGAAATGCCTCGCACCTCATTTCACTTATGTGCACTTTCTAGAATGCTTCCATCAGATTACAAACTCTGACATTTATAAATGATGACATTATGACTATAATGACAGGTTTCTTTCTAGTTTCTATCTCAGGGAGTATTTTATAAGAAAACATAAGTTTTTTTTAAATTTAGCACGGCGTCTTACTACCCGTTCGGGCTATACGCTTTAAGTACTAATTACGCTAATGGATTAGGAATTGGGAAGGTTGAATTAGAGGAAGTGAACCCACATTTGCGTGGAGTGAGAGTGGAAAACCATTTAGGAAAAACACCCCAGTTAACCCGACCGAGATTTGAACCTCGATCTCCCATCCTCAGCAGTCGAGCTCAACACGACAAGCGCCTTAGCCAACTACGCCACCGAGGCGGGTCAACATCAGTTGTTATTTATCTATGCCTTGTTCTTGAACCGGAATTAACATTGTGAGTACAAAGTTGCCTTGCTCTCAAACAAGTCATATTTCTATCGCCACAATGCCTCGCGAGTCCCCACCCATCTTGCGCGCTGATTTGCCGGCTAGTTTATAAGCTACACTCTAGCGCTGCGCCTGACAACTGCGTCGTACCCTCCAGATAGAAAGGGGTGGGGAGGGATTGTGCCGGCACCAGTACAAAATATTCCTATCTAAAATAAAAGTGTTTTTTTTTTCCTTACTAATTAAAAAATATGTGACCTTGACTTTCAATGAAACAAAATGACTATGAACTTTGCACCTTGACTTTGATATAAGGTTTTATCTTATTTCACATACAGCCATTTTTGGTTCATTTTGAAATAAAAATGCAGGATTAATTTTTTATCATAAAAATAATGATCCCTAACATTATTAATTAATCATAATGAGTGATCTATCACCAGTTGTATGTAACTGCTGTGTTGGTTACAGTAATTTTTTCCAATTAACATAAAATACAAATATCTGATCTTTAAATAATTATTAATTAGTGATGGGTTAAATTCTTTTTTTCTTGAATCCAGATCATAAATTCTCTTTCGAATCTTGAATCAAAATTCGAGTTTGTAAATCTTTAAAAATGTACAATTTTATAGCTAAAATATTTAATTAAAAAAAAGTTCTTTGAGGTTTGTTAATACTGACAAATTATTTTTTAATGTCTATTACGTTATAAAAAACAAAGACAACACTTTTTTTAGTAAATTAAATATGTTAGTACAATTTGGTCTTTTTTTTTGTATGTGATTTTGTTACTTTCTCAATTACACGCATTTATATAATTATTTTTACCAAGATTTGAGTGTCTTATTTCTACTATTGATTAAAAGAGTCTTATTTTTTTTTTATCATCCGTGTTCCTCTTGAAAAAAATGCCTACTAAGAAATTGAATATTCCATCTTAAGAATATTGCTCAGACCACTCTGCTGAAAAATAATGAAGGTGATATAATCTATGTTTGATTAATAGCAATATTATTTTAATAAAACTCTTTCTTAAATATGTAGGTAAAAATATTTATTTATTCAAGACTGTATAGGAAATTAAAATTGTTACTATCCCTCTTTCTTGTATCTTCTTCCATAATAATTGTGTTAATTCCCTTTTATTTGTTACCATCTTCTTTCTTATATTTTCTTCCATAATAAATGTGTTAATTCCCTTTTCTTTGTTACCATCCCTCTTTCTTATATTTTCTTCCATAATAATTGTGTTAATTCCTTTTTCTTTGTTACCATCCCTCTTTCTTATATTTTCTTCCATAATAATTGTGTTAATTCCCTTTTATTTGTTACCATCCCTCTTTCTTATATCTTCTTCCATAATAATTGTGTTAATTCCCTTTTATTTGTTACCATCCCTCTTTCTTATATCTTCTTCCATAATAATTGTGTTAATTCCCTTTTATTTGTTACCATCCCTCTTTCTTATATTTTCTTCCATAATAATTGTGTTAATTCCTTTTTCTTTGTTACCATCCCTCTTTCCTGTATTTTCTTCCATAATAATTGTGTTAATTCCCTTTTATTTGTTACCATCCTCTTTCCTGTATTTTCTTACATGATAATTGTGTTAATTCCTTTTATATGTTACCATCCCTCTTTCCTGTATCTTCTTCCTTACTGTGTTAATTCCCTTTTAGTTGTTACCATCCCTCTTTCCTTTAAAAACTATATAATAATAACACAAGTCATGTCATACACAGAGTAAGTAGGGTTCTAGGGGAGTGCGACTTACTTGTGACAGAAGTCGGCAGCGTGCACGTAGTATCTGGACAGGTTTCCGTGGTCGGGGGGAGTGGAACAGAAGAAGATATCTGCGCACAGGTTGTATCTTCCTTCCTTACAGAAGTTACAGACTCTGCAAGGTATGCCAGGTTCGATTGCTACTCTGTCACCTGAAAAGTCGTCAAGTTACAAAATATTTATACTCAGTCAATATCAAATTTAAACCACATTATGATTATTTAGCTATCAAAAAGGGACCTGATATATATATAAAACATTAGAAAGCTTTTTACTAAATTGTTGATGCATTTTTTTAAATAAAATTTTACCAAATATTATTTTTAACTCTAAACCAAATACTTTTTTGGTGTTTATGACAGTTAATTTAGACTTATTAATTTAAATATGAAATTCCACATGGCTCTGTAGTGAATTTCTTAAAATAAGTAATCAAATGAACTTAACTTATTTGTTGGTCCCGGCACAAATTTATCTGATTACCAAACTCTTCCTTCACCTCTAACAAGACGTGTATTAATCACAACTTGTGAATGTGTGGAATGACAGGCCTCCACCATGGTTCAGATCCCACGTTAAACTGTAGGTCCTCCATTTCGTCTCACAATCACCTACCATTACACATTAGCGTAAGTGTGTATAACCCGAAACGGGTAGTAAGACGCGGTGCTAGTAATAATAATAATAATTTACTTGTTTATTGATAAAGTCTAATTTCATTTGCTAGAAATCCACCACTTTGGAAATAAAACCTTCAATTTTGTATGATTCTGTGAGTTGTTTAAATGTATGTATGTAATACAACATGGTTGGAAGCCTTAAAAGAAATTATTAATTTATTTTTAACAGCGTGTCTTACTACCTCTTTGGTCTTTACACACATGTACGTTATGTTAAGACTAGGATTTGAATCCCAATCTCCCAGTCATCAATGATCCAGTCTAGTGTGAAAGTAAACACCTTAGACCATATGACCACTGAAGTTGGTGGAGATTAATTAAGCACATTTTCACACTTTTATACTCTATTTAAAACATGATCTACATCATACTAGAAACTTTAAAGTAGTTCTGAAGATATGTATTTAAAAAAAAAATCTCAACTTCAAGTTAATCCTACCCGATAATAAAACTAACCGACTTTAAGGTTGGTCACAGTCTTCCCCAGCTTGGCGACGACCCCGCTGGACTCGTGCCCCATTATCATGGGCTGGTTGACGATAAACTTTCCTATTTTACCGTGGACAAGATAATGGATATCTGAACCGCAGATTCCGACACAGTCCATTTGGAGCAGCACCTCTGCAGAAAAGAAAAAAAATATTATAAAAAATTGTAAATACAGTAATATCCAGATAGGAAGGACCTTTTTGTGCATCCAGTTAGCTGGCAGAACACTAGAATAGGCTGAAAGGCCATAGCCAGGGGCAGGCTAACACTCCAAATTCCTATTCTTTTCGGAAATTGAAAATTTAAAAAAAATATACTGCCTTATTTACTGTTTAACCATTATTGAAAGTAAGGCACACACTAGAAAATATTTAGAACTATTGTAGGATGATGGTAATACAGAACCTTATGAATTTTTTTTCAGTCAACATTGATAACATTTTACTTTATTAAGATTGTAATTTTTTTAGAAATATATCGCTCAGATCCACATCACATGACTTGATATATAAAAACATATTAAAGTAGTTTTAGTTTGCTCAACTTTAGAAAGGGGTCATCCTTAAAGCACATGACGCTTTTTTCCTGCCCTTTTGACCCCCCTCCCCCATGTAACATTATGTAGATATTTAGCCTGCAACTCCCCCCCCCCCCCCGACATGTGTTACATAATATTACTCATGAAGAGTGAATGTTGGTTTATTAGCTGCACATAGTAAAAAATAAACCCATAATTATAAAATTATAGATTTATCAAATTAACTCGCTTTGCCTGTAATGTGTATACTAGAACCATGGTTCTCAAACTGTGGCCTGTTTTGTCGAAGGAACAGGTAGGTATTATTTTGAGACAGGTGGTCCATGTGTGTATGGAAAGCTTATCAAGTGGCCCAATATTTGGAAAATGTTTGAGAAGCACAGCAAACATTATAGTTACAATAATGGGTAGTAGTGTCAGCTTATCTCTAGCTTACTCAACTTTGACCTGAAAGGTCAAGACTCAAATCTTGGTTGTGGTGCAATTTATATGTATGGTACCTAGTGAATAACCATCAATGGAAGACTAAGGTTTCATGGTACACTGAGTGCAATTTAAATAAATTTAAGTTGAAACCGATCTGAATGGTCAATAATATCTATATCACTAAAATCAAATTGTTAGAAATAATGCTTAAGGTCTGCTATACACAGTGTTTTGTTTTACTTACCATGGTCTTTGGGCTCGGGGATAGGCTTTTGTTCCTGAAACAAAAATTAAATTTAGATCATCAAGTAGTATAGTAACCTCATCAGGGTGACTTTTATGTCCAAACATTTACATTCCCTCCAAAACATTGCATGTTTATTATTATTTAAACTATAGTCATTTTTAAGATACAATAAATGGGTTGCTTTTGTCAAATATTTTCTTAAAGTAAGAGTTTTTTTTTTTCATCATAAAAAGGTTAACCAAGTTGAATAAAAACTAAATTGAAAAATGAAACCAAATAAAATAAAAATCTTAAGTCAAACTCTGAGAAAAGTATTATTTAGTTAAGTAATAAGATTCAATTTTGTTACACAGAACCATGCAATTATCATCAGTTCATCAAGGTCTGTATTGCTCTTTTTTTTAATCTGATTGTTAAAATTATAATAATAATTTAATTTATTATTATTATTATTAGCACCGCGTCTTACTACCCATTCGGGTTATACGCACTTACGCTAATGTGTAATGGTAGGGTGATTGTGAGATGAAATGAAGGACCTACAGTTTAACATGGAATCCGAACCACGGTGGAGGCCTGGCATTCCTCACATTCACAAGATGTCTTGTCAGAGGTGAAGGAAGGGTTTGGTAATCAGATAAATCTTTGCCGGGACCGAGGATTGAACCCCGGCCGCCAGCATAGAAGTCTGACACCTTACCCCTAGACCACCAGGTCACCCTTTAATTTATTAAAAACATCAGAAATAGTTTTAACTAACGGATTGCTTATAAAAAAAACCACTATTATTATCCTATATTTTTCATAACTACAAAACAATATTAAGAGAGAAAAAATGGAGAAAGTCCCATCACACACATTTCCCAACACGAAGACTTTTTATATTTCCAACCTCATAAGGACATCAGGAAACACAATTTTTTTAAATAGGTTAAATAGGAAAGAGTCCTCTTTTAAACATAATATAAAGTGTATTAGAATGTTTTTCTAACAGATGGCAGCACCAATTTATTTGAGTAAAAATTGGACTTTATCTCATTTTCGGCCTCTATGACCTTTATATAGGATATACTAAATGTTTATGATAATAACTCTTAATCAATTAAATTTTTTTTAAAGGGTATCGAGAATTAAAATTAAATCATAGCATGTTTTTTTCCCCCTTCGGAACTTGCTCCGCCCCCCTTTAAGAGAAGCGGGGCAGGTGTGTCGGATATATATCCACGACCCAAGGTTGTTAGAACAGAATGTTGCCTATCAGATCAGCCGTTGGGGCGGATGCGTGACGTCACCGGGTGTGTCAAAACAAAATATTCGATTATTTAAACTGTTATTTTCATTTAAATAAACTACATCAAAACATTCTTATTTTGAAATCATCCTGATTTGAGGGAAAATCAATAAATATAAAGTCTAAACAAAGGGAACTATTAAATATTATCGACATTAATAATGACACTAAAATAAACAGATATATCTCTTGTTTTAAACTGAATTTATTTGAACACAATTTAGGGTTACCATCTCCGGAATCCCGCAAAATGAGTACGTTCTTAAATTGATAACTGGGCTATATACATTTTAAGTCCAGGAAAAAAAAGTAAAAGTCGAGAAATTTAAAACCGCCGGAAAATGTCAGGGAATTATTCACTGTGTTGGGGAAATTGATAAATTTGGCTATCCAGTGTAGAGAAATGTCTTATTTATATCCTATTAAAATACTGTGTTTAGTAGGTATTCATAAAATATAAATGTTTGCTTATTTGTTTTTATCTTATTTATTAGAGGTACCGGTATTTAATGTACACTTTGTGAACCGACTTATATCAACACACGAGTCTTTCTATGAGCGAGCGTAAAAGGATCCACCAATTTTCCTGGAAAAGGTATTTTCACATACCTTCCAGGGTTATTTTACATACCTACCTACAATCGATATGAGACCGATGGTTTTATTTCCCTTCCGAATGAAGTTGTGCTACGGATTTTTTATCGATCAAGAAAAATCCAACAACCCTGGCGGGGTTTTGAACTTACAAACTTCGGATTCTTAGTCGAGCCTTCTATCCCAAAATTACCGAGAGCGACCGTGTTTATTAGTAACCTAATCGACTATAACATTCACTAAATACGGATCAATAATAGTTTTATTACCCGCTTTGGTAGCTGCGTGGTCTAACGCGCTACTCTCGTGTTGGAATAGACTGCCGAAGACGGGGAGATCGGTGTTTGAGCCTGGTCGGGTGCACTGAGGTCCTAAATGGTTTTCCATTCTCCCTCCACGCTAATGCGGGGTCCATTTGATCTCATTTAAGCCTTTCTAATCCTTGACCCATTGGTGTAACTTGAACATACTGACATATGTGTATAACCTGAACACCAGAACGCGGTTCAAAAAAAATATTTCAACTTGTTCTGGACTCCAACCAACCAATTATTTATTTTTTTTCATCGTAAAAATCAATGTTTTTCCCTGTATCTTTCGAATGGCATATTTGACTGACCACCCAGCTAAGATCTTTGCTAGTTGCACAAATGATTTAAGTGTTGCAAAGTATTACACTTCCCCCAACTCAGTTACACAATAATGCCACCAGGCTGGCAACATTTTCTAGGGAGAATACTAAATAGTTGTGAACATTAAAAATAAAATCACATGCCGCCCCCCCCCCCCCCCCCCCCCCCATATAACTGAAAAGAGTACGCTGCCGGTGACCTGGCGGTCTAGGGGTAAGGTGTCAGACTTCTGCGCTGGCGGCCGGGGTTCAATCCTCGGTCCCGGCACAGATTTATATGATTTCCACACCCTTCCTTCACCTCTGACAAGACATCTTGTGAATGTGGGGAATGCCAGGCCTCCACCGTGGTTCGGATCCCGCGTTAAACTGTAGGTCCTTCATTTCATCTCACAATCACCCTACCATTACACATTAGCGTAAGTGCGTATAACCCGAACGGGTAGTAAGACGCGGTTCTAATAATAATAATAATAATAATAGTACGCTGCCCTAACACTAAACTGCAGTAAGGGTTCACCAGAATAGATCACGCTGGGTCTAGACGAGGGGGGAAAGTTTGCTGCCGGCAGGTATAAAGACCGAGGCGACCTTGTATTCATAACAACCTTGCCCCTGACGCACCCCATAGTCCCGACGAGTAACTTTGTACCATCCAGTTCGAGTATCATAGCTCAGCTCCGTTCACCAGGCTACGTTGAACGTGTTTTTTTTCCCTCGAATTCTTTCTCAAGGTATATTCTCTTCTGGTGCATTTATTAAAAAATCCATCTTTCATGTCTTTCTTTACGTTAGTCTAAATCCATATAGAGGCATTCACAATTTTTACCTACAAATTCTGTTGATTAACTGATTGCTGGAATTCTTGTGTTTGTTATGGGTTATACGTCCATACTTGCAGATTAAGTTAATAGGCTAGGGACTAGGAAGGCTTAATGTAGAGGAAATGCACCCGCATTTGCGTGGCGGAAGAATGGGAACACCATCCTCAGTGCACCAGATCAGGATCGAATCCAAATCTTCTCGTTTGGCAGTCTAGTCCAACACGATATTGGCGCGTAAGACATACGCGGCCACCGAAGCAGGTTGAACTATATTAATAACATTTTATGTAACAGTGCTGTTACTTTACAGGTATTGATAATATCTAACAAAAGTGATAATTATATAAAAAAATGTACTTGTAAATACGTGAAAATAGATGTAGAAGCTTTTTTAACCGTCAAATAAGGTTTCTCCTATGAAATGTATCATCAAATTCAAAATAGTTAACACCAGAAACCCTCTAGCTAGATTTGAAGCCAAAATCGGCACGTTGGCAATACTGGAGCGTCTGTGAGGTTGCCTACACGCACACAGTATTGATTGGTGCGCCAACTTCCACAACCCGCCCTGTGATCACGTGGTCCAAGGCGTCACGTTGTAAATAGATTGGACGGCCGGGTTATGGTGAAGTTTGAAATTCAAATTCCTTCCTTTGGATTGTAGGGTAGTACTTTTATCAGTGACTTATCAATGTGGCTACCCCCATCGCCTTTTACATAAATGAGGCTGCATTTCCTCTTCAGTACCTTTCTCACCCCTTACAGCTTAGATTAACTCGTTAATAACTACGATTTTTGTAAACGTACCAAAATAATACCAAATCATACTATGGCTGTCAAATGTTACAAGCGGGTTCTTTATATTACTGTATAAACAATTTATAACAACGCGAAAATATAATATTATTTCTCACAAATTCTTAATAAATAGCTTAAAAAATTTACAAAAGCAAGTTCAAGGTCAAATCTCGTTTGTACCTTTTTTTAAAGTAAAAAATATAGCTTAATAGCATATTGGTTTACCGAAGTTAATTTCTCATATTTATCGCTTCTTTAATTATTGAGGATCTATTTTAATAAAGAAGTATCCGCTCCGGTCTACAAAACTGAGATTAATGGGTGGAGGGTGTGTTATGCTGACCACGTGACACCCTCATCTGCAAATGTTAGCACTATCATCGCCGCTCAGTTGGATAGTTTTCTTGCGGATGTGGCCATGGAGGTTTTTTTAATTAGTTTTTGTATTCAATCTGTACATTGAACAGATTTTAATATGTTGGCATGGTAACTATAATGTTTTTACGAGAAAGAGGTTATAAGACTTTTAATGTACTTTTAAAAAAGTTTTAACCAAAAAAAGGCCACAGTAAAGATTATTTTTTCGGAAGTGCTAAACAAGTTTGTTTTAATATTTCGTATTTTATTGTATAAAGTAGAATTAACTTAGATTCCTCCATAAAAATATTTTAAATAAAATGGATACGGTATTAATAATTGTTTGGTTGTAGTATTTTATTTTATTGGTTTATAAAAAATCTCAATCATTTATATTTGTTCCTTATAAAGATAAAATCACTAGTATATCTGTCAATCAATGACCTCCATGCCTTTTTTTAGACAACCGTAACCTTCTTAGGATAATGTGTGGCTCGAGAGGTTAGATAAAATAAACAACAATAGCAATTGAATAGTATTTAATAAACTCACCAATCGAAGATCATTAATATCGTAAAGTATGGCGGTTAAATTATCTTTAGACATATCGTACAGGAAAGACCTAAGGCCTCAACAGGAAGACCGTTTCGGTAGAGCTATCTTAACAGTTGAACACTGACTGACTAGTGACTTGTCCAACTACCAAAATGCGCCTTATAACATACAAACGAGCCGCAATCGCGGTAAAACTCATACGCATGCGCGGTATCACTCATCTCTCCGCGCAGCTACTTCAAACGAAACTGTTTGCTATTGGTTGCAGAGCGGAGAGGTTCATGAATACTTCTCGAAAACTCATGTATCTGTATTAACGTTAAAAAAAACAAAAAACAGACGCTTGGTGTAAGTTATAGGTGACCTGGTGGTCTAGGGGTAAGATGTGAGACTGCTGCTGGGGACCCGGGTTCAATCCCCGATCCCGGCATAATTTATCTGATTACCAAACCCTTCCTTCACCTCTGATAAGACGTGTATTAATCACAACTTGTGAATGTGTGGAATGCCAGGCCTCCACCGTGGTTCGGATTCCTCGTTAAACTGTAGGTCCTCCATTTCATCTCACAATCACCCTATCCATTACACATTAGCGTAAGTGCGTATAACCCGAACGGTTAGTAAGACGCGGTGATAATAATATAGGTTATAGATTAACAACTTTGCCTACTTGATGATTTCGAAGCTATTTTGCGAAGCGGGTTGCATCTTAACGCACTCTAAGCACTATCATACTTAACACCAATGTACCAGTTGGAAAAAGAAAGAAGAAAGTGAGTCGTTTACCCTGCGAGGCCTCTCGCCTTTGGGTCGATACTTAATGGTATAATGACCTCAAGAGTTCATTGACCCACTTACAAATATACGCCACCTATCCCCATCTTGAGCTAGTTCTGTGTATCCACCTCATTACACTATATCCTTATTTTGAACTAGTTATATCCTGTCCACCTCATTACACAATATCCCTATCTCAAGTTCCATTCTAATGTTATCCTTCCATCTGAATCTAAGTCTTCCCAAATGACTATTCCCATTGGGTTTGCCAGTCAATACCTTGACAACTATTATAGATTCTCCCATTCGCGCTGCATGTCCTGCCCACCGTAATCTACGAGACTTGATTATCTTAACAATGTACTTTGATGAGTGCAGGGTATGTAACTTAGAATATTATGTAACATCCTCCACTCTCTAGTAGCCTCTTCCAACCCTTTTTTTTTTTTGGACAAAAGTTTCCTAAGCATCTTACTTTCGAACACCCTAAATTTGTTTCTTCATGTAACGTTTTCCTATTCTAGATAAACATAAGCTTCCAAGTGCTATTTCAATTTACATTATCGCAGGTAGAGTCCTACAGGACATTTTAATGAACCAAACCAAATATCCTGAGCTGTAGACGATTTATAAAAAAAAACACCCGCCTCGGTGGCGCAGTTGACTAACGCGCTAGTTTCGTGTTTAGCTAGACTACCGAGGACGGGGAGATTGAGGTTCGAATCTCGCTTGGGTGAACTGGGGGCGGTTTTCCCTAAATAGTTTTCCACTCTACCTCCACGCAGATGCGGGTTCACTTCCTCTATATTAGACCTTCCCAATTCCTAATCTGTTAGTGTAATTAGTACTTAAGCGTATAACTCGAACAGGTAGTAAGACTTGGTGCTAAGTATTATTATTATTATTATAAAAACACAACATTAAAACTACTTCAATATCAAACAAATAATTTTGGGAAACTCTTTAAGACTATTTTACAATAATTATATAAGAATGTGAGGTTTTTGTTTCACTGCTATGTGTATCCTTAAAACTCACCGAATAAAGCGTAAATACATTTACATGGGAAATAATTTTTATATGTCATGACGTCACGGTTAGAAAACGTACCTTTAAAATAAATAATTAAAACTAAAGTTGTGTTAAATCCACTAATTTACGAATATACCAAACCTTAAATTCAAATCTTTATTTAACTTACGAATCTTGAATTTGAAATTTGAATCCGAATTTTAGAAGAAAAAAATCGATTGACATAAGATTAAACAGAGAAAATAAAAATAGTAACTTCATTCTTTGCTAATATATTTTTAAAAAATGGTTTGAATTATTTAACGTGCACTTTCTGAACTGACTAATTATATCATCACATGAGAATTTCTATGCGCGAGTGTTAAAAGGCCTATTAATTTTCCCAGGAAAGGTATTTTCACATACCTTCAAGAGTTATTTCATATGTCAAAATTTACATGGGACCGACGGACGTCTTTACTTCCCGTACGAAGGAAGTTTTGCTACGGGTTTTAATCGCTCAAGAAAAATCCCTTGACCCCGGATGGGTTTGATTCCATGATCATTGTTAGTATAATTCAGTCACAATAACATTCAGTTAATGAAGTGTGTTTTGGTTGTTAATTTTTCGCTATAATTATGTTGGTACTGAACAGTTTTATAATTTAAAAAAAAAATCCCAATTAATCGTATTTTAGATTTTTTTTTTTTTCCTATTCAAATATTTTATTTTAAGGACATAAAGAGTATAAGGTTCCACCCATTCACAGTTTGTGTCAGTCCTCAAGACTTGGGTTAAAACCTATCTACGCGTTTAATTAATATGTATGTAAATTGCCCACAATTCTATAGCATCCTGGCTCGATTCCGAATATGTCTGGTGAAAATATTAGCCAAAGCTACACAAGGTCGTCCCAATATTCAACTAGTAAATATCTAGGATTATTATTAGTATTATTATCATCATCATCGCGTCTTACTACCCGTTCGGGTTATACGCACTTACGCTAATGTGTAATGGTAGGGTGATTGTGAGATGAAATGGAGGACCTACAGTTTAACGTGGGATAACTTTAGGACAAATGCTTAAATAATACCTTATTCCCTTTGACATACCACTTTACGAACTTGAGGAGCTCCTATTTAATGATAGTTGTGTGCTAAGTTGAATTTTTCATTTCATTTTTCAATAGTCTCGAAGCCAAATTTAATTTAGAATTTTCTTTGTTAAACAATTTTAATTTGTAAAGATATGATATTGTGGTTATTTATATGCACTCAAATCAATTGGAAAATGTTTTATGGCATAATTGTTTATAATATTTTATTATAATCTGATAAATCAAGCTAGTGTAACAAACATTATTCAATTACTTCAGATTTTTCCATATTAATTAATCGTAATTTGTAATAGAAAAACAACTAAGAAAGGCAATAATTGAATATAAATTGATTATTTTTATCTGTAAAAATTTTTATTGGTGAAGCTTCGTAATAAAATGGTCGTAGCGTGATTTTTATTTCGAAGCGAAGTCCTTCCCCACGTAAGGGATCTTAAGATTTTCCGTTACCCTCCCCCCACGTAAGGTATCGTAAAATTTTCCATCCGTTTCCTCCCCACCCCCCTTTATATTACGTAATTTTATACTGTTTGTTAAATTATATTATTTTAATCCTTGAATTATCTTCAGACATAAGGATTGTTAATAAAGCGAGTGATATTAAATTTTAAATTCTTTAATTGCAGTAAGTAAATAAGTATAAATGAAATATAATAATTATATACATTTTTACTTCCAGAC
Source organism: Timema cristinae (assembly GCA_039000515.1). Lineage (NCBI taxonomy): Eukaryota > Metazoa > Arthropoda > Insecta > Phasmatodea > Timematidae > Timema > Timema cristinae. The sequence goes on from JBCFYV010000024.1 coordinate 45,153,526, forward strand.
CAATTTCTTTTTGTTTCTCCATGAAAATTGGTTTAAAAAAACCTTACCTAAGATGGATTATTACCTTTCCTCCCACGTCGTAGGTAAATATTGAACACCCCCATCCATCCCCTTCAACCCGTGCGAAAATATTGAACACCCCCCATCCCTTCCCAAACCTGTACGTAATTTAAGGACGGCGCTTAATTTGTTGTTTATGTCCAATTTCAAGTAGTCCAATCGGATCTGGCGGGCCGCGGTTTGGACACGCCTGGTGTAAGGCGTCACTCTAGCATTAGACTGATTGCCAATGATGGAGAGATCGGGGTTCGAATCCTCGAATACAATTACCACCAAGACCTTGACTTTGAATAACATATTTTAAGCAATTGGTAAAAGGAATTATATAGACTAATCTAGTTGGGAGAGTAATAAAATCACAGAAAAGGACAAACTAGTATTAATCTAATTAATATACTAAAAAGTGTTTTTGTATTTTTGGCACCTCGTCTTACTACCCGTTCGGGTACAAATCCTCTAAAAATTTAACCTTCCTCATTCCTAAATCATTAGCGTAATTAGTACATACGCGTATAACCTGAACAGGTATTAGTAATTAGGCTAATACGCGGTGCTAAAATAAAACTACCTGTGCTTGGAGTAAGAGTAAATATCGTCATTGACAGAAACAGGACACAAGGGTGTCCTTGGTACATACACGCTTCTTTATGAGAGATTGATTAATTTATTTTTTAAAGTATATTAAAAAATAAATTTAATAATAAACGGTAGTAACAAATGTATTAAATTAATAAAAAGGTCACCCAGGTCATAAGGGCGCATTCCAACAGCAACAAAAATTAGTTTTAAAAAACATAATTTTTAAAACTAAATAATCTAATAATTATTTATAAATATATAATTAACATCTAAATATTTTATCTAGTATAAGTATATTCTATTTTGAAAGTTTCAAAAATATTCAGAGAAAATAAATTGGAAAAGGGATAATATTTATACACATCGATTAAAGGGGGTGGGTGTACAAGGAGTCACTACTTTTTCATTTATCTCTTTATCTTTTTACTTCTCCAGGTATTTTGGCACTATGCTATTATTATTATATTCTGAATCACGCAAAATGGGGGAGGGGGAGGGAGTTGGGCGGTTTATTTAGGCTTAAATTAAACCTAATACAAATGGGGCGCAAATTTTTAAGTCTCTTCTAGCATGGAACCTTTGTACTAGCCCTGCCCCCTTCACCCACCCCATATTTCCCCTTCCTTCCCACTGATGTCCATGAAAAATTTGTCGTTTTAAAAATTGGCTCGCGGTTTAAAAGAAAAAGACCCGCCTCGGTTGCGTAGTTAGCTAACGCGCTGATTTCGTACTGCTCTAGACTTTGAGCATGGGGAGATCGAGGTTCGAATCTCGGTCGGGTGAAGTGGGGTGGTTTTTTTCCTAAATGGTTTTTCACTCTCCTCCACGCAAATGTGGATTCACGTCCTCCAAATCCAACCTTCCCGATTCCTAGCCCATTAGCGTGATTAGTACTTAAGCGTATAACCTGAACGGATAGTAAAACGCGGCGATAAAAATAATAATTGGAAAGTACTGATTCGAAAAGTCTTTTCTAACGCTCTCTCACTGTATTACTGTGAACCGCGTGTTCAGCTCGCGGTCATCCATGGGAAGTGGAATAAAATATATTATAATCATTCTCATTGCCAAACCAAACCAGTTGTTATTACTAACACGACACCCGGACGTCCTTGGGCAAACTCACCCTGACCACTTAATCACTCTTCATTGCCACCGAACAAATCGGTGTTGTTTACTGTTAATGGGAGTGTGCCCGCAATCGTCCAATAGTGAGTCTTCTTTCCAACACACCTTTTTTTGGGGCGTTCTTGGAATAATAATAATAATTTCAATCGTCCCTTTTATGCAAAACGCCACTGGCATACCACACACGACAAATTAAATCTCGAAAATGTGATATATCGTTTTTTTCATGGATCCCAAACATTATTAGGCCTACAAAGGTGTAATTTCCTTTAAATTCAGTGTATCTACCAATACTGGAAATAAAATCAATTTTTTTATAGTGGAAATACTGGATTATACTTGAATTTTAAATTATTTACTGTAAAAATATTAAGCCTCTTTGCATTGAGTAAAATGTTGGCTTCGGCAGTGTCCGTCAATTTAAATGCTAACAGCAGTTCTGTATAATGCGAAGGAGGAAGCAAAGTTGTTAAGAAAAAAAATAATTTAAATACAAATATTGGAAATATTTTTGGATGTTAATTTTTGTCTTCACTTTACAAAATAATTTTGTTTGTAAGCTATTAATGTCTTAATTTTTTTTTAATAAGGCTATAACTTATAAGTAACTGCAATTATCTTAATGTCTTCGAGTTTTTTCCTTGCTTTAAATTTTAGTTTTAATTGATGATTTTGTATCTTTCTTTGTTTGTATTTATTATACAAATTCTTGGTTAAAAAATATCGCTTTGTGTGGAAAGGTTTTACTGTCAGTGTCACATGAATGTTTATTTTTAGACATTAGTTTTAATTGAAAGAATGACATTTATTTATAAAATACAGAATCTTTGTTGTGAACAACGATGGACTATATCATTTTAGGGCTTTTTTATTTGCTTCAATGCATTTGAATAGTCTTGCAATAAAAATATTTACTCATGACACATCTCAACTTATCTCATTTGATGTTTTTTGCAATAGGAATCCCTTGATTCTATGAGCCTTTTATATTTACTTGAATTTAAAAAAACTACATATACTGGAATATTACTGTAATTTTAATCTGCTGTCCAGTAGACACCTTGATTGATCTTAATCTTGTTCTCATACTCTATTGCGCTAGGAACTGGAACGCTCATTGTCGCACTCATAAAAGTACGCCATCTATCCCTATCTTGAGGTAGTTCTGTCCAGTCCACCTCATTACACCCTATCCCTATCTAGAGATACAGTACACCTCATCACACCATATATTTTTCAGGTCCATCCATTATAATTTTATCCTCTCATCTGCGTATAGGTCTTCCCAATGGTATATTTCCATTGGATTTGCCAGTTATTACCCTGAACACAGTTCTAAAGTCTTCCATTCGCGCTGTATATCCTTCCCATCGTAATTCACGGGACTTTATTATCCTAATAATATCTTGTGATTCGTACATGGTATGTAACTCACCATTACGTAACCTCCTCCACTCTCCAGTAGTCTCATCCCTTTTTGGACCAAATATCTTCCTTAGTACCTTGTTTTCGTATACCCTAAATTGGTTTTCATCGTGTAAGGTCAAAATACCACGTTTCATATCCATAAAGAACAACCGGTAAAATTATTGTTTTATATATTCTGAGTTTTACATTCTTTTCTCTTGGAGTTAGTTGATATAGTTAACAAATAACCAGCGTTTTTACTAACCAAATCTAGAAATACATTTTTTGTTTGCTCCATACCCATATCGCACCCCCGCGACTAAAGTGTCACGAGTACAGATGCGCCTATTTTAGGTTAATTATGGAAACATAACTAAAAAGTTGTAAGATTTCCATCGGTAAAAGGGACACAAGTCATAGTTAAATATTATGACGCTAGAAGCAAAAGTGTCTCTGTTGCATAATGCACAAGTTATTGCCAAGTCGAAAACATTTGGCACTTCTGACTTGTGAAGGTTGTGTTTAGTTTAATTATTGTAGTGATATAGTGACACATTTTAAAACGCGATAGTCTGTAGTGTACAAAACGACAAACTTCAAAAAAAGTGACACTTTTTCTGATTCAAAGTTTTTAAAGTTGTTTTCTACATTCATATTTTGAGAGGTGACACTTTTCCTGATTTTGTCTTTACTTTTAATTGGTTGCGTTTAGATCTATACCAATTTTCTTGAAACATGCATTGCTTATATTCAGTTTAGTTTATAGAAGAATTAGTTATATTTATTATCTAAGTAAGCACTGTCGTGGTTTAAAAAATAAAAATCTGTAGTTTTTATTCAGATGTCTTCTGCGAAAAATATATCGTAGTAAATTAGCCTTAATAGTTGCTTTGTCAACGTAAAGAAATTTTATTATTAGTACAAAAAAAAATACTGCTGAAGTTAAAAAAATGTTGCGTTGTTTAAAGCTTGATAAAAAATATAAGATGAACAGGGAGTTAAAGAAGGTCGTGTTGTTGAAAGCACGATTGCGTTAGCTTCAGAAAAAGCAGAAGAATAGGAACTTAAAAACGGTCACATTGTTGGAAACAAAATGTTCTTTAATAATATCAAAAATGCCGACTTCTGTGGTCTTGGGGTAAAATGCTCGCCTCAGGATACGATGTTCGTCGGTTCGACCCCAGTAGGGGTTGACGGATTTTTTTGAGCGATAAAAATTCGTAGCACAACTTTCTTCGGAGGAGAAGTAAAGCCGTCGATTGTGGCATGTAAAATAACCATGGAAGATATGTGAAAAAAACCTTTCCCGGCAAAACTGATAGACCCTTTCGATCTCACGCATAGAAATTCTTGTGTGGGGGATATAATCAATCGGTTCATAAAAAGTACACGTTAAATAACTTTGATAAATTTAAAAAACTTCTTAAAACGCAGCCACAGTAATCAAAAAATCTGTATTAGTTGAAACACCATCCTCAAAACGTAGGAACAAGGAGAGTGTTTTAAAGAGAGAAAAAAAGTGTTTTTCCTTGGAGAAGTGTTAAAGAAGATCCCTATAAAATAATTTTAGAACACAATTTAGGGGACACACACACACACACACCACTCACAGTTCACTACACATGACCAGGATTCTAATCCTCGTCTCCCCGTCATCGGCTGTCCAGCCCGTTGAGATATCTCAGGGGTTCTTTGCACCATTCATCAAAACAAAACAAAAACTAGCATTTCATTTCACACTTCCACATATGGATGAGACCATTCGACCTTATTAACCTCTGCTTTCCTGAAGGATAGTGGAATTCATTTCTGAGTTGGGGACACCATTAAGGTGCTTTCCATTATTCCCAGACGGAGAAAACGTTAAACAGTTGAATTTTAGGACTCTGGTTAGATATTAGAAACAGAGTTAATATATTCAGCGTAAAAAAAAATCCTTAGATGATACGTGAGAATGATGATGGTGGACATCAGAGGGGACTTACAGTTTAACGTGGGTTCCGAACCACGGTGGGGGCCTGGCATTCCACACATTCACAAAGCGTGAAAAGAACACAATTTGCTAAAGGTGAAGGAAGGGTTTGGTGATCAGATAAATAGGTGCTGAGACCGGAATTTGAACCCCGGAACCGTAACACACAAGTCTGACACCTTACCCCTAGATCACCTGGTCCCTTACACATTTTCACATATATCTATTCAAAAATACTGGAGACGTTCCTGGAGTCTACTGACGAAAAATTACTACCAGAAGTAGAATATAAGATCTCTGAGCGCTTGCGTGATTTAGCGACAACTTTAGAGACTACTTCCATGCACAAAATCCTGAACACTCATAGATGAGGAATCCTTTTGGATGTGATGATGTACAACTAACAACTTTATAATCAGAAGAACAAGATGCACTTTTTGATGTAACTTGTGATGGTTCATTGAAATATTTTTTTTCAAAGAATGAAGACTAGACCACTCTGTATGAAGTTTTTTTTTTTTTTTGCTGGAGTTGGGTGAAAAAAAATATGGAAATATCTGGTTCCCTTTTGTGCCATATATATTTGTGAACAAACATTTTAGACTTTTTTTTTTAGCACCACCTCTTACTATTCATGTGGGTTGTACGCTTATATACTAATTACACTAATATGCTAGGAATTTAGAAGGTTTTAACTTAGATGAAGTGCACCCGCACTTGTGTGGAGGAACAGTAGAAAACAATTCAATATAAACAATCCTCAGTGCACCTGACTGGGATCGAACCCTGATCTTCCCGTTTTTGGCAGCCTAGGCTAACACGTGAGTAGCGCGGCAGACTATGCGGCCACCGAAGCGGGATTTGACATTTCACTATCTGAAGAAGCGCGGGAATGCCAGGCCGCCACCGTGGTTCGGATTCCACGTTAAACTGTAGGTCCTTCATTTCATCTCACCCTACCATTACACATTAGCGTAAGTGCGTATAACCCGAACGGGTAGTAAGACGCGGTGCTAATAATAATAACCTAATAATAATAAGAAGCAGCTCTACATTGATCCAGATTTGATATTAAAAGTAGGAAATATTGAACCCAACGTGGAAAATTAAATTCGTCATCCCCCCCCCCTAAATAAATCATTGTCATATATGTGTGGTAATATCACAAAATTTATGGTATGTTTTAGTATACTTAAAATTCTTTGCTCATTTGCTCATTAGGATCCACTTCACATTTTCTCCAAAAAATTACTTGGCACAGTAAACTGCCACAGAGATATCAACATTTTCAAAAGAGGGTATATGGCTTGGATTTTGAAAAACAAGGGGTCCGCAGTACTTAGCTAATTGATTTAGACCATTCATTTAAAAAAATTAATTAAAACTAAAGTTCTCTTAAAGACCTATTAGACTAATTGGTGGGCCTATTATCCATCCCTTCGCAGTGAACTTTTATTGCATCATCTTTTATATACAGAAACGTGTGGAATTTTTTGGATCTTTTCCAATAAAACTCTAATAATCGCGGTGTGAATATATTATAAGAATGTCTGCTTGTCTGAAGGCTCCTTCAAGGTTAACTACACAAACAGCAAAGGTTTATCTTAATACCTGAGAGAGTTCAAGTATTTATTATTTATTTTTGTATCGATATTGCAAACATTTACTTGCGAGGTGTTTAGATAAAAATAGCACACGCTACCTTTTGTTGTTGTTTTTATCGCCGACAGGGAACCTTTGGTTCAAACAGGTTATTTAGCTCATTTTATAAAAAAACCTATTAATTACAATTAACAAATAAATGTTAAGGTTACATATTTAATCAATCAATTGTATTATTGTAACTGGGTTCCTAATTTTTTTTATTTTTTTTTAAATTCGTTGACGTGACTAAGATCTCTTACTCATATAAAATCATCCTATTATGGTTTTTGTCCACTAAGTGGCGGCTTACCACCATTTATAAGGGGTAATGTAGGTATATTTTCTTGAATTCTACTCTCGCCTTATTTTCTTTTAAATTATGTAATTTAGTTAAAAGCGAGTGCACCAACATTCAAGTGTCTAACAACTTATTTGGCAGAACAGTTGGCGTGGAATGTTGGTGTTTCTTATACTGACCCAAGAGGTTGAGGGTTTAATATAGAATGGGTCCTTTGTGAAGGTTTTTTTTTTTTTTTATCATTTGTAGTTTTACCTTTACTCTCCGGAATAATGTTAGAAAATTTTATGAAAATTCGTCCTCTTCATACTAAACCATTAGATGAATTTGTGTAGTCTGCATACAAACCTAATATATATTGGGTTATGAAACATTTAGAAAGAAATACATATTTTAAATAAATATTGGAGATTAGTTAAATCACAGAAACAAACAATAGAAACGTACTCTTTGGTACAACTCCAACTATCTTGGGAAATTTTTAAAATCTAAAACAATTTTTACTCATAAGTATATTACCTTTTCACATACTCAAAGTATTGATAATGTATTTTAATACTTTAAAACATCGTTTGGATATAGCTTTACTTATCACAAATAATAATTAAGAAAAAATAAATAATTACGTTATTTTAATTATATTATTATTAAATATTAAAATTATTATTTTACTTGAAGGAGTAAATACTTTATAGTACAAAGTGTCTCTTAGTATTCATACTTTCAAACTGAAGACTCTACGTCGAAGAGAAAAAAAGGAAAACAAATGTATGAACTATATTAACATATTCTTATAATATGACGATTGATTAAATAAAATCGTATATATATATATATATTTTTTTTTTTTGCTGTCTAGTCCCTAAATGGCTAGCCAATTTTTTGTGGGGAATTTGTTAATTCCAAATTATGTATGTACTTAGAAGAAGATTATATACAGGCCCTCGCCTTGAGAGAGGATGGGGAAACACCCGGCCAAGATTAAAATCTAGTCCTAAACTCGTGGGTCAGAACAAAAGTATACTAGTTGAACACGCTGGCAAATCTTGGCTGTCTTGCTCGTCCAACAGCATTAGTTGTTGCTGCCGTATCTTGTTGGCGCCACTACATGCGTTCATGCATATACAAGAGCACATAATTAACAAGCAAGGTCAAATGAGCATCGCAAACAACTAAATAAGACGTAAAAGTGCAATACATTAATTTTAAATAAGTTCAAGGTCAAAACTAGACTCAATAACAATCAGCTTACGTCAATAGAACATCTGTTTTGCTTAAATATTTGCCGGTCCCCCTAAACATGGATGTATCAGCCTAATGAGTATTACTCCATTCCAGACAACTCTGAACCATGAGTGCTTTTATTATTATTATTATTATTAGCACCGCGTCTTACTACCCGTTCGGGTTATACGCACTTACGCTAATGTGTAATGTTAGGGTGATTGTGAGATGAAATGAAGGACCTACAGTTTAACGTGGAATCCGAACCACGGTGGAGGCCTGGCATTCCCCACATTCAACGAGTGCTTTTATTTTTTTGTAATCTTTCAAATGTTGGCAATGGTGATATCGGACAAGCTAACGATCCTGAGCTTGGGAATAGGCCTATTCACTAGCTCTTTTATTGGGGGGGGGGGAGTGACAGAACGAACCCAATTTCACTTTAAATTAGAAAATAAACCAATATTTCGTTTTAAATTAATAACACAAATAATTAAACAACACAATAATTTTACCAGTTCTCTATGGGTGTGAAACGTGATCTCTTACCTTACATAACAAAACTAAATGTAGGATTTACGAAAACAAGCCATAGGAAGATATTTGGTCTAAAATGAGATGAGGCTACTGTGGAGTGGAGTAGGTTACGTAAGTATGAGTTATATACCCTGTACTCATCACAAGACATTGTTAGGATAATCATAGGATAATCTTAAATGACGAGGGTCAGGACGGGACATGCAGTGTGCATGGGATAATCTTGAACCTTGTTCAGGGTACTGACTGTTTAACCAAACAGGAAGATACCGCTGGGAAGACATAGACGCAGATGGGAAGATAACATTAGAATTGACCTGAATTATATAGGGTGTAATGAGGTGGACTGGATATAACTAGCTCAGGATAGGGATAGGGTGTAATGAGGTGGACTTGATAGAACTAGCTCAAAATAGGGATAGGGTTAATGAGGTGGACTGGATAGAACTAGCTCAAGATAGGGATAGGTGGCATACTTTTCTAAGTGCGGAATTGAACTTTCGCGTTCCTAACGTCAGAGAGTAGACAATAATAAAGTGGTATTAGCTATGTAAATAAATTTTGTAATCACCTTAATTATTCAAATATTGCTCCAAACTAAGATTCTCAATTTTCTGGGTAAAATCTTTCACTGTTTCTTTTACGTTACCAAGGGTCATAAGAGCATTCTATTAGGGCAGATTATTGGAAGGGGGCTTGTTCCCTTTATTACCCCACTAAAAACGTCCGTGACATATTTTTATACCTCTAAAGTGCATGTGCAGGTTTCAAAGCACAAGTGACACACTGCAAAGTAATTCTGAAAATGTGTATAACCTCAACAGTTGGTAAGATGCGATGACAAAAAAAATAATCTGATATTTGTTTTAACACCACGTCTTACTACCCTTTGGGTTTATACGCTTATGTACTAAGTACCCTAATGGTTTTAAGAACTAGGAAGGCTATATTTAGAGGAAGTGTATCCGCACTTGCTTGAGGGAGGGTGGAAAACAATTGAGGAAAAAGCCTCCTTACACCTGACCGAGATTCAAACCTCGTTCTCCTTGACATCAGCAGTCAAGTATGCTGCGAGAGTAGCGCGTTAGACCACGTGGCCACCGAGGCGGTTCACAGAATATTTAATTTTTGATTGATAAAATATAAGCGAGGTTGTTTGAATAAATAATTTAAGTGAAACCCGCTTCGGTGGCTGAATTGTCTAAGGCGTCACTCTCACAATAGATTGGACTGCCTTTGATGGAGATATAGGGGTTAAAATCCCTATCGGGTGCACCGAGGGTGTTTTTTCCAAAATAGTTTTCTACTTTCTATTCCCATCTAAATGTGGGTACACTTCCTCCATAGATCACCTTCCTATTCCCTAGCACATTCATATTATTAGTACATAACCGTGTAACCTGAACGGATATTAATACGCGATGTTAAAAAAAACTCATAATATACAATTTAATAAAGAAATGTTGAAATAGCTATACTATGAAAATTTGTACGCATTACACATTTATTTGGAATCATTGTCAAGGTCACTTTAAAAAATAAATGATGTAACACAAGTGTTTGCGTATTGTGTGAACAGTTGTAATTCACGGGCATATGTCATAATAGACTCCTCCTTCCCTCTACACATATTCTGGTGCGGTCTGTATTCAACCCATCAGGAGTACGAGTTAGTTGGGTGTGACATGTTTGTTTAGTTCAAGGACGACTCAGTAAAACCTTGTTGCTATCCTTGCGTTGTCGGGACGTGTGTGTGTGTGTATGCTGTATGTATGTGATGTAACGTGATGTATGTGAACAATATGATAACGTTCATCACCATTAGGTTCATTATCATTGGACTGATAAAAAACAACTTTTTTTAGAGCTTGTTACTGATGAAAACTATTTTCTCTCTCAAATATCAACGCGGATAATACGGGATTTTTGTTGTTGTTGAAATAAAGATTGTGCTGTTTGAAAATACATTAAAAAAAGACTTGGCTGTAGACCTTATTTTTTTAATATTTCCATTACCCGCCTTGGTTGACGCATGGTCTAGTAATTTTAAGGTGTTACTCTCTCAGTAATCTAGACTGCCGATGATGGGGAGATGTTCGAATTTTGATCAGATCTACTGAGGTGCGGTTTTTCCAAAATGGTTTTAAACTCTCCCTCCACACAAATGAGGTTATACTTCTTATAAATTTTAGCCCTCCTTATCCCTAAAACCATTAGCATAGTTAGTACCTACATAAGCAAATAACCCGAAAAAAATGTAATTTAGGTTCAGTAAAAAAGTACTCTTAATTCTATTTTTTGTCACCTAGTCTTACTACTTGTTCAGGTTATACGAATATATGATAATTACTCTAATGAGGAAGAAGCATTTTGAAGGTAATCTACTAGCATTTGCGTGGAAGGAGATTGAAAAACGTTTAAATAAAAAAGACCCGACCGGTATTCGAACTCCTTCTCCATATTATCAACAAACTATTCTTAACTCTAAAGTGACGCCTTACTTAGATCAGTGTTTCCCAAATTTTTTTTTTTGGTCGCGACCCTAAATATTATATTTTGTCAGCGTGGTGACCCAAAGGAAAGGGTCTTATTATTCATATTATTAGTGTTTATCAAATTAATTAAAATGAAAAAGAAATCAGTATCAAACAAAACTTCAAAGCATAATTTTTAATGAAATTTTAACTTTGTTACAATATTTAGTAAGTCACCTAAATTGACTATTTCACTGACTACTGTAGTGCTTTTTTTTTTAATTCTTGGGAAGAGTTGTTTTAAGTTTGTATTTTGTATTGACAGTTGTCAACTAAATTGAATCAATTTCAGTAACTTTTTAATCTTGCAAATATAAAATTACACACTATGTTCCCTTGAAAAATTTGTTAAGTGACAAAAAAGTTTTTCAATTACAATCGTGATGATGCTTAATTTTTTTTTCAGGGGAACTCTTCAAATTTGAGTGATACATCGATGGGCAGAAAACAACGCAAATCATTCTGAGGGTCTTGATCGTCACAAGATATGAACAGACTTGTTCACAGAGGTAAGCTATTTTGTCAGCCGTTTTAATCTTTCCATTTCAGAATGGGTATGTCCTTGAGTTAGGTTAAAAAATCCTCGACACTGTTGCCACTGGCAGAGTCGCAATAACTCTTCATAATGTTATTTTGTAAATATAATATTTCAAATCCTCAGAAACATCCTTATGACCCTCATTTGGGTCGCGACCCAGGGTTTGGGAACCACTACCTTCGATTATTCGGTCACTGTAGCAATCTCAAACGTAATGAAGATTAATTTATTTATTTATTTATTTCCCCCACGCTCTGTTTTACCATCAGTTGAGACTATACGCATTCGTTGATCACGCTAATAGATTATAGTTATAAGATTGTATAATTTTCTAAGAAATGTTTATCTGAATAGAGGAGTCTAAGAAAATATTCGTAGAAAACCACCCCCAGTAAATCCTACCGGTGAAGTTTTAACGAATGATTAATCAATCGTAAATATATCTCGATTATTAAGTACCAAGGGAAGGGAGGGACTATTTAAAGGGAAATACATCAGAATTCGCATCTAGAGAAGACCGAAAAAAAAGAGTAATCTCCTCTAGTAAACTCAGCTAGGGTTTCGAACTTTGATCTCCCGAATCAGATTCCATTTATGATATCTGTGAGGTCAAACTTGCCAATTATAATATCGTTGACGCACATAAACGAATAGTTCACTAGCTCATGCATCTAATAGAGATGTCTGACGTCATTAGGCCTATAGATGAATATGCTGGAAATTACAAAGCATTTTTGATTTATTGCTCTATGTTAAGCAACGTGTCATTTAAATCAAAGATAAACTTATCCGACTGCTATTTTATTTTTAATTGAGACACTCGCAATAACTTGGAATCGTCAATAAAAAAAAAGGTTTTATGGAGAAAACCCTTGGTGACAAAATTAATTAAAATTATTCAGTAAGCTTCAGATAGTTCTTTAATAAAAACAAATTTGTTCCATACTAGTTTCGAAAACAGAAAGTTGTATATTTGTTACTCTGGAGCAAAAAAATAAAACAGAACAAAATAGATTTTGAGGTTTATTGCCCTTCAATCAGTTATTATATTTTTTTCCTAACAGTTTTGAAAATATGATAAGTAAGAATGTTTGGTATTTATCTTAGTTTCTGCGTCACTAGGCCACAAACTGCATTTTTATCTGGTTTTTTTAGCACCACGTCCTTACAACCTTTCGGGTTATAAGATTAGGTACTTAATACGCTAATGGTTTCAGGGATTAGGAGTGTGTATATATATATATATAGGAAGTGTGCCCGTATTTGCGTGGAGGGGGAGTGGTATACCATTTTGGGAAAAAAACACCCGACCGAGATTCGAACCTTGATATCCCAATCATCGTCAGTTCAGTTTATAGTGAGAGTGACGTCTAAATAACTCAGAAGTGATTGACGTTTATGTAAAAAAAAAATCTCTTTTCCAATTTGAGAAAACTTATAAATTGAGGTTAAGCAGATTTATTATGGCTAAAAGCCCTCAATTTAAACAATTATTACAACTAGAACATACATCCCAAACCGCTCCTCCTGTGTCGAACCAAGGCCGTCCTATTGTAAAACTACAGTATTTTGTAGCCGTGACGTCAGTTGGGAAAAACAAACCTGTGCCAGTCTTATGGAGTATGTTATTACTTATTAGGGTAATGCAAGAGTGTAGGGAAGGTTGACACTAAACGTTCTAAGCTAAGCTGATGATTTAGTTTTGTAAGTCAATATTAAAGAAGCTGTTGCAGACATTTTATTAAGGCTGGTAAGGAAATAGGTTTAGAAGTGAACGCTGAAAAGACTAAGTAAACGATCATACAAAAAACACAGATTGGGGACGATAATTTAGAGATTACTTCGAGCAACATCATTTGTGATTGGTAACGAGTTTAAATATTTAAGAACAATTCTAACTAGCAATAACGATATTAGATTAGAAATTGGGAAAATAATACAGTTGGTAAATGCATGCTATTACTCGGTCAGTACCTGCTGACAGGTACATGAGTGTGTAGGAAGTCACATAATGATGAGTTACATAACCTGTACTCATCACAACGCATTGTTAGGATAATCAGGTCTCTTAGATTACGATGGGCAGGACGTACAGCGGCAAGATAGGGATAGGGTGTAATGAGGGGGACTGAAGAACTAGCTCAAGATAGGAATATGGTTAATGAGGGGACTGATAGAACTAGCCAAGATAAGGATAGATGTATGAAGTGGACTGAATATAACCACTCAAGATAGGAATAGGTGTAATGAGGTGGACTGGATAGAACTAGCTCAAGATAGAATGGGTGTAATGAGGTGGACTGGATAGAACTAGCTCAAGATAGAATGGGGTGTAATGAGGTGGATTGGATAGAACTAGCACAAGATATAATTAGGGTGTAATGAGGTGGACTGGATAGAATTAGCTCAAGATAGAGATGGGTGGCGTCCGTTTATAAGTGTATCCATAAACTTTTAAGTTCCTAATGCCATAGAGTAGGTACAAGGCTGAACGTGTCAGCCATTCTTGCTGTGATGAACTCAACCAACACTTCTCTAAGACTGTGACGTCAGATAAGTGTTAAAATTCTACACTAGACTGCACTATTCAATCAATTCTAAACTTATACTTAAGATTAGTTTGTTTACAAGGTAATTTAAACCATCTTTTCTTATTACTAAAAGACGTTTTGGTTAACTGAAACAGATTAATTTATGATTCTTTAACAATTGAACCCAAATTGTATTAGTTTTTGGCCCATGAAATGGCATGGTTGCAAAACTTTAACAGCAGTTTGGAAACGATGTGGTACTGTAATCTAATATACACCCGCTTTCTTATATTCAGCTCCCCTTCCCTCCTTATTCCCATCTTTCATTGTCTTCTTGTCATCCGTCAAGATAAAACGCACGCGTGGATAAGATGACAGTTCTATTTTTTTAAATGTCAAATAGACTCAGAAATGGGACAGTCTGTGCTTTAAAAACATTTCGATTCAGGCATCTTGCTGGGCTAATGATTTACTACAAGGGATTAAAGGTTATTCGACAAAAAAATTCCTTACACGACTTTTACTATTATTATTATCATTATCACCGCGTTTTAATACCCGTCCGGTTTGCACACACTTGCGATAATATGTAATGGTAGGATGATTGTGAGATGAAATGGAGGACCTACAGTTTAACGTGGGATCCGAACCACGGTGGAGGTCTGGCATTCCTCACATTCACAAGTTGTGATAAATACACGTCTTGTCTGAGGTGAAAGAAGGGTTTGGCAATCAGATAAATCTGTGCCGGGACCGAGGATTGAACCCCGGACCCAAACACAGAAGTCTTGACACCTTACCCCCTAGACCACCAGGTCACCCAACAAGTGTGCTACCCGCCTCTGTGGCGTAATGAGCTAACGCGCTTGTCGTGTTGAGCTCGACCGCTGAGGACGGGGAGATCGAGGTTCGAATCTCGGTCGGGTGAACTGGGGGTAGTTATTCCTAAATGGTTTTCCACTCTCCCTCCACGCAAATGCGAGTTCACATTCCTCTAATTCACCCTCTCCAATTCCTAATCCATTAGCGTAATTAGTACTTAAAGCGTATAACCCGAACGGGTATTAAGACTGGTGCTAAATAATAATAAAAACAAGTGTGCTATAAATTGTGAGTCACTGATTTCAAATCATAACAGTTCACTAATTATATGGGGTTGAACTTGCTATTTTATGCTTTTTGCGTCCAATTGTTGAGGTAAAATAATTAAGGCGCAAGTGTAGGGGATGCGAGAAAGGATAAAAGGATATCAACACTTTTTTTTTTTGACCAAAATAAATCAAATATTGCTTCAGTGGAAACATAGAGTTAAATTTTCTTGACACGGTGATGTTACCAATGGTTGAATATCTGTCAAGGGTTGTCCTGGAATTTAATGACAACTTCTTCTCTTCATTTAAAAAGTTTCTCATCTAATGATGCTATGCTCGTGACAGATATTCAAGAAATCTTGCTATCACCATCTGATTATGTTTATACTGGAGCAATATTTTATTGATTTTGTTCAAAAAAATGTTTGCTCTATAAACTGCAAAAACACTTACCTTTTTTTTCTCACTCTCATTCTATTACAACCTTAATATATGAGGCTGAAATTTATTATATGAGCTGTACACAATGGAATATTTATAATATTAATAATAATGCTACATTTTCCCTTGATGTGTATAGGCCTTGATCTTCTATTTTATATTCAATGTTTATTTAATAGATACATATAATAAAGTTATAAATTCCTTAACTACATTGCTATGACATATTTGAGAAATATTTCTTGATAGGGATTTGAAGTCCAAACCTTCGACTCGGTACACTAATATGGTTTGTGCACATTTATTCTTTAAATATCAGGTTTCAGTTTATCAGAAGCTATCGGAATTACCGTAACATAAACTATAGTATCAACAATAACAAACAATAATGTTACACCATAAAGATATTTTATGACTAGTCATAACGTATTATTTAGCGTGTTTTTTACGCGTCCATTCAGCATGTACACTCTGTTTATCCTGAAAAGTGGTATTCTAACCTTGACTTGATACACTATGGCCTCTATCTTTTAAACTATACCAAGGGTTTCTAATTGACGGCCCGCGGGCCTCATTGGTATTTAATTTCCGTGAAGTTTCTTGGGAATGCTTAGTAAAATTGACCTTTTTGAGGGGGGAAGGGGGGCTGAGAAACGGAAAGTTTAAAACTTGCGTGTGAAAAAATGCATGAAATCTCCAATAGATTTTAATTCCGTAATAAGATTAAATGTGCTCTATTTTTATAAATAACGAGTGTATCTATCGTTTAGTCCTATTTCATTCCACCCCATTAGCGGTTATGATGTGGCCCCGCCATTATACTCGTGGCTACATTTGTGACCCTCGGCCACATAACTATATATCATGGTGGGATAATGCAAGGCAAGCATTCTATTTTGTAGGGGTAGACGAAGGACACTACATTTCCACTGAAAGGTAACTATGGCCCTATCTTGTAAGCTATAGCACAGTGAAACCATCCGCATTGGTGTGCAACGCGGTCTAAGACGTGAACCTGGCTTGCCAGTGACGGTGTGTACGGGGCTCTTATCTCGGCCGAGTATTATACCAGTGTGGTTTTTATTAAATTATTAGTCCCTTTTCCTTCGTACAAATTATGTTACATTACCTCTGAAATTATACCTTTCACTATATACCTAACTCGTAAATGCAAATGTGAATAGTCTGGGCTGACCCCGGTGGTCTTTGGGGTAAAGTGTTCGTCTTAGGACCCGATGTTCGTGGATTCAAACCCAGCTGGAGTCGACGTATTTTTCTTGACCGATGAAATCCGTAGCACAACTCCCTTCGAAAGGTGAAGCAAAGCCATGTCGACTGAGGCATGTAAAATAACCCTGATAGGAATGGGAAAATACCTTTACCGGCGAAATTGATAACATTGTAAACCCTAAGCTCCAAACTAGAGGGATTCAATACATAAATATAAACAAAACCTACAGTTAAAGAAAAATAAAATAGAATATAGAGAGCGCGTAGAGTGAATATCCTAAAATTGTGAGATATAAAATGCTGGACATTTAGCATGTCCCCAGCGCACGCAACTCACTCTTGTAGTAGCGGAAAACTAGGTCCACCTTCACAGGTTGCCTAACATATTAATTATAAAGGCTGAGGATAATCCTCACACCTTTTTAGACATAGGATAATATCGTAATTATGTAATAGAATAAATCAAGTTTAGAATCTTTTAGATTAATTTATGCCAAACTTATTAAATAAGAATATTATTTGAAGACCATTTAATAATTCATTTTTATATATATATATATATATATATATATATATAATAATATATATATATAAATAGTCGTGAGTGAGCAAGAATTCTCAACATAAATATATACTATCCAATAAAAACATTGTTCCATAAATATTTACTCTTTTCCTTCAAATCATTACGTTATTTATTATGTACCCTAAACATATTACGTAAATACAAATATTGATGCATAACATTAATTTAATATGATCATACGTAGTACAGTAAAAGATCTCTCCTAACTAACACATTTGTGAACCTGTTGCGAAAATGCCACATGTTACTAAAAGTTTTAGTTCCATCAAAAATACCTAATGTCAATACCATTTAACTTTAACGCTAATAACTTACTAGCAGAACTCAAAATAGCCTTCGCCTATGTCCTAAACAAGGATTATAGTACTATTATAAATATCGAGGATATTTCCTAACATTACCCCTTTAAGTTTTTTTGTTACTATTTTGGCACAAAATAGATATTAACAACACTATCCTTAAAGTAACAATCGAGAAACTAGTTAAAAAAATATAAAGTTAAGTTATATATATAATAATCTAGTGCAATACTCCATTTTACTAATATTGAAAATCTCGGCACCATATTTCAAACACTTTCCCACCTTAATGTTTACCAAACCCAAAATGCCACATTTGCAATTGAGACGAAATAAAGTTAATTTTGAAATGTTTGACTTTCAATCATTATGGATAATATTGAAAAGTTCTGATCTAACAACACTCTTAAATTTTCATATTTACTACACTCATCTAACCTAAATAATACTGAGAAACAAATAAAATTAATTGGTTGAGTATAAAGTTCGCGCATAATGCCTAATATCAATAACACAGACAATGTCTGACTTTACAATACTCTCATTATAAAGTAAATCAAAGACGAAGATTTACGCAAATACTTTATAATTAAATTTGATAAAAAGATCTAAAAAGAATTTTGACTAGTTCCCATAATTTACATTTAAACCGAAATTGGATTTTATTCTTACATTAACGTAATATGTCCGTTTAAGCCGACGCTTAGTCCTACATGGTCGCAGCCAAGTCCAAGAGTGACGTCTTCCTCGACGGATGGTCTTTTATATGGCACACTATCGAACAGGATAGGCACAAAGGAAGGGGGCGCGCCGGCAGAAGAACATTCTATATTATTCTGGCAAAGCCTGACAGTTACCATCTTCTTCTCGTTTCTTGAAGTTGGGCGGATTGATCATGGTTGTGGTGGTGCCGGGCTCTAGTGGCGAGATGCGGAACTTGGCTCAGTCTTGGCAGTTGTTCGCTTGTGGTTTGTGTAGTCGGATGTTTGTTGCGCGAGGTGCTCGGCAAGATTAGTGGTATTGGGTAAGTGATGTTTATAATTGACTGTCCCCATTCTGTTGACTTGGAGCAATAATTGCTACAACATCTTTCGCTCTCGCTCATATAAATTCTTGTGTTCTGATATAATAACTCAGTTCTAAAAGAGCATGTTAGATACCTCAAATAATAAATATAATAGTCCGCGTATTGAGTAAGAAGCAGTTCACGATAAAAACAGGACTAAGTTAAGGTTACAATCATGTCGCTCAGGCCTAAGGCAAAAGTTTGTGTGTGAAAAACTCACATTTTGCGCCCCCAACCCCCCGCCCTCCCCCCCATCTGAAAAAACTGTGGAGAATTTTATATTTGGCCATTTTATATCTTGACCCTATGTATACACATTTTTAGTGGCGAATTTTTTTTAAATAACTAAAAAAGTGTTATATTTTTTTAATAGTCAGTCGATGACGTCATTGTGTTTTCGTCTTTAACATCATTTAGTTTTTACTTTTTTTTTAACTTTGAAAAAAAAAATTGTTGACACTTTTTGTTTTCTACTGTAAAGTGATGTATGCAGTATTTACAGTTAGGTATAAAGTATTTTGGGCTACTTGGCGCCCCCCTGAATTTTTTGTGTATGTGGTTGCACACGTCGCCTACGCCTTAGACCGGCCCTGCGGCTTCGCTCAACCTGATAGGTAGCAAGCTTACCTAGCTCTATTCCACTATGGTGCAGATTATAAGATAGGGTCATCATAATGTAATATGTTAAAGTTTGTCTGATAATAATTATTAGGATAAACAACGTCTACATATCCTCTTAGTATCTGCAGTTAAATGTGTTTTCAAATCAGTTACATTTAAAGGATGTTAAGAAGTAAATATTTTCTCGTTCTGAATTCTAATTCTAAACAATTACGACCTATTAATCTTGAAAATAAGCAATGGTCTAGAAAACATTTCACTCCTGGTTACAGGTTGTCCATAGACCTGAAAAAAAAAAAAGTCAAACCTGCAAAACAGGAAAAGTTATGGAATTTTACTTACAATAGTCAAGGTAAGATTTTTCTTCCAATTAATACCCACTGATAATTTATTTTAACACAGCTCAGCTGTCTCAGTTGAACATACTGATCTCACAATCATGATCGTTTGATTTTCTTCTCGTCTTCAGCCAAAGTTGAGTCGTCGTTATGTGGATGCGCGTGAATTTGATTACATTATAGGAGGAATAAACTTTTTAAAAAAAATGAATGTCTCACAATAACTTTAAACTATACTGGTTTAAGTCGATCTTTTAATTTCTCAATGTGATCTCACTGAACTCTTAACTTATATCGCACCACCCAATGAGCCATCGCTTTAGGTTGAAATATTTTTAACCCCTTTATAGTGTGACGTTGAGCTCGACTGCTGAGGACGGGGAGATCGAGGTTCGAATCTCGGTCGGGTGAACTGGGGTGGTTTTTCCTAAATGGTTTTCCACTCTCCCTCAACGCAAATGCGGGTTCACTTCCTCTAATTCAACTTTCCCAATTCCTAATCCATTAGCGTGATTAGTACTTAAAGCGTATAATCTGAACGGGTAGTAAGACGTGGTGCTAAAATATTATTATTATTATTATTATAGTGTGACAAATTTTCAGAATGTGCATGTGTATCTAAAAATATTATATTAGGTTGTGATCTTAAAAAAGTAATGTTTATATTGATATTAGTCACTGTAAAATTGGCTCTAAAAACCTGAAAAATTCAGGGAATTTTAATATATAGTTTGGTTGGACAGCCTGTTACATTCTGGGCTTTAGGCGCGTTATTAAGTAGCAATACATTATTTAAATATACCTATAAAAATATCTATAATAATAAAAGGAAGTGTCTGTCTGTGTGTGTTTGTGTGCGATGCCCAACCAAATCTACGGCATGCAGAGATCTAAAAAAATGTTAAAATAGGTTGACGGAAGAGGATCTGAATGCACCTCGAAGCCGGATTTTTAAATTTTTAATCAAGCTATTTTTAACAAATTTTTGAAGAAAATATTGTTAATCTGGTTTATAACTAAGTTTCAGAGATAATTGTGATAAAAATATGCCGCATCCTCCTCGAAAAAAAAAATGTGGACGAAATCGACCGTAATTCTAAACTATTTTTGTTGAGGGGGGGGGGGGGTATATAATTCTTATACCACAGTGGGTCACGGCAACGCCTTGCGGGATTGCTACTTTTATATAATTTTAATTGCATTTTGTTTTCACCGCGTTTTACAAACCGTTCGGTTCATACACTTCAGGACTAATTATGCTAATGGTTTTAAGGATTAAGAAGGTTATATTTAGAGGAAATGTACCCGCATTTTCGTTGAGGGAGAGTGGAAAATTTTGGAAAACCACCCTCAGTATACTCGACCGAGATCCGAACCTTGATCTCCCCGTCATTGGCAGTCTAGTCTAATGTGAGATTAGCGTTTTAGACCATGCGGCCACTGAAGTGGGTCGTTTTATTTTGATTATTCTTTTAAGATTCATGAGTTTTTTTTTATACAATACATATCTCAGTTTTATAAATTTATTGTTACCGCAACTTATTGTTAAACCACGTACAATCGTGGCTATTTGTGAAAAATAAACAAACGTATTTGGTATTTCAGGACACTTTTTTGGTTGACTTTTGTCAACCACTGAGAAATGTGTCAGTCGTCCCTAAAAAGCCGCTTTGACTTTCTACATTAGAGGAACATTAAACGGTCATTGACATAAATATTATTAGTTAAAACATTCTTGCGACCATTGGTTAAGACGGTTTAGGAACCAATACTATAATTACTATAAATACCTAAACAACCGTTTGGTGAAGTATTTAAAAACTATTTTACAACGCCTGTAAATATCACACACATCGAAACATATCTCTATAATAGCTATTTCAGGCCAATGTGAATTATATTCCTGAGAGTAAACGATACTCTAACTTATGTCTTTCCAATAGTTTTGGCAACATTATTCTTTTTCCTCTGGCCTTCTCTCCTATTTCCATGGTTTAGCTTTAATTTTATCTAGTTTCCTTTTGCCACTTTGCAACATATTACTTTCTTTCCTCCTGCAGTTCTCTCTCGTACAGTAAGCATCCGTCCCATCATGATTACACATACATATGTTGCAGTTGACCGACCACATTTCATGGGGCTCACAGAACTCTTCATCCTCCTCTTCAAGCTGGCCTATATTTGAATCAGTCCGATCGCTCAGAGCATTCAAACCTTACACATTTCACCTTTGTCCCGTCCTTATTGCATCTGCACTTATTACAATTCTTTACCCATCTCGCTCTGGGTCTGCAGACCCGCCATTTTCCGCCCACTCGTCGTTTTACGAACCTTACACGTCTTATTTGTGCAATATACTTGACTCCCCTCGGCGTCACACACACATTTGTTGCAACTGTCCTTCCACCTTATTTGGGGTTGACATATCACCGGTTGTATTTTCTTCTCATCTTCGCACACATCGTTCTTACAATGGGCTTTAGTTCCGTCTTCCGAGCACCAGCAAGTGTTGCATTCGTATTTCCACCTGGAAAATGGTTGCACGAGCGACTATAGTACTTCTTAGAAGGTCTATTAGAACATTTAAACTGTGTACAGATCTCTTCCGTTCCGTTACTGTTACATCGACAGTAGTTGCACGCTCTCTTTCGTCTGCCGTTCGGTTTGCAGACCAAATAGTCCTCTTCGTCAAAGATAACGGATCTCATGCCACAGTGATTCGCCGTGCAGTATTCCCTCGTCCCGTCCTCGTTGCACCAGCATCTGTTACAGTCCTCTTCCCATTCGTCGTTCGGTTCGCACTCGATCTCCGTTTCTCTGAGAGGCGCCGTCGCGGACTCTTCTTCGCACCCTTCTTTCCTCGTGCAGTATTCGAGGACGCCTCGTCTGGAGCACTGGCATCGGAAGCACCTGTCGGCGTCGTGTTCTTCTTGGCACAGCCGCTGCGGCGTGGTCGGTCCGGATCGCTCGCAGCCTTTCGCGGTGCACAGTTCGGCCCCGCCCTTGTGACACACGCACGTGTTGCACCCTTCCTTCCAGCTGGACAGTCGGTCACATTTGTCGTCTCCCGACTTGGGTTTGTCTAAAAAAATGAAGTAACTTTTAGTTGACTTATGTATTCGGGATTAAGGAACGTGAGTTTAAGTCCGTACTTTTTTCAAGTTTTTTTATGCTAAACAAACGATACTGGCCCAAATAAACTAAGGATGTTACCTACCTGTGACGTCATGGCAGGTTAAAATAAGATTTCCCATGTTAGTGAATTTCCGTTTTACTCGCAAGTTTTAAGGATAAAACGTTGAAACGAAAACCTTTAAATTCTTAAATAATTATAATAAATTATCCTACAGTTTCACAGCATTATTAGTTTTATCTTTGGTTAGTTTTTTTTTTTGTAAACGTATTTTTTTTAAATCATCTACAACTTAGGCTATCTGGCTTAGTGATGAAGATGTCCTGTAGGAGTCTTCCTGCCAGGATGTAGATTTTAAAAAGTCAGTGGAAGCATATGTCTAAATAGAATAGGAATCAAGAAAAGGGTAATAATTATAAAAAGTAAGTCAATGTATTCAGGCGCAAACAAAAATAGTGACTGTGTAAACTCGTTAGAGGAAGAGGGGAAATGTCATCAGTAGATAAACAAGGAACCTTGTAGGGTAAACTTGCCCATTTTCTTCCCTTTCTTTCTATTTTGTACATTGGTGTCTAAATGTGATAGTGCTTAGACTGCTTACGTGCGTAAAGTTAAGATGCAACCCGCTTCGCAAAATAGCTTTGAAATTTTCAAGTAAGGCAACGCCGTTAAATTTTTCTTCATTAGATCAAGTAGTATAATTTTCTACACAGAGCAATCTAAGCATTTCTTAGTTATTTGACATTGGTATCGCGGAATCGAACCAGGACCTTTACTTTTAGTTAAAAAAGGTATCTGACCACATGATACTATGTTCATGAGACATATTCAAGAACCTTTTAAGATTATTTTGGGGTTAGAACTAAACTAAATGTATTTACTGAAGCAATACTATATTTATTTGCCAAAAAAAATTTTTTTTTTTTTGCATAAACAATTGCAAAAATGTTCTTCATCCCATTTTACTTCAAGACGAGCTTCATTTTCCCACTAAATTTAATTGAAAATTAATTTTAAACGTATTAAAAGAAACTAACAACACATATTAGAACATTTTAATACTTAAAATATGACGTCTAAATTTAACATAACTTTATTTTTAAATAAGAAGATATTACGAGAGTCTATTTGATCTTGATAAAATTGAGTCTTATTATCAAATTGAACCTTTTTGTTTACATTTTGTATAAATTTTCTTACAAATAACACTATTCTAAACCATTAGTTGTTATATAATTTAGTACTTTATAAATAAACAACATATTTCAAGAAATATAAAAATGATTCCTTAACGCTGAAATAGTTTTTTAAGGGTGCCACCTACTTGCATACTGTAATATTTATTATAGAAATGGGTGACCTGGTGGTCTAGGGGTAGGGTGTCAGACTTCTATGCTGGCGGCCGGGTTCAATCCTCGGTCCCGGCAAAGATTTATCTGATTACCAAACCCTTCCTTCACCTTGACAAGACATCTTGTGAATGTGGGAATGCCAGGCCTCCACCGTGGTTCGGATTCCACGTTAAACTGTAGGTCCTTCATTTCATCTCACAATCACCCTACCATTACACATTACGTAAGTGCGTATAACCCGAACGGGTAGTAAGACGTGGTGCATAATAATAATATATATAGAAATGGTAGTTCTGAAGCTTCAAAACCACTCAATCAATTCTCATATAATTATAATAACATAAGCTATCTTATAAATTTCCGTTGTGACCCTGTTACGACTTAATTGATTTGTCTTTGGTTGTCTCATTAAAATTGCTACATTCCTGGTAAAACGCCTTTGAAAGTGATATAATTTCATTTATTTCATCTGGCATGCTTCTTACCAAAAAGATTAGGTTGGTTTTATACCTTTTTAACTTTCTAAAAAAACATCTCGATCAATGAAAAGATAGTAAAAATGTAGCGCCCCTTGGAGGAATCTGATTATGTCATTGCTTATGTAACCCAGTATACAGCAGTTATGTTTTAATACGAAGAGAGCCAAACGTAAATATTTCATTTAATAAGCAGAGTAATTACGTTAATTGGACATTTGTGTGGAGTTTAAAAGTGTATTTTGAGGACGGGGAGATCGAGGTTCGAATCTCGGTCGGGTGAACTTGGAGGTTTTTTCCTAAATGGTTTTCCACTCTCCCTCCACGCAAATGCGGGTTCACTTCCTCTAATTCGACCTTCCCAATTCCTAATCCATTAGCGTAATTAGTACTTAAAGCGTATAACCCGAACGGGTAGTAAGACGCGGTGCTAAATATTATATTAAAAGTGTATTTATTATTTAAATTTCAAAAATCATACCTGATTTTTAGCAATTTAGTTCGACTTCCACTTTGTCAAAATTTGAAAGACCTCTGAAAATCAAAATCGGAAATCAGGATTTGAGAAGTTCAAGTGTCTGGGAAGTATGCTGTTCAGAGGATGCCTACCGCACCAATGAGATAAGGTCGAGGTTCTCCATGGCCAAGGAAACTTTCAAACAAGAAGAGGTCACTGCTGACCGGCAAGTGAATTTGAAACCGAGGAAGAAAGTGATGAAATGCGCATTTGGAACGTCGCGTTGTATGGAGCAGAAACTTGACTCTTAGGAATATGGAAAATAAATACTTGGAGAGTTTTGAAAATGAAGGGCTATGAGAAGACATATGGACAGGAAAATGAAAAAATCCCAAGAAGAGTGGGTGAGAAGAGAATCATTTTGTATTTGATTCTTCACTGCAAAGCAAACTGGATCATACACATCCTTAGGAGGAACACTCTTCTGAATGACGTCATTGAAGGCAAGGTTGAAGGAAACTGTAGCTTAAGAAGAGGGAGGCTTCAAATATTGGACAACTTGAACGAAAAAAGAAAATTCTGGAAGTTGAAGGAGGAGGCGGGAGGACAGGGTGCATTGACGGTCTAAGTTCACTGACAAAAGAAATGTGTAGACCTATCGTAAGATAAAAAAAACTAATAATTTTAATAATGATAATAATAATGGCTTTGTGTATGCTACGCTATGGCTCGTGACGTCACATGCTCATCCATTTATATCTATTTCTCCACCTGGCATTACCTTCTATTTTCTTTATATTAAAGTCGATATTCTCAATTTCGCTTTATTTTATTCTTTTCGCACCACTTCACATTGTATAAATGTGACTTACCTTCTTTGTTTGTAAAAATATAACTCCGTAATAATGATAACATTGAACAATTCACAGTGCAAGTAAAATACAGTAACAAGATTGACACTTTCATCTTAAGGTCCGGCACGTTGTTTGATTTACATTTCTAACATGTCTAGAATTAAATTAAAAAAATTAGTCCTTGTGTTTTGTACGTATTATTTGCAAATTAACTGAGAGGAAGTATTCAATTTCTCTATAAAGAACCAGTATTAAGTACAACATAAAATCTGACACTTAAGCTATCCGACACCGTAGCTCAGTCGGTAACCTGTCTGCCTACTGAGTTGAAAGGTCCCGGTTTCGATACCCAGAATGGCCGAAAACGTATCATTGATGTAATATGGGTTTACCCTTTCACATTGATAAATTAACAGCCAGGGACTGGATGTTGTGCCTGTCCTAGTCTTGTGTTAGATTATAAGGTATATGAAGCTATGACAGGCCTAACAAGCTGGTAGTGGAAAATATATGGCTTGAATAAAAAACTGACTAAGTCCATAGGCTGGAAACAATAATGGATGTAAAAAAAAGTAAAATTAAGTACAACTATAAAGCTGTAGGTTAAAGTCATCTTTTAAAATGATAGAAAATGTAATTTAAGAATTTTATTTTACATTTTAATGGGGGGGAGGACTGATTATTTAAATCGAGACAGGTTTTATTTATTTTTTATTGTTACCGCGTTTGGTTTGTATGCATATTATGTACTAATTATCTTAATTTATTTGGTATGGGGAAGATTGAATTTTATAAGAAGTGTACAAGCATTTGCGTGAAGGGAGAGTGGAAAGAAAAAACTCTTTAAGTACACTCGACCGGGATTTGAACCCCGATCACGGACAGCCCAGTCTGTCTGTGAGGGTGACGTCAACTCAATCACCTAATCGGGCTAAGTGTAAGGACGCATTGTAACTACACCTGCTTGATATGTGAATTTAAATCTTCTTTGACCCACGTCAATGGCCGCTAGACTTCTGATGACGGGGAGATAGAGGTTCGAATCTAGGTCGGATACATTGAGTGTGGTTTTTATAAAATATTTTCCCCACTCTGTCTTCACGAAAATGCGGGTACACTTCCTATGAATATAACCTTCCTCATCCCCACAAACATTAGCGTAATTAGGACATAAGCGTATAGTTAGAACGGGTAGTTAAACACGGCGCTAAGAATGAAACTCTGCATGTACTTGACACTTGATTGGTTCTGTTAGATTATTTTATATTCGGAGCCCCAAGTAGTTAGGGATACCCTACCCTGCCTATGATCTCTATGGCGCCATCCGCAAGTGAGCCTTACCTTCGGTTGGCGACGATAGTGCCAACTTGTGCGAATAAAGGAGGTCACATGGTCAGCTCAACGATTCCTTCGGCCGTTAATCTCGGTTTTCTAGACTAGAGCCGCTACGTTTTAATTCACGTAGTGCCTCATTTGTCCTCACGAGGCTTAGATGACCAAGATACAGAAACCACTGATTCATAGAACAATCTGGAATCGCCGGATATCAAACCCGGGGACCTCTGGATCTGTAGCCAGGAACTCTGACAACTAGAGCATAGATGCGCTCAACTTACCTCTGAGTTACTTTATATTAAATAAAGCTCATATTATTATGATCTATTAACTAAGGGTGTGGATACTAATTAATCGTTATCGGGTGATTATTAGTGCATCGGCAATTAATCGTAATGGGGTGATTATTATGTCGATTAGTCGTTTTTTAAAGTAGAATTAAAAATTTCTGGGTAGAAGTTTAGTAATCAAAATTGCAAAAAAACAAAAAAAAAACACTGCATCTGGGTTGCTGGGGCTACGCAAAGATTACATAAACAGATAAAGAAATATAAGTTCATATTGTTAATAAAGCTAACACTCTAGTTCCAAATTTCGCCGGCTATGTGTAAAATTAATTTTTGTATGCACACAATCTATTTATTTTTTATTAATGACATTAAATGTTATCATTCTCTAAACAAATTTTTCAATATTTATTAATAAATAATCGATAATCGGGATTAATCGGTCTAAATAATTGTAGCATGAACAATTATTTTAAACAATCGGTAATAGGTTTTACTTACATTTTGAAAATTTAATTTATTCCTCATAAAAATGTCGATAGTATATTATATAGTCGTTGGAAAAAAAAAAGTTGTTGAAGGGAAAGTGGGGTTGGTGAAGGGGGCGGGGAGGTAGGGGTGAGGAAAGAGGAATTAGATGAAAATAGGAGGGAGGGGGCTATACAGTGATGGTAGGACTGTATTTTCAAAAAAAATAAGTAAAAAAAGTTTTGTTTTTATATTGACATGATGGATGATTTGAAGCTTTGTTTTACAGGATTCTTTACAATATTTTTTTACGGGTAGGGGGCTAGTAATTATTAAAGCGTTAAAACGCTTATCAGAGGAGGAGTGAATTTTCTCACTGTGGGGTCATGTAGTGTGCATATCGCATCTCTGTGACTTTTTGACAGTTAAGGTGGGAGTGAGGACGGGGAGATCGAGGTTCGAATCTCGGTCGGGTGAACTGGGGGTGGTTTTTCCTAAATGGTTTTCCACTCTTCCTCCACGCAAATGCGGGTTCACTTCCTCTAATTCAACCTTCCCAATTCCCAGTCAAATATCGTAATTAGTACTTAAAGCGTATAACCCGAACGGGTAGTAAGACGCGGTGCTAAATAATAATAATAATAATAATAATAATAATAATAATAATAAAGGTGGGAGTGCAGATAACACGAGTAAAAGGCAGTATTTTTTTGTAGTTTTTATAGCAACATTTTTTTTTCTTAATCTTGAAAATAAATCAAATAATTCTCCAGTAGAAACAGAGTTTAATTTTTTTTCACATTGTGACCTTGACAGTTGTTGAATATCTTTCAAGGGTGTCTTGGAATTTAATGACAACTTTTCTTCTTCATTTAATAAGTTTATCGTCTAGTAATAATTCTAAAAAAAAAAAAATTGTGTTAAGGCTTTCTTCGTTTTTTCTATCTTTAGAGTTCTGTTAAAAAAACAAGTTAGAATTTAGAGGAAATCTACCCTCATTTGTACGTGTAAGATGTTTATAAAAACATCAACATGCCTCTAAAAAAATCTAGATTAAAATTTGCAATTTTAATTAAAAATGTAAGAGTTTTATTTTCACTGCACACCAAAATTAATAGCTTTTTTTTCTGGACTTTTTATCTTATTTAAACACATAGCTTACTAAATTACAACAGAGTTACCCTTGGTTAACCTTGTAGGGATTTATTTTGATTATGGATATTATTAGCATTAAATATTATGAATTCTTATTTCATAAATGATAAAATAATACTAGATGCATAGCATTAGCTATTTAAAAAAAATCTTATAGATTATTTGTTACATAATAGAATAATAGATAAAGTTGTACTTCAATTAAAGCATAATATTTTGTAAAAATTAGAGTTGAATCGAATCTTATATTTCTCGAATCCGAATCAAAAATTTTCTTTCGAATCTCAAATCCAAAATATTATCCTCAAATCTTATAAAAAAAAGTACAATTTCAATTAAATTTAAAATATCTAGAATTTTTTTTTTAAGTTGTTTGAATTTTGGTTAGTACCATAAGGTTTTGAGGGATTCGAGCGTCTCATTTTTACTCAAAACTTATTTAGGTAGCTTTTAAGGACTTACTCAAGAGTAAGAGTCTTTGACTCTATAAATACTCCTTTTACATTAAATTAAAGATGACATTCAAATCTTGAGCAAACTCTGACAAAGATCTCTCCTTCCAACCTTCTATTTATTTAGAAAATGAGGAAGGGGAGAATATTTGCCACCGTACCCGATTACATAACAGCGCTACTATCGCACTAATGTTTTCTAGAATTGAGATGTACAACTAATTCTTAAGCCTCGACCTATATTATATGATAATTGTCCATTTGCTCATTCATTAATACTCAAACAACGGCGCCGTGTCTCTGATGACGCCATAGCTATAGACAAATATTGTTCGCGTCTATTGCAAGGACAGTGACTATGTATGTACAGTTTAAGGTGGAGTGCTAGTGAGCGCGAGCTTAGTGCAATAATTTTGCAGTTTTTATAGCACAAATATTTTTTGGAAAAAAATAAATCATATATTTCTTCTATAGAAACATAGAGTTTAGTTTTCTGCACATGCTAATCTCAACAGTTGTTGAATATCTGTCATGAGCATGGCGGCATTTGGTGACAAAGTTTTTAAATAAAGAGTAAAGTTTGTCACCAAATGCCGCCATGCTCATGACAGATATTCAACAAATGTTGAGATTAACATGTGCAGAAAACAAAACTCTATGTTTCTATAGAAGAAATATTTGATTTATTTTGGCCAAAAGAGGTTTGTGCTATAAAAACTGCAAAAAATACTTCCCTAAACTCACGCTCACTAGCACCCCGCCTTAATAGAAATAATTATACCACATATACGGTAGGAATAGTGGTATCTGTCTGCTATTTATGTTTTCACACGACATATGTTAATATTCAAGAAATGTGTTTATCTATACTTTAATATTATAAAGAGGAAATATTTGATTTTTTGTTATTTTGTTTGTAATGGATAAACTCAAAAACTACTGGACCGATTTTAAAAAATCTTTCACCAATATAAAGCTACACTATCAGCGTGTAGCATAGGCTATATTTTATTTTGAAAAATTTAATTTATTCCTCATAAAAATGTCGATAGTTCTACACAAGGTATAATATAGCTTTATTTATTGACATAATCTGGCTTAGAATTACGTTTCAGAGATAACGTTTCCATTTGAAATCTGGCACCTTAGGAGGGGGGGGGCTTATATAAATAACACAGTGGGTCATGGGCAACGCCGTGCGGGATTGTCTAGCTATATATATATTGTTACGTGTTTTACAGTGCAAAAAAACAACAAAAACGTGACTCTGATCAACCAGATCGATAAACCCTATACTTATGTTGGTCGGCCTGGATTAAAGTAATAACCTTGCAAAATTTAATTAAAATTGGTCCACGCATTTGATAGCTATCGCGTAACCAATATCCGGACAAAGAGAGAAACAAAATGCCAAATACTAGAGTTAAAACAGAACCTTGCTTTGCTCGGACCAATAAATAATTTAAGAGCAACTATATAAAAAAAACCTTACTAGAACAATTATTTTATTATTATCTTAATCATCATAAACAGTTTCCAGCCACTGGTTGGATCCGTTTGGTACATAAGCCTCTCCAACACTTCTTTTTCTCTTCTTCCACCTTTCCTCCACAATGAGCCAGTCTTTTCCTCTCTCCTCCACACTTCTCTGCACTACCTTCAGCCACCTGTTCCTCTGTCTTCCTCTTGATCTCTTGTCTCCTTTCCCCCCCCCCCCTCCTGCTTCAATATCCAACATATATTTATGTTATCTCTTTCTTCTACGTTCTCTTCACATGGCTGTACCATCTTAGTCGTGTCTTCTCTATTCTTTCCTGGACTGGTTCCTCCTTAATTATTCTCTCAACCTTTAATATTATGTTTACCATAACTTATTTATTTATATCCTAAATTTAATTCACAAATTTTAAGATTAATCTAGAGAAATAAAATGTAACTACAACCTTCAACTTATATTTTAATCACTCTATAAGAATACATAAATTTTTTTTGTTAACTGATGTTTTATTGTAATTTTATGTTTTTCATCAAAATGGCATTTTTCCCCCCATATATTTACCGTGAAAAAAAAATATATATATTTATTTTTCTTCATTCACTTGTAAAGATGTTTGACCTACACACACAGTTTTCGGGTACATTGCTCCACGGTCCCGGCGTCGTTACAGGTGCAGTCATTACAGCCGTCTCTATGCTTGTAACTGCTTCCTGGAACGCACACCTGAGTTGTGTCTGCAAACACAACCATTCATTGAAACATAATAAATAAACCAAGGAAAGGCGCACTATAGAATCCATTTTGGTTTATGCGTATGAGACTAACATTGATGCTGGATATAAACGGTTTTAAAGTTATCTTTAACATTACGTTGTTTATATGTACTAGTAAAGTAAGTAGTCAAAAATACTTGTTCACTTGTTTGTATATTTGTTTTTTTATTTAATGAAGATGTTTAAACTTAACATATAAAATGTATTGTAAATTGCGATATGGTTTTAAATAGATTCAACACACAGGTCTATAAATAAATTTAAGCCGCACAAATCTTCTCTCTCTTTTATAGAAAAATTTACTAAAAAAAACTCGTAAGATTTGTGAAATGATATACATTGTCGCAGAAACACTTCGCCAAAAAGCACCAATGAAATAATATACATTGTTACAGAAATATTGAGAAAAGAGGAACATCTCAACTAAGCAATCAACTTCACATTTCAAAGTCCTTCATAAAATATAAAAAATTATTTGCTTATAGCTAAGAAACAATTGGTTTTATAAAAATAAATTTCAATAAGTTTTATGCTCCATTCAATCCGCTAATAAACTTTTTTTAGCACCGCGTCTTACTACCCGTTCGGGTTATACGCTTAAGTACTAATTACGCTAATGGATTAGGAATTGGGAAGGTTGAATTAAAGGAAGTGAACCCGCATTTTCGTGGAGGGAGAGTGGAAAACCATTTAGGAAAAACCACCCCCAGTTCACCCGACCGAGATTCTCCCCGTCCTCAGCAATCGGGCTCAACACAAGCGCGTTAGCCAACTACGCCACAGAGGCGGGTCTCTAATAAACTTTTTCCAATGATGGTCTTAGGGCTAACCATTTCCATATCCTCCAAAAAGACTTCAATCTAAAAATGATGGCGTTGGATTGATGGGGTGTATCATTTTTCTTCCCACATGTTTACTACCGTATGTGAGTGCAAATATAACATAAATCACATAACTTATTGTTTATGCATGTGGACACGGTCAGAAAAAACATTGAAAACCTGGAATAGTCAAGGAATTCAAAACTTCCTGGAGAATGTTAAGGATAATACAATAAATGAAGGAATTTGCTATATTTGGCTATCCATTGTGGATAGATGTTTTAATTACATCCTTTTAAAACAGTTGATCGTAGGTAAATTTAACATATAACATTGTTTATTTTGGTAACTAAAATTGACTATGACATTCATTAAATAAGGGTCAATAATGGTTTGATTAATATAGATAATTATTAATCAATATCATATTTTGACTTGTTCCTAAATTCAACCAACTAGTTTTTGTTTTTCTTTAATAAATTTTGAAAAGTTTCAAAAAAATAATACATTTGACTTCAATGAGTGGAAAGTAAGATTGCGGTGTTTACCACACTAGATTACGGTTGGTAACCCTAGTGATTGGTTTACGCGAGTTTCTGCGCAATCTTTTTAAC
The DNA here is from genome assembly GCA_039000515.1 of Timema cristinae. NCBI lineage: Eukaryota > Metazoa > Arthropoda > Insecta > Phasmatodea > Timematidae > Timema > Timema cristinae. The sequence continues at coordinate 45,187,325 of JBCFYV010000024.1, forward strand.
CTACTTTTTAAATCCACGGTACAGCCCAATTTTAATTCGGAAAGATCGTTTAGATACTACAATCTTTGTTTTACTGCCAATATTGATAACATATTTCATTATTGCTTTTATAACTTTAATAGTTGTCAGATAAGGGCCCTCCTATAAAATTTAGACTGTACTAAAGTATATAAGCCGTCCTCAACCCCCCCCCCCCCCCCCCCAAAAAAAAAAGCAGCTTCGGTTATCTAAACATCGTGTATGATTGCTCTATAGAGAACATCATCAAGAAATATTCAGCTGCTCCCGGTTAGAATGCACTAGTGTCTCAGAATTTGTGCAAAGCGTTGTGGTATTTTGCTAAGAGATAGCGTTAATATCTCCGCGTATCCTTGAACGTTGTAGTTGTTCTAGTTTGTTAAAAGAGGGCTCTAGTGTCGTAGCATTGATTATAAAGTATCATAATATAGGAACTTTAATATTCAACTTACTTTAAAAAATGGAACAAAAAACTTCGGAAAGTATGGATTTAAGGGACATCGATCAGGCAAAAGTAGTTTTGGAGGCCTGTGTTCCAAACATAACCGGCGTCGCTGAAAACTATTTATGATGATGATGATAGGAAAGAAAAGAGAAGTTAAAAACTGAACTATCAGATCCTACAACCATCTATCTGCGACTCGCTAGGACTGTCTCTTATGCCGCCAAATATAAAATAAAATATTGTAATTAAAAAATAAATTTCAATGAACATCAACACACCGGCTGCAAATAATTCTAATTACGCCGATGTGCTTTTGGATGAGTTAACCATTCAATTAATTTTAATCAGCTGACAGTTAATGACACCTCGAAATAATAATCGAACCAAAGACCTTTGAATTGGTGGGCCAATGGACATTGCTGTAATTTCAATGATTTACAACTTTTTTTCAATATAATTATTTATATTAATTATTATTTATCTAAGGGAGGAAAGGGGTGGAAGGCTATATACAGAACACCCTTATGGGACCGAAATTTATATTCAAAAATTCAAACTAGATGAAATTTACCAAAACCAAGTAGAAATGGTGCCCAGGTTTTTTTTAAGCAGTGCGTCTTACTACCCGTTCGGGTTATATGCTTATGTACAAATTACCCTAATTGTTTTAGGTATTTTGAAGGGTATTTTTAGAGGAAATGTTATTGCATTTGCGTGTGTGAGCGGGGAAAACCATTCAGGGAAAAACACCCCATCAGTACATCTGACCGAGATTCGAATCTCGATCTCCCCGTCATCGTCAATCTAATATATCGCAAGAGTAGCGCGTTAGACCACGCGGCCACCGAAGCAGTTTTGTTCTTTTTGTTCAGTTGGCAGGCAGACATGCTACCAACTTAAATAAGGTGTTGGAACCCTTTTAATATTATAATTAATATGAGTTAATACTTAGATGTTTTATTTAAATTAAAGATATTTTTATTATAAAGTTATGTTTTTTAGGCCTGAGTATTAATAATTTAAAAAGTAGCATGGTGCTGAATGACACTTGACAAATTTAATCTTAAAAAACCATTTGTAACAAATTTATGAAAATTTATTTCGAAAATATTAGTCGATGAAGTATTTTTAAATTCGATAGAAATTTGTTACAAATGCTTTTTTTATTTAAAGATAAAATTGGTTAAGTATCTCTCAGCATCATACTATTTTTTTTTCAATTATTCATACTTAAAACAACATAACTTTATAAAAAAAAGTATTTAATTTGTAAATAAAACATATAAGTCTTTAACTCATACGTATCTACTCCGTACTCAAGATTTTTAAGTCTTGGAATGTTTTCTAAAATGTTATTACATTGAATGGTTATCATGATGGTACTGTAACGAGAATAATATTAGGGTTGTACTCACCCCTAATATGACGATTCAAATTAGTCCCGGCTCCCTCCGAACTGATACATCCTATCAGAGTACACATCCAAGCCGATCCAATATCGTTACATGTGCATGTGTTGCAATCCTGTTTTTTGTGCTCTCCAGGGTACATATCTTGGGGAGGCCTGCAAGCAGAGACACATACAATAATACCAACCTAGTCTAGTTAAAACAGGCTTCTCACAAGGAGTGTACTCTCTAAGTATTTTTTAATTATAACCAAACAAGGGGGGGGGGGGCATTCTTATAGGAGACTAACTGATCTCGTAAACTAGTTTGGGACACTACCGCTAGGAGCAGCTTGCATTGACGTCACAGACGGATGTGCATGCGTGGACGTTATATACATAGAAAAGGAAGTGTGAAGTATAATATATAGAAATCGCCATTACTGTTTTGTTAGCAATCTGTCGTTTATTTTTAAAGAATTTAGCTAGATTTTACATTTTACTACATGGTTTATTTATAAAATAATGGATTTAATTGAATTTGATATAAGAATTGATTAATTAAAATTCAGCGATTAAAAAAAAAGCGTTGTGTTCCAAATGTAACGTCTCGCTTCGAATCTTTTAGTTCGTGACAATACCGCCTCAAGCGCTAGTGGTGTGGTTCTCCTTGCCAACATTAAAGAGTGGCGTTTCTATAAGTATGCCATTTCTATGGCAGCAAGGATATGAATATAAAGTTGGCGTTTGATGGGTACAAAAGGAGAAGAGAGAAAATTCTATATTAACTCAAATGGAGCTAGTGCTATTATCTGTTAGATAATCATGAGACCTTTCCAATTCATTTATAATATGGTTAAAAGAGGTCTCTCTCACATTTAAATTAATACAAAAAAAAAACACGCATTTGTTGGGGTCCTGATGGGTTTTGAGCAAGGCCGTAGCCAGCCAGTAATTTCAGGGGGGGGGGGGGGGGGTTGGTGGCCACATCCCCCAATTGCCGGAGGCTAGAAAAAAAAATTCTAAATGATAAACAGTTCTAGAAGCTATCCGAAGTGTTTTATTATGCAACATAGCTCCCTAACTGTCGAAGGCTAGACAAAATTCTAAATATTAAACAACTATAGACGCTCTCTGAAGTGCTGTTTATGGTAACACAACCCCCTAATTTGTACTTGTACCTTAATTTTGATATTGTTTGAAACCATAAATAAAGCCATATATATTTTGTTCATAAGATTTCGTTGGGGTTTGAAACCCCCCCCCCCTTCCTGACTACGGCCTTGGTTTTGAGATATTAAAGTTATCGTGGAAAATGTTAATAATGTGACCTAACCCCCTTCCCCCTTTTCCCTTGTACCTTTAATTTTCTCTTAAATAATTTTTTTTTTTTAAAGCTTAGGCATACTTATGATTTATTTTAACGCAATAAATTATTATTATTAGCACCGCGTCTTACTACCCGTTCAATAAAAACTAAATCAATATTTTTGTTTAAATAATATTTAAGGTCAACCATTTTAAGATACTAACAAAAGGATAAGTACACCACACCAGAATTCGAACTCGGCTCTTCCCGTCATTGATCCTTCAGTCTATTGTGAGAGTGACGCCTTACACCGGTGTTTCAAAGTTTTGGTGATGTAGGACAGCCAAATGGAAGTTTGTATTCATTTTTATTTAGCAACGCGTCTCACTACACGTTCGGGTTATACGCTTTAAGTACTAATTACTAACGGATTAGGACTTGGGAAAGTTGAATTTAGAGGAAGCGAACCCGCACTTGCGTGGAGGGAGAGTGGAAAACCATTAAGGGGAAAACCTCCCAGTTCACCCGACCGAGATACGAGCCTCGATCTCCTCTTTCCTCGGCAGTCTAGCTCAACACTAAACTAGCGCGTTATTCAACTACGCCACCGAGGTGGGTAAATGGAAGTTACTTCTTACTTACTGTCTTACGTCTTACTGTTTACGCTATAACCTATGCAAATATGCTAATTAACCCTAGGAAAACTCTCATTAGGTCCTTCTGGGATTTGAAGCCCAATCCCCCCCCCGTCTTCAGCAGGACAGTATTAACATCAGAGAGACGCCTTAAGTGTTTAGACAATTTGACCACTGAATTGGGTTGGAAGAACGTTAGTAAGGGAGGGGAAGAATTAAGGGGTTTGAAAGTTATGCAGGTAAAAAGTATTAATTTTAGGCAATTCCATTTTGCGACTATAAATACAATACAAAAATTAAATTATCAAATTCAATGTTGAAAAAATATTTGTCACTTATTTATATTGAACTAGTAAATAATAGCTTTTTTAATTATTTTTAACATTCAAAACCTTTGATAAATATCTGGTCAGATTTATTGACTTAAGTTTGGCTACTTTTCCAGGTGACTTTGGTCCACCGAGGAAAGAAATAGAGAATAAAATGGATATTTCATATTTTATTTTCATTTCAAATATTTGTATTATATGTTATCAACATTATTTAAATCATTATTATGACCAAACTTCCCAGGATCCCACGGACCACTTGATAGGCCACTGTGAACCACCAGTGGTCTGAGGACCACACTTTTAAAAACCCTGCCTTGAAACATTCGACCACCGAAGTTGTTTATGTCAGATTCAAGCACTCTATTGCACTCAAACTCTGGCGGTTACTGTACACCTGATATATATCTAGCTTGAGTACACTTAAGTGGCCTTCACTAATTAATATAAATATTTAATTCGATGCCAATCTGACACTTATCTCAGTCGGTAGCGTGTTTGTTTGCCGAGTTAAGGATCCCTGGTTTGATTCCCGGCATAGCCGGGAAAAATTATCATTGATTAAATATGGGTTTACCCTCTAACATAGATAAATTAACGGCCGGGGACTGGATGTTGTACCTGTCCTAGTCTTAAGATATATTGTAAGGCATTTGAAGCTACGACAGGTCTAGCCAGCCGGGTGGAAAATATGTGGCTGGAATAAAAAACTGACCCAGGCCACAGGCTGGAAATAGTGATTGGATATAATTGAAGTCAACACCACTTAAGTGGGTTAAAGGGCAAATATTTACATTAATGATAACATGCTTATCACACATGGCCAGATCATGGCCTCCATTGCGTTCATGTCATTTTGCGATGACCTAATGATATAAGGTTATCAGGGCATCACGCCGTTTACTCCAAATGCTCAAACTCGCATAATTATAACTATAATTTTATTCGAAGCGTTCTAATAATTGTATATTACGTGGCTTAGCAAATACCCCTTTTAATATCTCTCTCAGTAGCGTTTCTTCATATAGCAGAAAGGGTACTATTAACACAGAAAGCTAAAAATAACAGTTTAGAAATTGGTTCAAGTCTTTCCACTAAGTAAAGTACAAATTTTCTAGAATTTGTTTGATGTGTTTATCGTCAAATTGATTAAGATAGGTTTCTAAAAACTTCTATACTGGCACTATGTTGTAAACAAAATCTGCGGAATTATTTAGTTACAACAATATCTATTTTAGAAGGGTGGAGATTACGATTAAACAATATTCTAAAAAATATATATATTATATATATTTCTTTTAAGACGTTGAATTTCCCCTATATGTACTGAATCAATAGTTAAAAAAACTTTTTTTATATATATTCATATTTTGGGGAGGTCGAGAGGTTAATGAATCCTATTTGATAAGGCTCAAGCCCCCTACAAAGGATTATAAGCAGTTGATTGTCATTAGAAACAGTGTTTATGAACTTAACACTAGCTTTGTATATGATAGCTGCTATAAATAGTGTATGTGAACCTACCACTAGCTGTAGAGATGATGGCTACTAGAAGCAGTGTCTGTGAACCTACCACTAGCTGTAGAGATGATGGCTACTAGAAGCAGTGTCTGTGGACCTACCACTAGCTGTAGAGATGATGGCTACTAGAAGCAGTGTCTGTGGACCTACCACTAGCTGTAGAGATTATGGCTACTAGTAGCAGTGTCTGTGAACCTACCACTAGCTGTAGAGATGATGGCTACTAGAAGCAGTGTCTGTGAACCTACCACTAGCTGTAGAGATGATGGCTACTAGAAGCAGTGTCTGTGAACCTACCACTAGCTGTAGAGATGATGGCTACTATAAGCAGTGTATGTGAACCTACCACTAGCTGTAGAGATGATGGCCGCTAGAAGCAACGTGGCGCACAAAAGACTCACTGAAGTTCTCATGTTGTCTGCTTGTCAAGGAGCGACTCTGTCAGATTGAAGGCTGATTGATGGAAGATCACTGAATCACGGACTCTGAGATGCGCTTGGTTTTGTTTATAAATGGCGTGAGGTCATCTCTCTTAGTGACGAGCTAAGAAGGTTAGAGAAAGGGGGAGGGGAGCGTCCAGTAACATAGTGTTTCTTAGAACAGTTCTTCATACAAACCCCAAGGTTATAGATAGTTATTGTTTGATTACTTGCTTATCGGGCTACTTTGTGTGCTCAAATACAAGTATTTAGGAAGTGTTTATATGTACCCCAAAATGTTTTTATATCTGTCTGAGGGATAATCCGGGTGATTGCAATGGCGAGAGAGGAACTTTGTGTTTTCCCCTTTATGATGATAAACAACAACTTCATAGCGTCAGTCCACAAGCGAGCTATACTGACCGAGGACAACGAACCTTGTTGCAGTTGATCTCGGTTTTTTTTTTTAGACCGGAGCCGCTACTTATCGATCAAGTACAACTAGTTTGTTAACGCTGCTGCAATCGAATTTAAACCTGGAGATTTACAGTTCCTTAACTTCCTAATAGCATCTTTGACTTCACTCATATCACGCTTTGGAACCATTGGGTCAGCATTATAAACGTTCTGTGCCTAGGGAAACGTATCGATACTGTACTTATTAAAAGTATCGGAAGAAAAATATCGATACCAGTAAGTATCGATATAGAAATTTTAATCGTGATTTTTTTAAATCTAGTACCTAATAATATTTAAACTTTTGCATAATAATAGTCATGTTTTCATATTCATTTAAACACTGAAAAATATACTGATTTAACCATACTATATTTTACTTAGGTCTATCGCGTTTATGATATGTATTGGAACTTTGAAGGTTTGATACTATCTTTTAAAACTTCTATAAAAATGTAGCTAATGGAAAGTTATTTAATAACTAAATATGATTAGTAATATATTTTTTCAATCCATTTTTTAAACTTCTTAAACCACAGTGAACATTTAATCCCAGGAAAAGTGAAGGTAGCAAAAAGTTGTTTGTTTCGATACCATAGTGTGAGTACTTAAATAAGTAAAAGTACCGGAAAAAAAAGTATCGAAAGGAAAATATCGATATTAGTAAAATATCGAAACTTTCTTCACATCCATATCTGTATCACCAGAGCAGCAAATATTCTACATACAGACGATCAAATTGAATGTCATGTCAGGCCCTGTCGGTAATGCCATACGAAAAAAAAAAAAAAAATTGTTAGTCATGTAGCGGGCTCAGCAGTCCTTGCCCGTACAAACTACGCCAGCTAGAGAAAATGACTTCCCATAATAAAATATATATAGATATCTAATTATATATATTAATGTTATAACATAATTTGTTACATACCACACCTCAGGAATATTGCCTGGTGCGAAAAATTATTTAAAAAAATATTTTAAATTACTTTTACTTTTATCGCTAGTGATGATTAGCAACCAAATTTCAAGCTAATTAAATTGGATGTTTTTATTAGAGGAAGGGACATTACTATTTTAAGATTTGTTCCAAGCGTGATGAGGTCAAGTTTCTTATTCTAATTTGAAATATGGTCATTGTCCACATAAAACTAATTTATATCACGCCATACAGGCCGAATTCACAAAGTCAACACATAGAATATATTGAATTATTAATAAACTATACGAACAAAGCTCATGACATATATTAAAAAATTTTTTAAAAAAAATGCAATGATCAGGTATATTTGTAATCTATTAGTCAGGTTTACGGACACATCTAGTTTTAGCTATCAAATAAAGAACATTGGAGTATTAACTAGGGGTTTTGAAAAGCTATATAAAGTCCACAGTCCATATTATTATATTCAAGATGATCACATTAAGTGTGTCTATAAATAGATTTTTAGTGAAAATAGATTAATATAGGTACGCCCAGTCAAACAAAAAATAACAAATTAAACCATTACATTAAAAGGGAATAAAACACATATTTTATTATTATTATTATTATTATTATTATTATTATTATTATTATTATTATTATTATTATTATTATTATTATTATTATTAGCACCGCGTCTTACTACCCGTTCGGGTTATACGCACTTACGCTAATGTGTAATGGTAGGGTGATTGTGAGATAAAATGGATGACCTACAGTTTAACGTGGAATCCGAACCACGGTGGAGGCCTGGCATTCCCCACATTCACAAGTTGTGATTAATACACGTCTTGTCAGAGGTGAAGGAAGGGTTTTGGTAATCAGATAAATTTGTGCCGGAACCGAGGATTGAACCCGAACGATGGGAGAACTCGGTACTGGTCGGCCAGACTCGGCTATATTCGTGATTTATTTACCGCCTACCGCTTACGCACAGTGATAGGTAAAAACGTGATTTTAAGTTCGTGCTCGTCTAAATGGTCCTCTTAAGGTTTGGGGGAAAAAAAAAAAAATTTGGGTGTACCCATTTGAAAATAATTTACATGGAGGAATCCTCTACAGATTTTAATAGCTAGGAATGTTAACACTTAATTCTCCATGCGAATAATTAAATCCAACCTAGGCGAGCCCTAGATTTATTTAATGAAAGAGTTGGCACTGCCTAAATCTATGTAAAATAAACCAATAAGGCATAGGGGCTATATGCACACTATAATTACTTTAATAGAATATGAGTTAGGAGATTAAAATTAATGTTTATAGGTTATTTACCCGCAATAGCGTGGGAAAAAAGGTATTAAAGCATTTATTTGAAAGAAAAAAAAACTTCAGTTCTTCCGAACTGAATTCAAACCCCTATCTTCTCGACACCGGTACACAGTCGATAAAGAGATTTACGCATTTAAAACACGAGACCGACATGCGGGCTCAAATTGTGTTTATTCCTTGGAGTAGGTATCCTGTGGGTATTGTAACTAATAGAAAAGTGGGCTAATAATCACGTTTCTTTTTCCTCCTATGGGATTTCAGGGAACTCAAATGGTCGTTAAATGTCTTATAGCAAAAGTATATTAACCCGTTTCTGAAACATTCGCAGATCATGCGATGTTCTTTAATCGTTAATGTCACAGGATGGCACGAATTGGGTCGACATGTTAAAAGAAAAACAGAAAATAATACCTCCGTACTGTAACCGACATAGGTGAGCTGTCAACAGACACACAAACAATAATAATAATAACAAAACAAAAACAACAAAAAAATTTTCATTAGAAACAAAGATAATCACAAATACAGCCAGTTAGGGAGATTTTGCTCGCCAGAAGCAGTGTCTGTTAACCTACCACTAACTGTAGGATAGTGGCTACTCGAAGCAGTGTTTGTGAACCTACCATCTGTAGAGATGATGGGCGCTAGAAGCAACGTGGTGCAAAGAAGACTCAGTGAAGTTCTCATGTTGTCTGGAAACGCGCTTCCTAAAAGACAATCACAGACTTTGGTTCTTTTGATGGTAGATCCCTCTAAATCAACTTTGAGATTTTTAATTACTGTAAAATTAATATATAGTGGAGAAGAGCACTAATCCATGATTGTAAAGTACCTAGTCTTTCAGCATTATTTTATTGTTATTAGGCATTTTAATAATGATATTTGTGCTTTTTTAAAACATTGAATAAATATAAATTACTTTATTTCTATTTAACAAAAACAGTCTTAAACAATATAGACTGTATCTATTATTATAGTAACACAAATACATTTTAATCCAATGTCTCAATAATATATCTTATAAAATAATTGATCCATACTGAATTTTATATATTTATAACTAAGACTGTAATGTTTTAATTCATGTCACACTAATAAGTAAAACAAAGATTTAATTCAATCTTAAATTACTTTAGTTCATTAAATCTAATAAAAAATTTAACTTTTACAACAATAAGCAAAAAAGACAACAATACTATTTTAAAATGTTAAATGCACCTTTTTTTTATCTAGAGAATTATAGAATGACGACATCAGCAATTACCCACTTCATGTTTTAAAACAGATTGTTTTGCCAATTTGCATATTATATAGTAGTGACACATACATTAACTCGAGGGAAGGGGAAACATCTCATATCTCTATAAAGTTGTCTTTAGTCTGTTTTACAAAAATTAGTTGGGGGTGTGTATTAGAGGGGGAGGAGAAAGGAAGATTTTTGGTTAAGGGGTTACTTCGATGTGCTTATAATACCAAATACCAAATTACAGCAACTTGTTAGGAAAATACCTTCATCTTGACTTTCTTTCGTTACAGAAGAGGAGCCCCAACACATCTTGGATGTGTGAGTTATAAAACAACCGGACATCCCTGGCGGTCATGTGTTCGACACCAGTTAGAGCTATAACACCTAATATAGGTCATTGCGTAGAAATGCTGACTACTGACATTGAAAGAATTCAGTACTTTTCACTAAACTATCTCAACCTGTTCTAAAACCCACATCACTTGTATTCACTGGTATTTAGTCGTAATTAGTCTATTTCAATAAAAAGATCAAAACAAACCCCACATTTAATTGTTTCTGCCAGGATCTTTGGCTTAATACGCCAATGCATTAACCACTTATATATCCAGGTAATCCTCCATTTAAATAACATAAAATCTTTGCTATTTGTTCCATAATCATATGTGGACTCGTACAATGATAATTGAACAATTGGCAGCAAAACGCCAACTACAGAGTAACGCTGACTGCGTTATCTGATATATCTCTTGTACTCACTTGGTCACACATTTGTAGCCGACGATCCCCTAACGTCCATCACAGATTCTGCCTTATAATATGAGTAATTAATGACCTTGGGCTCAGGATGATTTCTTATTAGTTCAGTGGTTATATCACTGGTGCACTAAGCTAAAGGTCCTGGGTTCAATTACCGTGAATATGTGTTATTCCTCAATTTAAAGAATATTACATTTATACGCGGCTACAACCGTAGTTTACAGATATAATAGCTTTGCTATTGTGGCGCCCTCAACAAGGACGGAAGCGTGTGTAAAGAACAACCAAGGGATCACAAGAGAAGACATAGTTTATTTAATTTGGTTAATCACAAAGGTAGTGTAGATACATAGTATAGTTAAAAAAAAGACAGAGAGCCTGCGATTAGACTGGCAAAAACATTAACTTAGCCATCACAAATATACTTAATATTTACTGCCCTCACAGGCGAAATTGTTGGAGCGAAAATTCTGACATCTGAATATAAACTGACCGCCGAAAGGCGCATATAACTCCAAAAAGCAAGATGGCTGACATTTAGTTATGAATACCCAATGACGTTAAACAAAATATATAAAATATAGAACCCATAAAAATTATATTTAGATACCCAAAAATATATATAATATAGTGGTTAAATATCTGACAAAAAAGACCCCAACAATAGCCGTTGAACCCTAATCGTGAGTAACAACGCATAATCTAATTTTACAACTTTGTTTAAAATGCATAGAATAAGTTTCGCGAACTGCCGTTACATCCATACATCTTAGCATGAAAACTTCATCAAAGACAAATAAATGTAAAATAATCTTCGTAACTAAAGCGAGCATATATTATCTTTAATACCCTCTGAAACCATAGAAAATATCAAAGCAACCGCTTAGTTACTCTAAGTTACTCTAAGTTAAGATAAGGGCGCGCCACTAGTACAAAAGAAGTACTGAAGTCAATCAAGACTTCCCCTTGAAAACTAACATAAACTCGCGGTTCACCCGCGTTAAACCCAATTAGAAAACCCACCCATGAATCATAATACATTAAAAACCCAAACAGTAATTTTGAATAAGTATCCCCCCATTTACCAAAACTGAATTTTGAAGAATATTCCCAAACATTAGTTTATACCGGCGCCTCACCTTGTGTAAGCCAGTGGTACAATGAGTGCTGCTCTAAACAACACCAGCTATTTTATAGTGCAAACAGTCCACACATGTTCTCAGAAGAGGGGTGGATACAACGAGCAAAAGAAGGGAGAAGACTAGCGCTCTGGAAGCGTAGCGGACAGTCCAGTAATTACTCGAAGATAGGTGAACATCCGAGAAGCGGAAACGGAAATTGCCTTAGTCAAGTTGAGTTTAGTTTGTTGTGGGCCGGGCTTGGATGACGAGCGAGGCGCAGACCAGCGTCTCGTTTCCAGTCTAAGGCCCAGTTTCATAGTTAAATTTAGTAGCCTCAAGTGCGGCGCTACACTAAGTACATGACGACACCTACCTGAAATTGAATGGAATGGGCCAGTTTACAATGCGAGAGCGGCCCATTCCATTCTGGTTTAGGTAGGTGTCGTCATGTACTTAGTGTAACGCCGCACTTGAGGCGTACTAAATTTGATATGAAACTGGGCCTAAGTCGTTGAAGCACGGGAGAGGTTGTTTTGGTGCGTTAGTTATTGTTCCATCTGACTGAGAGAAGCCATGCCAGCCTTGGTGAGTGTTGAAACGCCATATTACAGGGTGATAGGCGTTAGATGTTTGTTGTTGTTTGGAACATCATTACACTATTTAATCCGTCATAAATCAATAAAGTTTAATCAAAGACCGATTTTTAATTGTTAAATAACACTAATCTAGATTCATGCATCTGGAAAATATGTTCTTTAATATAATCGAAGTTATACCTTGTTTACTTACTTGTCAGTTAAGTCGAATTCGGTGTAAACCATGTGTTTCCTTAAACTTATGTATAGTTAGGGTCAGGGTATTTTTGTGGTTTTATTCGTAATGGGATGGTTTTATTGAATTTACTCCAAATAAGTATTTTTCCATTGCATCTCAATGTCGTTAAGTTTTCTTGGAATTGCTGTAACTTTTCCGTTCGCCACTTGTTAACACACTGTCGCAAATCCTTGTTTATAGGTAAAATTGAAAACTATTAAAGTACCATAAATAATCTTTAAAGATACCAAATTTTATTGAGTCTTCATATTGTAATTTTTAATTACATTTTTATAGACCTATATCTATTTGAATTAAATTAACATAGTTTGTGAATCTGAACATTGGTGGTTTTATTCAAATATATAATTGGTTCATTCCCTAAACTCAAGGCCGTATAAATATAAGGGTCTGGTGTCCAAACCACCTTCGGGATTTTATGAACCCCCCTGATGGGGCATATAAACAGAAACCAACTTTATTGGCTAATTATATAGTAAACTTTATGTGAGCTGTAACAACCAGCTAACATCTCTTTTATACTCTTGTATTAAAACATTAAATGCTGTATTATATAGTGACGAGATAAGACGTCATTATACGCTTGTATTATTCAAAGAAAACTGGTTAACTTAACCATAACTAGTGTACATGATATTTTATTTTTATCTATACTAATATTATAAAGAGGAAAGATTTGATTTTTTGTTTTTTTGGTTTGTAATAGATAAACTCAAAAACTATTGGACCTATTTTAAAAATGCTTTCACCAATATAAAGCTAATTATCAGCGAGTAACATAGGCTTTATTTTATTTTGAAAATTTAATTTATTCCTCATTAAACAACAAAAACAAAACAACAAAAAACAAAAAACAACAAAAAAATCAAATCTTTCCTCTTTATAATATTATGTAGATGTAGATGTAGAAAAGGAAGTGTTTGTCTGTGTGTTTTTTTGTGTGCGATGCCCAGCCAAATCTATGGCACGCAGAGACATGAAATTTTTAACATAGGTGTAGGTGAGGGGGTCCGAATATACCTCGAAGCAGGATTTTTAACTAGCTTTTTAATTAGGTTATTTCTAACACAATACCACAGCGGGTCACGGGCAACGACTTATGGGATTGCTAGTATTATATATTATTATTATTTACTTAACGTTAACACTTAGGACTATTTTTTATCAGGCATTTTGTTAAATTATTTTATTCATATTTTATTATAATATGTTATCTAAGCAAATTTTTAATAATTTCTTTAATTTACTTTTTAATAAACAGGCTTTTGACTGCTAGGCCTACGTTTTTATATTTTGAAAGGCATACTTATTTGGAATAAATTGCACAAAATCTATTAAATTTCGATTGAAAATACATAATTTATATGATTTATATAATGTTTTGGTATTAATATTAGTATATTTGGATCATGATTAGCCCTGATTTATAATTAATAATTATGAAATGGTAACGATTTAACTGTACTAAACACATGGTATTTTCACTTCTATGAATAAAATATATTGTGTAATTTCTTTATTAAATCTATCCTATTTTACTTATATCATTTCATTTTTTTTTAACAAAATATAGAATCTGTCTGTGTGTCATGAACATTACGTAATATTTAACGCAAGCAGAGGGATAAAATTTTAAAATCGGTAACTCTTATACAAACATGTCCTACTCGAAGCAACATTTTAAAATGTTTACAATATATTTTTTAAATCTATTAACAATTCGAATATTTGAAACAAAAATACATTCCCTGGGGTAGTGTATTGAGTGGTTACCCGGGGCACAGTCGAATACTTATGCTAGTTAAGAAAAACAAAATGCATCAATTAAAATATGTATTTTATTTCCACTTTTTCAAAATTTTCAAAATATGCTTTATATTTATTAAAATTGATTAACCAAGATGTGACAATATGAAGTTGAATATTTATTAAATTATATGAAACATTTTAATTAGAACCAAAAAAAATATATTATAAAAAATATATATTATTTCCAAGACATAAAAACTCTTTGGTTGTGTTCACATTTGATTTCAAAAATAATTTCACCATACAACTTGAACATTTTAAGTTTAAAAATGTATCTTATTCAAAACAATCTTCATTCCCATTTGTAACAATTTTCGATGTAACAATGACGTCACCCACTTTGGAAAACAAAAATGTATGTTTTTAGTTCGTTATTTTTGGTATATTTTTGTTCAACAGAATCCAGCTCTGGTTTTCATCGACTTGAATACATGTCTTTCTTAAGGACAAAACTTAAGTGTACAATATCCACCTGTTCCTTCTTTGTTACATTTACAGAAGTTACACTCATTCATGTAATTGGAATTGGGTACACAGACCCGTTTGGTGGTAGCTGTGAACAAACACATAATTAGTTTGGGTGGGTATATTATGTAGGTAACATTTATATTTGACATTACAAAAGCCAACTGAGTATCTATCAGCCCACATCGGATAGCTGCATGGTCTAAGATGTATTACTATCCTAAAGATCCGGGTACATATTTATCTGATTACCAAACCCTTCCTTCACATCGGACAAGACGTGTATTAATCACAACTTGTGAATTGGGGAATGCCAACCTCCACCGTGGTTCGGATTCCACGTTAAAATGTAGGTCTCATTTCATCTCACAATCACCCTACCATTCACATTAGCGTAAGAGCTTAGCCATCGATTAGACGTGAACCTTAAGCTTATTTATTTTTTAGTTATGTGCATATTTCATTTTAGAGGTTCAGTGAGGTTAATTATGTAAAGTAAATCCTTTAGTTGGTAGTGTCTCTGCTATTGAACTAAGAATCACGAGTTTGATTCCTTGGCATTGTCGAAAATTTATCATTGCTGCAATATGTATCACTCTAACAATTGATAAATTTACGCCCTGGTACGAGATGTGTGCTTGTCTGTATTAAGTTAGATTATAAGGTATAGAAAGCTACGACAGGTATAGCAGTTCAGTAGTGAAAAAAAAAATGTATTGAATGAAATATTGACCCGGAGTTTGGAAACAGCTACGGATGTAAAAATGTAAAGACAATCGTCAGTAAAAGAAATTTGTCATTAAGATGTTCCAAGTATATGTTAGGTTTCGCTCTTATAGCTCAACTTGGAACGTCCTTTTTCAGAGCTATACTTGAAGTACTGTGCCCTTAAGATGGATATTTTTTTGTCTCTTCAAGACTCTAGTTTGAATTTATTCCTGGATGATATGGTTTTCGAGATCGTTGTGTAAAGGGTATATTAATTGCGATTACACAAATGACGGTAGGTGGGAACCTTAAGGCACTCCTTTTTACACGTTCTCATTAATTTGTAATTGTTTTTTCGGGAAATTTCTAAGCTATATTCTATAAATGAGCAAGTAGAAATCGTACTCTTTTGTTAGTGATTTCGGTGTAAACGACTCATCCTTAAAGCCATTAGGTTCTGTGTAAACCTTGCCTAATAAATTAATTTAATTCATTACATATTTTAAATCTATTTTCGGTGTGATTTATTGATTATGGTAATGTAAATGTAGTCATCCTCTTTCCTAATTAGTGACCATTAATCGAGGTTTGGATATAATGCATTTGTTTGTGCACTCAGTTTGTGAACAAGGTAATATTGTGTTGCAAATATTTAGTTTATTACCTTTAATTGGTTTGTGAAAGCTTAGTTTATAACGAGAAATATCAAAAAGTGGTTCAGCCAGTTGTTGAAGTTCTAATTAGATACAGTTTTGGTTCTTCTTGACCATATGAAGAATAGGTCAAACTATGTATATTACATACCATATTTAAAAGTTATTTTCTAATTATCAACTTATTTATAAAACTAATTTTGTTTAGACTACTAAAATCATTTAGATTAGTTGCAACGTCCAACCTAGGGAGCCCCTTGATTTATTTAATGAAAGAGTTAGCACTGCCTGAAATCTAATATAAAATAAACCAATAAGGCATAGAGGCTATATGCACACTATAATTACTTTAATAAATATGAATTAGATGATTAAAATAGTGTTTATAGGATATGTACCCGCAATAACGTGGGAAAATAATATTAAAGCAGTTATTTGAAGGAAAAAATCCTCAGTCACCCGACTAGAATTCAAACCCCTATCTTCTCGACATCCGCTACACAGTCGATAAAGAGATTGACGCATTTAAAACATGAGACATCACGTGCGGGCTCAAATTATGTTTATTCCTTGGAGTAGGTATCCTGTGGGTATTGTAACTAAAATAAAGTGGGCTAATAATCACGTTTCTTTTTCCTCCTTTGGGATATCCGGGCACTCAAATGGTCGTTGGATGTCATCTTATGGCAAACGTATATATTCCATTTCCATAACATTCGCAGATCATGCGATGTTTCTTAATCGTTAATGTTACAGGATGGCACGAATTGGGTCTACCTGTTAAAAGAAAACAAAAATAATACCTACTTACTGTACCCGACATAGGTGAGCTGTCAACAGAGACACAAATAATAATAATAATAAATAATAATAATAATATAAAATAATATAATGACACCGTAATCTCCATTACACGTGTGAGCTGTGAACAGAAATACAAATAATAATATCTAACACAAGAGACCTGTCATTAGAAACGAAGATAATCACAAATACAGCCAGTTAGGGAGATTTTGCTCGCCAGAAGGTGTCTGTAAACCTATCACTAACAATAAAGATGATGGCTACTAGAAGCAATGTCTGAAATACTATCACTAGCTGTAGAGATGATGATACTAGAAGCAGTGTCTGAAAACCTACCACTAGCTGTAGAAATGATGGCCGTTAGAAGCAATGTGGCGCACAGAAGGCTCAGTGAAGTTCTCATGTTGTCTGGAACGGCTCCAGATCACAGACTTTGGTTCTTTTGATGGTATATCCATCTAAATAAACTTTGAGATTTTTAAGTACTGTGTAATTAATATATATTTGGGGAGAGGAGTGGTTCATGATTGTGAAGTACTTAAGTCTTTCCGAGAATAATTCTTAATCAACTTTGTTTTATTGTTATTAGCCATTATAATAATTAGGTTTTCTGTTTTATATACATTGAATAATTATAAATGGATTTATTTCTATTTAAAAAAACAGTTTCAAACTATCTATACTGTATCTTTTATTATAATATCGTAAATAAATGTTATTACAATGTCTCAATAATAAATATTATTAAAATATTTTAGCCAATAATGAATTGTATGTATTCATAACTAAATCTATAATGTTTTATCTCATGTCACACTGATAAGTAATACAATGAATATATTTTATTTTAAATTACTTTAACTCATTAAATAAAATATAAAATTTAGTTTTTTGAAAAACAACCATAACAACGAACACAAAAATATATTTTAAATGTTTAATGTTGTAGCGTGCAGCCTTTTTTTTAATGAGATCATAACAAGATGCTGAAAACCTTAGTAAATATACCATAAATTGTTAAACAGTACATCAGCAATTACCACATCGTGTTCTTAAAACAAGATTGTTTTGCCAATTTGCATATTATATAGTAGTGACACATACATTAACTCGGGGGAAGGGGAAACACCTCTTATCATATAACAGTTGTCTTTAGTCTTTTTACAAAAATTAGTTTGGTGGTGTTTATGAAGAGGGGGGGGGGAGGAGAAAGGAAGATTTTCTTAAGGGGTTACTTCGAAGTGCTTTTATACTCAAATACCAAACTACAGCAACTTGTCATGAAAATACCCTTCATCTTGACTTTCTTTCGGTACACAAGAGGACGCCCCAACACATCTTGGATGTTTGAGTTATAAAACAACCGGACATCCCTGGCGGTCGTGTGTTCGACACCAGTTAGAGCGATAACACCGAATATCGGTCATTGCGTAGAATTGATGAGTACGGACATTGAAAGAACAAGACTATCAACCCGTTCTAAAACCTACACACATTTATTCACTGGTTCTTAGTCGTAATTAGTCTATTTCAATAAACAAGGTCAAAACGAACCAATTAGTTAATTTCCAGTGCCCACATATCCCGTTAAACCATTCCTGACAAGAGTCCTACGGGTATCTAGTCAAACTAAATCAATGAATAGTATTTATATTGAAAAATGACACTGGACACGGAAATCCAACCCAGGATCTTTGGCTTAGTACGCCAATGTGTTAACCATGAGATATTCAGGAATCCTCCATTTAAAGAACAATACTATCTTTGCTATTTGTTCCATAATCATATGTGGTCCCGTACAATGATAATTGGAACAATTGGCAGCAAACTCCAACTACCGAGTAACGCTGACTGCGTTATATGATATATCTCTTGTACTCACTTGTTCACACATTTGTAGCCGACGATCTCCTCATGTCCATCACAGATTCTGCCTTAAAATATTAGTGAATAATGACCCTGGGCTCAGGATGATTTCTTATTAGTTCAGTGGTTTGAGCACTGGTGCACTAAGCTCAAGGTCCTAGGTTCAATTACCGTGAATATGTGTTATTCCTCAATTTAAAGAATATTACATATATACGCGGCCAAAACCGTAGTTTAGAGATATAATAGCTTTGCTATTTAATCCGTCATGAATCAATAAAGTCACATCAAATACCACTCTTTAATTGGTAAATAACACTAATCTAGATTCTTGAATCTGGAAAATATGTTCTTTAATATAATCTAAGTTATACATTGTTTATTTACTTATCAGTTGAGTCGAATTCGGTCAATAAAGCGGTGGGAACCATTTGTTTCCTTAAACTTATGTATAGTTAGGGTCAGGTTATGTTTGTGGTTTGATTCGTAATGGGATGGTTTTATTGAATTTACTCCAAATAAGTATTTTTTTGTTTGCTTTTCAATTATGTTTAATTTTTTTGAAATGATTTGTTAACCTCCCGTTCGCCACTTGTTAACACGCTGTTACAAATTCTTGTTTGTAGGTAAAATTTAAAAAGCGAAAATACCCTTAAGAATGTTTAAAGATACCACATTTGATTGAATGTCAGCGTATTCAACAATGTAATTTTTTTTAATTAAATTTTTAAAGATCTATATCTATTTAAATTAAAAGTAACATAGTTTGTTTATCTGAAAATTAGTGGTTTTACTCAAATATATAATTGGTTCACTACCTAAACTCAAGGCCGTAGAAATATAAGGGTTGAGAGTCCAAACACCCCTCGGGATTTGATGAACCTCCCTGGTGAGGCTTATGAACAGATACCAACTCTTATAACTAAATATATAGTAAACTTTATGTGATCTGTAACAACCAGCTAACATCTCTTTTATACTCTTGAATTAAAATATTAAATGCTGTATTATATAGCTGACGAGATAAGACGTCATTATACGCTTGTATTATTCAAATATATCTGGACAACTGAATTATAAATAGTGTACATAATAATTTATTTATATTTTACTTATTATACCTTAACGTTAACACTTAGGACTATCATTTTTATCAGGCATTTTTTAATTAATCTTATTCATATATTATTAGAATACGTTATCAAAACAAATTTTTAATAATTCTTTTAATTTATCTTTTAATCGTTAGACTTTTAATTGTTAGGCCTACGATTTTATATTTTGAAATGCATTTTTTTTTTAAACTGCATAAAATTATTAAATTTAGATTGAGAATATATAATATATATAATTTGTTTTGGCCTTATTATTAGTATATTTTGATCATAATTAGCCCCGATTTATAATTAATTACTATGCAATGGTAAAGTTTTAACTTTACTAATTACATGATATTTTTACTTCTATGAATAAAATATATTGTATAATTTCTTTATTAAATCTATCTTATTTTACTTATATCTTTCCATCTTTTTTCTATAAATAAAATGAAGTTTCTGTCTGTGTGTTCATGAACATTACGCGATATTTAACGCAAGAAGGGGGACGAAATTTTAAAATCAATAAATCCTATAATCATGTATAACTTAAAACTAGCTTTCTAAGATTTGTATTATATATTTCTTAAATTTATTAATAATTGGATTGGAAGAAATAATTTAAATAATCGTTTCTATCTATTTGAATAAAACTAAGTGGTGCCCAATGTAGTATATTGCGTGGCTACCCGGGTAAAAGTCGGATGCTTATGTTGGTTGTACATAAGAAAAACAAAATGCATCGATTAAAAATATGTATTTTATTTCTACTTTTTTAATATATGCTGTGTATTTAAAAAAAATTGATTAACCAAAATATTCTTATTCTGTGACAATATGAAGTTGTAAAGTAACTGTATTATTTTTAATATATTTTTTCAAGTAATTTTCATCTTATAAATACATTGTTAGTGTTCAGATTTGGTTATATAGTTAGTTTCACTCTACAACTTGAAAATTTTAAAATACCAAGTTCATCTTAATCATAACAATCTGGATTCCCATTTTGAAAAATTTATCATTGACATAGTGACGTCATCCGTTTTATTTAGCTATTTTCGGTGTCTCTTTCTTCATTAAAATCCAACTCTGGTTTTCATCGACTTGAATACATGTCCTTGTTTAGGACAACCCATTTTGGTGCATGCTTTTTCTGTTCCATATTGGTTACATTGACATATGTTACAATCAACCATGAATTTGGAATTGGGTACACAGACACGTTCGATGGTATCTGTGAACAAAGACATAAATAGAATGGGTGGTTATAAAAACATACGAATTATATTATGTAGGTAACATTTGGATTTGACATTACAAAAACCAAATCAGTATCTATCAGCCCACATCGGTAGCTGCATGGTCTAAGATGTATTACTATCCTAAAAACCCGGGCACATATTAATCTGATTGCCAAACCCTTCCTTCACCTCGAACAAGACGTGTATTACTAACAACTTGTGAATGTGTGGAATGCCAGATCTCTACCGTGGTTTGGATTCCACGTTAAATGGTAGGTCCTCCATTTCATCTCACAATCACCCTACCATTACACATTAGCGTAAGTTCGTACAAACCGAATGAGTATTAGGATGCGTTGCTAATAATAATTTCTTAAAGATGACTAATAATGAAAATAGTCAATAATCCACATTAATATGGAGGAAAGGTTTTGGTTAATGTGTAGGATTCGAACAAGTACCCAATGGCGAAGAGCCATCAATAAGATGGAGTTGTTGAAATATTTTGTGAGGAAGACCATGTTTGGAACGTAATGTGACATATATTTTGTTGAACGGTCACCAGGTCATGACGGCGCAAAGTTAAAATGTTCCCTAAACGAGACTTAAAATTTGCTTCCCAATATCATTTCGGATAATGTAAATAAATGCATAATGCAAAATAATAGTTAAAAGTAAGGATCCAAAATACAAATTGAAAAATAAGCAGATTAATAAAAAAGAGATAAATATTAAAATAGGTGATGAACAATTCCCTTTATCGATGTGGGCAATATCGACCCTTCTTTCATTCCTATTCTATTAATATTTTCGAAATATATTAACTAAATACTAAAGTGATCCTCTGACAAAGCGATCCCAAATGTCACATATCCACAAAAGGTTTTTTTAACTCCATAACGTCACACAGTAGTGTTTATAAAATGCGACCTACGAAGGATATCAGTCTGGCCTGGGAAAGGGTGGATAATTAAACTAAAAAATAATAATATTTTATGTATATAAGTAGAACCCAACATTACTCTTTTACATCTTAAGTATGATAACCCCTTGCGAGACATGACAGTAAAAGGGAGGCCGATTGTCTAAATCTTAAAATAAAAATAATGTATATAATATTATAAGCTACTTAATTTTAGTTTTGAGAATAGGTTAATCAATAAAATTAAGTATTAGCACTTCTGCACCAGGACTTGAAAAATCAAAAAACAACTGTCCATTGTGAGGAGTAATTAAGGTCCACTTTCATTGAGGCTACCATCTTAAAAGAATGTGTTTATCGTGAAACAGTCGTCATACATCGATATCCTTCTAATCCTGTTGGATTACACCTATGAGCTCAAGAGAATCTAGTTCCGCCTGAATTTGCTTTGCAATGACAATAAACAAGGCTCAGAGTCAATCCTTGAAAGAAGTGGAGGTATTTATGGGAGGACCTCATCCCATGGCCAGCTCTACGTAACATGTTCCAGGGTGAACACACCGAGCAGTTTGGTTGCTCTGGTGTTTGAGGAAATTACGGTCAGTGGTGTATGCAGGGAAGAACTTTCAAAATAGCAGCCACATGGAATATGACCAGGTGGTAAGTGAAGGGGTCTATTAACATATATTTTCTTGCCAAACTACTACTGGAAAGTAAGAAAGGGGGACTTTCACCAAAAATTCCACTGCAAATATCAGTAATAAAGGGGGCCTGCCCACAAAATTCCCCGACCAGATGGTTGAAATAAATGGATCTTCCAATGATAAATTCCCTAACGAGATGATAGTAATAAAGGAAACCTGCCAAAGAAAATCCCTAATAAATAGCTATATTATAGGAAACCTGCTAACTAAAACTCCCCGACCAGATGGCAGTAAGAAAGGAGACCTGCCATCAGAAATTGCTCGACCATATGGCATTTATAAAGGAGACTTGCCAACTAAAATAACAAATAGATGATGTACGGTCACCTCCACGAGGTATCTCTCGGGTAAGATAACAATAACCTTTCTCCCCCCCCCCACTCACCATTCACCCGTTTAAGACACGCACAGGTGCATAATTAATAATACAATGGGGGGAAAAGGTAAAAGTCGTTTTATAACCTAGCATTGGTAACATACAGGTGGCAACCACATGTAATCTCCTAATATTCCACATTTCAATATCCTCTTAATTTAAGGGAATATACGGTTTACACCCACAATATGATATTTCATTGCTGTTTACCTTAACTCATATGGGCCCTTTCCTCCAAAAAGCTAACCAACGTTCACCAAAAGAAGGATGAACATCGCCCAACCGTCCTTAGCTGCCATGGCGACTGTTCAAACGAGCGTTGAGGTTTGAGGACCACATGTCTTCGAGATAGAGATAGTGAGTGGAGATTGTTGTCAACCAAAATATGGCGTGGCTCGGCTACAGGAATTCTAATGTGGCCAGGAACTAGCTGTGTGCGCATATTGAACTTTGATGCAGTCATTTCAAGAAACTACCTCTCCCGCCACCTAAATTCCCACTCGGACACACACAGATGATGTTGCCAGTACTCGAACAAGTAATTTTACATTTACACTTTAAGCAGTGAACACCAAATCTTCCCTAGGAGAACCGGGGGTATGCCCCCAGCCGGCAATAGTTTTCACAGAGACAATGAGGATCAACGTAACAGTATTTCGTGGTTCAGGCCAGTATGGGCGAGAATGTAGGTCTCAGGATATGGTCTGGGATTTGTTATCCTTACTTTAAATTTCACACTCAGAGTTAGTTTATTCGTCATGTGTTTCAGTATCAGTTTCTCGTTGAACTGCAGCCATAAGATGTTCTGTGTAAGTTATTATATATTAATGTTAGTTAAGTTAGCCATCGAGTTAGACGTGAACCTTAAGCCTATTTATTTTTTGGTTATGTGCATATTTCAGTTTAGAAGGTTAATTATGTAAAGTAAATCCTAAGTTTAGTCGGAAGCGTGTCTACCTACTAAACTAAGAATCACGAGTTTAATTCCTGGCATGGTCGAAAATTTATCATTGCTGCAATATGTATCTACTCTTACATATTGATAAATTTATGCCCTGGTACTAGATGTTGTGTTTGTCCTAGTATTAAGTTAGCTTATAAGGCATATGAAGCTACGATAGGCCTAGCAAGCCGGTAGTGAAAAATATATGTATTAAATGAAATATTGACCCGTAGTTGGAAACAGCTACGGATGTAAAAATGTAAAGACATTCAAAAGTCAGTCAAAAGAAATTTGTCATTAAGATGTTCCAAGTAAATGTTAGGTTTCGTCTTATAGCTCAACGTGGAACGTCCTTTTTCAGGCTCTACTTGAAGTAGCTGTCGCCCTTAAGATGGCTAGTTATTTTGTCTCTTCAAGACTCTAGTTTGAATTTTGTCCTAGGATGATTCGGTTTTAAAGATCTTTATGTAAAGGGTATACTCATTTTGATTACACACATGACGGTAGGTGGGAACCTTAAGGCACTCCATTCTACACGTTCTCATATAGTTTTTACTTGTTCCTTCGGGAATGTTTGAGCTATATTCTATAGACGTGCAAGTAGAAATCGTACTCTTTTGTTAGTGATTTCGTTAAACGACTCATCCTTAAAGCATGAGGTTCTGTGTAAACCTTGCCCTAATAAATTAATTTAATTCATTACATATTTTAAATCTATTTTCGGGTGTGATTTATTGATTATTGTAATGTAAATGTAGCCATACCCTTTCTAATTAGTGCCCATTAGTCGAGGTTAGTATATATTGCATTTGTTTGTGCACTCAGTTTGTGGACAAGGTAATATTGTGTTGCAATTATTTAATTTATTACCTTAATTGGTTCGTGAAACCTTAGGTTTTATATCGAGGAAATATCAAAAAGTGGTCAGCCAGTTGTTGAAGTTCTAATTAGATACAGTTTTGGTTCTTCTTGACCATATGAAGAAGAGGTCAAACTATGTATATTATATACCATATTTAACAGTTATTTTCTAATTATCAACTTATTTATTAAAAGTAATTATTGTTAAGACTACTAAAATCATTTAGATTTGTTGTAACGTCCAACTTAGGCGAGCCCCTAGATTTATTTAATGAAAGAGTTGGCACTGCCTGAAATCTCATTAAAATAAATCAATAAGGAATAGAGACTATATGCACACAATAATTACTTTAATATAATATTAATTCGGTGATTAAAAGTAAATTTTTATAGGATATGTACCCGCAATTGTGTGGGAAAATAGTATGAAAGTATTTATTTATAAAAAAAAACCTCAGTCACTCGACTGAATTCAACCCCCTATCTTCATGACACAGACTACAAATTCGATAAAGAGCTTGACGCATTTAAAACATGAGACCACACATGCGGGCTCAAATTGTGTTTATTCCTTGGAGTAGGTATCCTGTGGATATTGTAACTAAAAGAAAATGGGCTAATAATCACGTTTTTTGTTCCTCATATTGGATCCTGCGAGATTCAAAGTGTCCATGTAGTTCTTTATATCATAACAAACGTATACCATCTCATTTGCGAAACACTCGCAGATCAAACGAGAATCATCTTTGGGGTTATTTTTATAAATGGAAAATATTACAGATTGGCAAGAACTCATTTCTGTAAACAGAGAAACAGACAATAATACATCTGTACTGTACTTGACATAGGTGAGCTGCCAACAGAGACACAAATATTATTATTATTATTTTTATTATTACCATAATCTCCATTACATATTGTGTGAGCTGCAAACAGAGATACAGATAATAATATCTAACACAAGATACCTATAATTAGATGCAAAGATAATCACACATACAGCCAGTTAGGGATATTTTGCTCGCCTGAAGCAAAGTCTGAGAATTTACCACTAACTATAGATATAATGACTACTAGAAGCAGTGTTTGTAAACCTTCCACTAACATTAGTGATGATTGCCACTAGAAGCAGTATTTGTGAACCTATCACTAACTGTAGAGATTATGACTACTAGAAGCATTGTATTTGAACCTACCACAAACAGTAGAGATTATGACTACTAGAATCACTGTTTGTGATCCTACCACTAACTATAGATATAATGACTACTATAAGCAGTGTCTGTGAATTTACCACTAACTGTAGATATAATGACTACTAGAAGCAGAGTATCTGAACTTACTACTAACATTTGAGATGATATCTACTAGAAGCATTGTCTGTGAACCTACCACTAACAAAAGAGATGATGGTTACTTGAAGCAGTGTCTGTGAATTGACGACCAACTGTAGATATGATGGCTACTAGGAGAATTGTTTTTAAACTAACATTAACTGTTGAGATGAAGGCCACTATAATGAACGTGGTGTACATAATACTCACCAAGGTCTCATGATGTTTACCTGTCAATGAGCGATAAAGGCTCGTGAAAAGTCATCGGATCACAGACGTTGACTCTTTTGATGGTAGATTCATCTAAATCAACTTTGAGATTCTTAAACACTGTGTAATTAATATATAGTGTAGGAGAGTAGTAGTTAATGATTGTGAAGTACTTTAGTCTTTCTGAGAATATTTCTTAATCAGCTTTATTTTATTGTTATTAGCCATTTTAACAATGAATTATTCTGCTTTTTTAAATCATTGAATAAATATAAATTGCTTTAGTTTTATTTATCAAATCAGTGTTAAACTATATAGACTGTAGCTTTTATTATCATAACATAAATAAATTCCAATGTCTAAATAATATACTTTATTAAAATATTTGAGCCCATACTAATTTTATATATTCATAACTAATACTTTAATGTTTTATTTTATGTCACACTGATAAGTTATATTATGATTTATTTTAATTTTAAATTACTTTAACTCATTAAATAGAATCAAAAATTTAGCTTTTACAACAACAACCACATCAACGACAACAAACATTATTTTAAAATGTTTAATGTTGTAGCTTGCAGCCTTTTTTTAAATTGAGATCATAACAAGATGCTGAAAACCTTAGTAAATATACCATAAATTGTTAAACAGTACATCAGCAATTACGCACATCGTGTTCTTAAAACAGAGATTGTTTTGCCAATTAGCATATTATATAGTAGGGACGAATACATTAACTCGGGGGAAGGGGAAACATCTCTTATCGATATAAAAGTTGTCTTTAGTCTTTTTTACAAAAATTAGTTGGGTGTGTGTATGAAGAGGGGGAGGAGGAAGGAAGATTTTGGTTAAGGGGTTACTTCGATGTGCCTTAAATACACAACTACCAAGTTACAGCCACTTGTCAGGAAAATACCCTTCATCTTGACTTTCTGTTCGTTACAGAAGAGGATGCCCCAACACATCTTGGATGTGTGAGTTATAAAACAACCGGACATCCCTGGCGGTCATGTGTTCGACACCAGTTAGAGCGATAACACCGAATATAGGTCATTGCGTAGAATTGATGAGTACGGACATTGAAAGAACGAGGACTTCAACCCGTTCTAAAACCTACTACACATTTATTCACTGGTTCTTAGTCGTAATTAGTCTATTTCAATAAAAATATCAAAACGAACCAATTAGTTAATTTCCAGTGCCCACACATCCCGTTAAACCATCCTGACAAGTAGGCCCACGGGTATCTAGGTAAAACTAAATAAATGAATAGTATTTATATTGAAAAATGACACCTGGACACGGGAATCCAACCCAGGATCTTTGGCTTAGTACGCCAATGCGTTAACGAATAAGATATCCAAGAATCGTCCATTTAAAGAACAATACTATATTTGCTATTTGTTCCATAATCATATGTGGACTCGTACAATTATAATTGAACAATTGGCATCAAAACTCCAACTACAGAGTAACTCTGACTGCGTTATCTGATATATCTCTTGTACTTACTTGGTCACACATTTGTAGCCGACGATCTCCTCATGTCCATCACAGATTCTGCCTTAAAATATTAGTGAATAATGACCCTGGGCTCAGGATGATTTCTTATTAGTTCAGTGGTTTGTGCACTGGTGCACTAAGCTCAAGGTCCTGGGTTCAATTACCGTGAATATATATTATTCCTCAATTTAAAGAATATTACATTTATACGCGGCTACAACCGTAATTTACAGATATAATAGCTTTGCTATTTAATCCGTCATAAATCAATAAAGTTTCATCAAATTACCGATTTTTAATTGGTAAATAACACTAATTTAGATTATTGGATCTGAAAAATATGTTCTTTAATATAATCGAAGTTATAAATTGTTTATTTACTTGTCAGTTGAGTCGAATTCGTTTAATAATTCGGTGGAAACTATGTGTTTCCTTAAACTTGTGTATAGTTATGGTCAGGGTATGTTTGTGGTTTTTTTCGTAATGGGATGGTTTTATTGAATTAACTCCCAATAAGTATTTTTTTCTTTGCTTTTCAATATTGTTTAATTTTTTTGAAATTCTTTGTTGCCCTCCCGTTCGCCACTTGCTAACGCGCTGTTACAAATCCTTGTTTGCATGAAAAATTTAAAAAGATAAAAGTAGCCTAAATAATCTTTAAAGATACCACATTTTATTGAATGTCAGCGTATTCATATTGTAATTTTTATAGACCTACATCAGTTTTAATTAAAATTAACATATTTTGTTTATATGAATATTGGGGTTTTTATTCAAATATATAATTGGTTCATTCCTTAAACCCAAGGCCGTATAAATATAAGGGTCGGGTGTCCAAACAACCTTCGGGATTTGATGAACGCACCCCCCCCCCCCCCCCCCCCAGTGAGCCATATAAACAGTTATCAACTTTATTGGATATGTGATCATTAACTACCAGCTAACATCTTTTTTATACTCTTCCATTAAAATATTAAATGCTGTATTATATAGCTATCGTTATCAGACGTTATTATACGATTGTATTATTCAAATATACCTGGACAACTGAATTATAAATAACGTACATGATAATTTATTTATACTATATTTATGATACCCTAACGTTAACACTTAGTACTATCATTTATATCAGGCATTTTGTTATTAATCTTATTAATATTTTATTAGAATACGTTATCTAAGCAAAATTTTAATAGTTTTTTAATTTATCTTTTAATCATCAGACTTTTAATTGCTAGGCCTACGATTCTATAGTTTGGATGACATACTTATTTTGAAAAAATTTCACAGAATTTATTAAATTTTTATTGAGAGTATATTACATATTATTTATATATCTATATAATATATAATATATTCTGAAAAAAAAATTGTGTTTTTATTAATATTAGTATATTTTGATCAGAATTAGCCCTGATTTATAATTAATAATCATGCAATGGTAACGTTTTAACTTTACTAAACACATTGTATTTTCACTTATATTCATAAAATATATTCTATAATTTCTTTAATAAATCTATCCTTAAATTTATCTTATTCAAAACATTCCCATTCCCATTTGTAACAATTTGTCGATGTAACAATGACGTCACCCTCTTTGGAAATCAAAATGTATGGGTTTTTATCAAGATTTTTGTTGTCTCTTTATTCACTAGAATCCAGCTCGGGATTTCATCGACTTGAATACATGTCTTTCTTAAGGACGAAACTTAAATGTTCATGCTGGATTTGTTACAAATTGGTTATAAATACATGTGTTACTCTCGTGCAGGTATGTGGGTTTGGGTACTCAGACCCGTTCGGTGGTAGCTGTGAACAAACACATAAATAGAATGGGTGGCTATAAAGACATAGGCCTTTATATTATATAAGTAACATTTTTATTGACAGTACAAAAACCACCCGAGTATCTATCAGCCCACATCGGTAGCCGTCCGTTAGAATTAATATGTATTACTATCCTAAAGATCCGGGTACATATTTATATGATTGCTAAACCCTTCCTTTACCTCGGACAATACGTGTATTACTAACAACTTGTGAATTTGGGGATACCCAGCCCTCCACTGTGGTTATGATCCCACGTTAAACTGTAGGTCCTCCATTTCATCTCACAATCACCCTATCATTTCACATTAGCGTAAGTGCGTACAAACCGAACGGGTATTAAACCGGGGTGCTATTAATAATATCCTAAAGATGACTAATAATGATTATTCATGAATTAACTACAATTAGTTTTAAATATGGTGTTATATATCGTTGACTTCATTGAGTTTTTAGGGTATTTTATGTACTTAGGAAAGTTTTGATTTTTACTGTCAATATTGGAAATCAAATTGATAGTTTAAACCTCAATCAATCCAATAACCCATTCTCCTTATCTTATCCCAATGAGAAGGAATTAGTTTGCGCTCAAATTATAGATAATTTCAACTCTATAACGCACTCAAAATAATAGCATTTAAAATATAATGGTAAAATAAATAATAAATAAAAACGTTATATATTTTAATAGATTGTCCAAAAAATGTTAATAATCCACAATTAATATGGAGGAAATGTTTTGGTTAATGTGTAGGATTCGAACAAGTACCCAATGGCGAAGAGCCATCGATAAGATGGAGTATGTTGAAATATTTTGTGAGGGAAGACCATGTTTGGAACGTAATGTGACATATATTTTGTTGAACGGTCACCAGGTCATGACGACGCAAAGTTAAAATGTTCCCTAAACAAGACTTAAAATTTGCTTCCCAATATCATTCCGGATAATGTAAATAAATGCATAATTAAAAATAATAGTTATAGTAAGGATCCTAAATACTAAATTGAAAAATATGCAAATTAATAAAAAAAGGAGAAATATTAAACTAAGTGATGAACCCTTCCCCTTTATCGATGTGGATAACATCGTCCCTTCTTCCATTCCTATTCTATTAATATTACGGAAAGATATTAACTAAATATTAAAGTGATCCTCCGACAAAGCGATCCCGAATGTCACATGACCACAAAGGCTTTTTTTTTTTAACACCATCACGTCATACAGTAGTGGTTCTCAAATGCGGCCTACGAAGGATATCAGTCTTGCCCTGGGAAAGGGGTGGATAATTAAACTAAAAAATAATAATATTATTTTTTGTATTTAAGTAGATCCCAACATTACTCTTTTACATCTTACGTATGATAACCCCGTGCGAGACATTACAGTAAAAGGGAGGTCGATTGTCTAAATCTTAAAATAAAAATAATGTATATAATATTAGAAGCAACTTAATTTTAGTTTTGAGAATAGGTTAATCAATAAAATTAAGTATTAGCCCCTTGTGCACCAGGACTTGAAAAAACAAAAAACAACTGTCCATTGTAAGGAGTAATTAAGGTCCACTTTCATCGAGGCTACCATCTTAACAGAATGTGTTTATCGTGAAAAAGTCGTCATACATCGATATCCTTCTAATCCTGTTGACTTACACCTATGAGCTCAAGAGAATCTAATTCCCCTTGAATTCTGCTTTGCAATGACAATAAACAAGGCTCCGAGTCAATCCTCTAAAGAAGTGGAGGTATTTATGGGAGGACCTCATTCTATGGCCAGCTCTACGTAACATGTTCCAGGGTGAACAGACCGAGAAGTTTGGTTGCTCTGGTGTTTGAGGAAATTACATTCAAAATAGGCAGCCACATGGAATATGACCAGGTAGCAAGTGAAGGGGTCTATTAACATATACTTTCTTGCCAAACTATCACTGGGAAGTAAGAAAGGGGGAATTTCACAACAACAAAAAATCCCCTGCAAATGTCAGTAAAAAAGGGGGACCTGCAAAAAAAAAATTCCCCGACCAGATGGTTGAAATAAAGTGGGCCTACCAATGGTAAAATCCCAATGAGATGATAGTAATAAAGGAAACTTGCCAAAGAAAACTCACTAATAAATAGCTATCAGATAAGAGACTTGCCAAGAAAATTCTTCGATCAGATAGCAGTTGTAGAAGAGATTTGCCAACGAAAATTCCCAGACCAGATTTCAATAATAAAGAAAGCCTACAAATCAAATTTCCTTAACTCGACCTTAACAAATAGATGATGTACGGTCACCTCCTCGAGGTATCTCTCGGGTAAGATAACAATAACCTTCTCCCCCCACCCCCACTCACACATTCACCCGTTTAAGACACACACAGATGCATAATTAATAATACAATGGGGAAAAAAGGTAAAAGTCGTTTTATATCTTAGCATTGGTAACATACAGGTGGCAACCACATGTAATCTCCTGATCTTCCACATTGCAATAGCCCCTTAATTTAAGGGAATATACAGTTTACACCCTCAATATGATATTTAATAGCTGTTTACCTTAACTCATATGGGCCCTTCATCCAAAAAGCTAACCAACGTTCACCGAAAGAAGGGTGAACATCGCCCAACCGTCCTTAGCTGCCATGGCGACTGTTCAAACGAGCGTTGAGGTTTGAGGACCACATGTCTTCGAGGTAGAGATAGCGAGTGGAGATTGTTTTCAACCAAAATATGGCGTGGCTCGGCTACAGAATTTCTAATGTTGCCAGGAACTAGCTGTGTGCGCATATTGAACTTTGATACAACCATTTCAAGAAACTACCTCTCCCGCCACCTAAATTCCCACTCGGACACACACAGTTGATGTTGCCAGTACTCAAACATGTAACTTTACATTTACACTTCAAGCAGTGAACACCAAATCTTCCCTAGGAGAACTGGGGGTATGCCCCCAGCCGGCAATAGGTTTCACCGAGACAATGAGGATCTACGTGACAGTATTTTCGTGGTTCAGGCCAGTATAGGCGAGAATGTAGATGTCAGGGTATGGTCTGGGATTTGTTATCCTTACTTTAAATTTCACGCTCAGAGTTAGTTTTATTCATATGTTTCAGTATCAGTTTTCTCGTTTAACAGCAGCCATAAGATGTTATGTGTAAGTTATTATATATTAATGTTAGTTAAGTTAGCCATCGAGTTAGACGTGAACCTTAAGCCTATTTATTTTTTGGTTATGTGCATATTTCAGTTTAGAAGGTTAATTATGTAAAGTAAATCCTAAGTTTAGTCGCAAGCGTGTCTACCTACTAAACTAAGAATCACGAGTTTGATTCCTGGCATGGTCGAAAATTTATCATTGTTGCAATATGTATCTACTCTTACATATTGATAAATTTACGCCCTGGTACTAGATGTTGTGCTTGTCCTAGTATTAAGTTAGCTTATAAGGCATATGAAGCTACGATAGGCCTAGCAAGCCGGTAGTGAAAAAATATATGTATTAAATGAAATATTGACCCGTAGTTTGGAAACAGCTACGGATGTAAAAATGTAAAGACATTCAAAAGTCAGTCAAAAGAATTTTCTCATTAAGATGTTCCAAGTAAATGTTAGGTTTCGCTCTTATAGCTCAACGTGGAACGTCCTTTTTCAGGGCTCTACTTGAAGTAGCTGTCGCCCTTAAGATGGCTAGTTATTTTGTCTCTTCAAGACTCTAGTTTGAATTTTGTCCTAGGATGATCCGGTTTTGGAGATCGTTGTGTAAAGGGTATACTCAATGTGATTACACACATGACGGTAGGTGGGAACCTTAAGACACTCCTTTTTACACTTCTCTCATATAGTTTGTACTTGTTCCTTCGGGAATGTTCTGAGCTATATTCTAAGGACGAGCAAGTAGAAATCGTACTCTTTTTGTTAGTGATTTCAGTGTAATGACTCATACTTAAAGCCATTAGGTTCTGTGTAAACCTTGCCCTAATAAATTAATTTAATTCATTACATATTTTAAATCTATTTTCGGGTGTGATTTATTGATTATTGTAATGTAAATGTAGTCATCCTCTTTCCTAATTAGTGACCCTTAATCTAGGTTAGAATATTTTGCATTTGTTTGTGCACTCATTTTGAGAACAAGGTAATATTGTGTTGCAAATATTTAATTTATTACCTTAATTGGTTCGTGAAAGCTTAGATTTTATAACGAGGAAATATCAAAAAGTGGTCATCCAGTTGTTGAAGTTCTAATTAGATACAGTTTTGGTTCTTCTTGACCATATGAAGAATAGGTCATACTATCTATATTACATACCATATTTAACAGTTATTTTCTAATTATCAACTTATTTATTAAAAGTAATTATTGTTTAGATTACTACAATCATTTAGATTTGTTATAACGTCCAACTTAGGCAAGCCCCTTGATTTATTTAAGGAAAGAGTTAGCACTGCCTGAAATCTCATATAAAATAAACCAATAAGGCATAGAGGCTATATGCACACAATAATTACTTTAATAAAATATGAATTAGGTGATTAAAATTAGATGTTTATAGGAATTATACCCGCAATAGCGTGGTAAAATCATATTTAAAAAATTATCTGAAAGGACAAAAAAAACCTCAGTCCCTCGACTGAATTCAAACACCCATCTTCTCAACACCGGCTACACAGACGATAAAGAAATTGACGCATTTAAAAGACAAGACCATACATGCCAGCTCAAATTGGTTTTTATTCCTTGGAGTAGGTATCCTGTTGGTATTGTAACTAAAAGAAAATAGGCTAATAATCACCGGTTCTGTTCTTCTTATGGTATGT